>QXEO01002110.1:1048564-1329106 GCA_007115705.1 Dactylis glomerata
ATCTGATCGGCAAGCTGGTGGAGATTTATATCGATGACGTGGTAGTCAAGTCTGCTTCAGTACAAGGACACTTGGACGATCTGCGACGCGTCCTGGACCGAACTACGGATGAATCCAAAGAAGTGTGCCTTCGGTGTGACGGCCGGTCAGTTCTTGGGTTTCTTGGTCCATGAACGCGGAATTGAGATCGGCCTGAAAAGTCAGGAGGCAGTGCGAACAATGAAGCCACCTACCACGAAGAAAGAACTGCAGTGTCTCATCGGCAAAATCAACTTCGTCAGAAGGTTCATCTCCAATCTGTCAGGAAGAATAGAGCCGTTCATGGGACTGGTGAAAATTAAATCTGATGAGGAGTTCCGCTGGGGGACAGAACAACAACGAGCCTTCGACGAGATCAAAGAATATCTAACGAAGCCGCCAGTGTTGGTTCCACCGCAGCAGGATAGGCCGTTCTACATTTACTTGTCGGTGGCTGACACGTCCATCGCCTCGGTGGTGGTGCAAGTTTATGATGGTCTGGAGCGAGTTGTGTTTTACATCAGCAGAAGGATGCTGGATGCAGACACGAGATATCCTGAGATCGAGAAGTTATGCCTCTGCCTATTTTTCACCTGCACCAAGCTGCGACACATCTTGCTGTCAGCAGAGATTATCATCATATGCAAATCAGATGTCATAAAACATATGCTGTCGGCTCCTGTGTTGAAAGGCCGACTCGGCAAATGGATGTTTGCATTATCGGAATTTGATATCCGGTATCAACCCGCCAAAGCAGTTAAGGGACAAGCGTTGGCCGATCTTATTGCTGAACGAATCAACACTGATATAGCAGCACTGTATGTACGTGCATGGGCTATGTTTTTCGATGGATCGGCTTGTGATGATGGTTGCGGCATCGGCATTCTACTCGTGTCGCCCCGGGGGGCAACATATTCCTTCTCCATCAGGCTATCTACCCCTTGCACCAACAATGTCGCTGAGTATGAGGCAATACGCAAGGGAATGGAGTTGCTCATTGAAGCCGGAGCAGAAGCAGTGGAACTTTTTGGAGACTCCAAATTGGTGATTTCCCAACTCACGGACGAATACAAGTGTGAGAGCGAGTCACTCTTCCCATTATGGTTGCAATGCCGTGAGCTGATGGCACAGTTCAGGTACTTAAACTTTAACCGGATCCCGCGATCGCAGAATACCGAGGCGAATGATCTCGCACAAATGGCTTCAGGCTACAAGGACATAGCAGATGGAACTGATGTTCAGGTACAGTTCCTGGAGACGGACGACTGGAGAGCCGATATCTTCAATTACTTGAAAGATTCGGCTCGGGGGGCACCTAAACGGATAAGGTACAAGGCCATGAAGTATGTGCTTATTGGGGATGACATGTTCTACAGGACTCTGGAAGGGCTATTGCTCAAATGTCTAGGGCCAGCCGAGGCAAATCGGCTTCTACACGAGGTACACGAAGGTGCCTGTGGAACTCACCAATCGGCTCACAAGATGAAATGGTTGATCAGGCGATCAGGGTTTTATTGGCCCACCATGCTTGAGGACTGTTTTAAGTACTATAAAGGGTGTCAAGCATGTCAGAAATTCGGGAAGATTCAGATGGTACCTGCATCAGCGATGAACCCCATCATCAAGCCTTGGCCATTCCGAGGTTGGGGCATGGATATGATTGGCAAGATTAATCCTCCATCAAGCAAAGGCCACATGTGGATTTTGGCCATTATGGATTATTTCACTAAATGGGTGGAAGCCGTCCCTATGAAGTCAGTAAACTCGAAGGATGTTATCAATTTCGTGAAAGAACATGTCATTCATAGATTCGGGATTCCCCAAACTATCACGACCGATGGAGGTTCGGTCTTCATTTCTCACGAGTTTAGAGAGTTCTGCGAGGACACGGGAATTAAGCTGATCCGATCATCTCCATATTATGCTCAAGCAAATGGGCAAGCTGAAGCGTCCAATCAGAGCCTTATCAAGCTGATCAAGAGAAAAATCGACGAGCACCCTAGGCGTTGGCACGAGGTTTTGTCAGAAGCTTTGTGGGCTTATCGCATGTCATGTCATGGAGCGATAAAAACCTCGCCATACCATCTAGTCTATGGATAAGAAGCCGTATTGCCATGGGAGATTACGGCTGGATCGAGACGTGTCACTTTTCAGAACGATCTAACAACTGAAGAATATGCAGCCCTGATGAGTGACAGTGTTGAGGATTTAACTGAACTTAGGCTGTGGTCGCTTGAGAAAATTAAAGAGAACAAAGCCAAGGTAGCTCGTGCATATAATAAGAAGGTGAGACCAAAGGAGTTCCACGTTGGTGATCTGGTATGGGAAGCTGTATTGCCATTGGGAACTAAGGATGCAGCATACGGTAAATGGTCTCCAAATTGGCACGGGCCATACAGGGTCGACCAAGTTTTAAGGGGCAACGCGTACATGCTTGAGGAGCTGGACGGTGTGAAATTCCCAGTGGCTGTTAACGGTCAGCATCTCAAGAAATATTTCCCAAGCATGTGGGATGATGGACAGTGAAATATGGGGGCCGATACATGAAATCGGCCAGTAAAAAAAATATATCCAGTGAAATATGGGGGCCGATACATGAAATCGGCCAGTAAAAAATATATCCAGTGAAACATGGGGGCCGATACATGAAATCGGCCAAATAAAAAAAAACAGTGCACAGCCATCGACTCTCGAGCTTCAGACTGTTACGAGCAGGTGTCAGGTTACATGAATAAGCTACTGAAGGAATGCCTCGAAGGCATGGAGGGCGTCAGCACGGACACGATCCACCTCGGCGATCTCGGCTTCGTCATCATCGTCCTTGCCCGTCACTAGCTGCTTGCTCAGGGCACGTATTTCTGCCAGATCAGTCTTCAGTTGAGCTTTGAGGCCTTCTGCTTCGTCTTGGGAGCGGGCGATGAATGCTTCCTTGTCATGAATGAGCTTTTTAGTCGCCCGGACCTTCTCTTCGAGATCTTCCAGTTCCTTTTTTAAGGACGCAAGCTCGGCGGTGCTGACAGAGGTGTCAGTTTTGGCATCCAGAGATGCCTTTTTCTCATTGAGCCGCTGACATTTGGCTGCAATATCGGCCTTCAGTGGGAGTTGGGCGTGGCGTAGATTGATCCTCTCACGAGCCAACTTCACCCTTGACCCGTAGAAAGACAGAGTCACAACTGGCCAAAGCTTCACCTGCAATGCTACCGGGAGTTGGTCCTTGATTTCGTCAAGAACACTCTTCACCTCTTCAGAACCCTCGACCAACTTCTCGATTGGGGAGGACAGCAAGGCTTTGAGACGCTGGAATTGAGGTAGAACAGCGCTTGCTCGTGGTTCATCGTTGGCGACAGAGGGAGCTGGTTCGATGGATTCAGGGTCGAACGTCAGCAAGCCTGAGATATCACAACCCTGGCAGGCAGAAGTGGCGTCAGTATGCGTCAAATAGGGAAGGATGAGTCGAAAGAAGCGAACATACCTCTCCTGAGATCAGGGGGATAGCCGACGGCGAGACAATCGGCTCGTGTGTTGTTGCTGAGGGCTTGGCCAGATTGGCAACCGTTTCAGCTACACCTTCAGGGATTACTAGATCCAGGCTTGCGGAAGGCATCGGCACTTCCCCGACTTTCCCACTAGGAGTGTCCTTCATCTGCATGAAAGGTGCTTAGCCGATGTAAATAGCAACGAATCGGCATAAGAAAGGAGTGGTAAGAGTATGGAGGACAATTACTTTCGAAGCCTCCTGGCTCGAAGAAGAAGTTTGCAGTCCCTTGTGAGCCCTCTTGGGGCTCACAGCTTGCCCCGCCTCGACTGCTGCTCGGGGGGCAACAGGTTCAGGAACAGGCCTTTTCCTGGAAGCCGATGGTGGCACATCTGGCTGGCTCGGTGTGGTGGTTCTCTCAGAATCTGCTGAGCTCGAATCTCCTCGATTGAATTGTGTTTCCTCGCTGGAGGTGTCTTCGATGGAGACCTGTAAGAAAGGGAGAGTTGGTAAGCACGAGCATGTTTACAAAGATAAATGAGATCAACCAAGGCATGAATCAGCGTACGTGCGAGCTCTCTGGAGAAGGGCTCCGGCGCCTCAAAGTTTTCTTGGCCACTATCTTCCTCACCGCCGTTCTTGTTTTAGTTGGAACTCGGGGGGCAGCTGACCCGGAAGTTGCTTGGCTCTTGGAAGCCGATTTTGGTGATATCGGCTGGTTCCGCATCACGACCTGTTTCAAAGGTGGCGAGTTTTTGCAGAAAAGGACCACAGGAGCTGGTGGGAGGAATTCGAAGGGGGAGCCATCCTCGTTGGTAGGTTCTGGACCATCTTGTTGCTGCAAGGAGACAGAGCAGGATATTAAAAGCATCGTCGTGAGCTGCATCAAGAAAATTTACAAGTAGCAGTACCTGTTCTACGGGAATGTCATATTCAGCATCGAGCTGTTCCAGCAATGGTCCCAGAGCTCTCCTGAAGGCATGAGTCTTCCACATCGACCACCAGTTCTCAAAACCATCGGTTGATGAAGCGAAAATGAGGTTGTTAGGAATTGGGATGGTCAGAGCATCGAAGAAAGAATAACACCTCTGACTGGTGAGAGAATCGGGCAGGTCAGCTCTGCTCTCTGTGAGGTGGTGGAGAAAGAAATGAGGAGGTACTTGCCCAAGGCCAAATTGCCGAGCTGCTACGACCGGCTGGTAGAACTCGTATCCAGGCTTGATTATTCTGTTGGATGTGCTCATGCCAACTGGGAGGAAGCAGGGACGGATCGCGGTGGAGAATAGCTGCCGAGTGCTAGTGTCATCGGCAAAGTTGTCCAGCCTGAAGGAGATTGGATTTTCAAAATTTTCCGATTCCTCCGTGTAAGGAAAGAAGATAGGATTGTCCAGGCCTTGGAAGAAAATGCTGAACCACTTGGATGCTTCATGAGGGATCAGTTTACTACCTGGCAGGCTATACAGAGCTTGGCCGTAGCTGGTGCATCGGATCTGCTTCCCTTTGGCATCTGGAAAGGTGCAACCTGCCAAAAGGGGGAAGTTTGGGATATGGTTTTGAAAGTACAGCTGAGCCCATAGTTGAATAAACCACCAAGGACCTCCTGTTTTGACTGCTATGTGGGAGGATAGTTTGACAGACATCAACTGGAGATATCGATAGACTTCTCCAAGGAACAGTTTGCCGATGCCAAGTTGAGTGCCTCTGGCAAGTTCGTAGGCCAAGGGAAGATAATTCTTGGTTGGAGCAAGGGAAGGGCCACAGAATATGAAATGTTCTAGCCAGAAATTGAGGAAGGCCGTGTGTTCTTTCTCTGTGACAGGGCCCTTAGTTTTCATGTGGCTTCGAAGATAAGCACCCCAGTTCGTGCAATCTGTTTTGGAAGAAAGCTTGAAGGGGACTTTTGGCAGCATAAAAGCAGAGGGGCTGGGTGATGTGACGTCCAGACCAGTAATCATCACCACGTCTAACAGAGTTGGTGTCATGGGGCCATGGCCGAACATGAAGCAGTTCAGAGCATCAGACCAGAAATAGCCGATGGTTTTTAGAAGATTTTCGTGTTTCTCAAGGGGAGACAATGACAAAGACAAGGCATCGGCTATTCCTGTGGTTTCCCATTGGGATTGGTAAGTTTTGGCTACCCTACTGTACCAAGAAACCCAATATTCGGGAGGATTAGGCCAGGCTCGTAAGCAGTCGGCCCAAGAATCCAAATCTAAGTTTTGGCTTACGAAGGGGATTCTGTTTGCCTCGCAAGAGATCAGATGGGCAGGACTAGATTCTGTACGGGGGCCAAGGCAGAGAGAATTTGGGAGAGAAGGATGCGGCAGCAGAATGTCTGAAACCTAAAATTTCAATGATGGGATAAAGCATTAATTTAGGTGTTTGCTATTAATTCTAGCACCGTGCTCGGATTGCGAGGAACAGTTAAGGATTACCTTCAGGCCGGAGACCGCTGTGTTGGCGCTGGACGATTCCGCCATCTAATTTGCCGGCGGAGATGGATCTATGCGGTGGGGAATCTAGGGTTCGTGTCGCCGTGAGCCCGATTCGTTCAATGAGGCAATTGGAGGTCTGAGTTAGCCTTTTTGAAGATGGTTGCAGGTTACCGTTGAAATTGGAAAGTGACCGCTCAGACTTGTCTAAATAAGCGACCGAGTTTGACCTTGCCAACGTTTGTGGGAAAAGCCGATGTGTTGCCATCGGCTCTTTGGGCTTTGACTTGGTTGATCGTATCAAGCGTGGTATGGTGAAAGCCGATTCGTTACTATCGGCTTTTGGAACGTTGACCTATTTGACTATCGGCAAAATCAAATTGGGAAAAGCAAGCTTTGTTGATTCCAAAGATGGTTGTTTACAATGAAGCCGATTGCTTACAAAATGGAGATCTCCTACTAGTACTACTACTACTAGTTCCTAATCTAGAAGGCGGCATCGTCGTCGTCGCCGTTGCCATTGCCGCCGCCGTCTTCGCTGTCATCGGCGCTGCTGCCGGCGTAGTCCTCACCGCTGCTGCTGAAGTTGTCAGCGGGGGCCTCCTCGTCCTCGTCGTCGTCGTCGGTGTCTTCGCTGGACCCGGCGCGGAAGCGCTTCACTGGCGGGTATTCGTCGGAGGAGGTGTCCTCCTCTGCTTCTTCCTCCTCATCGGAAGAGCCGATGTCCTCGCCCCAGGACATGTTGTCGTCGGCGCTCTCCGCCTCCAGTTCCCCGTCGACGAGGAGTTGGAGGTCTTCCTCGCCGTCGGTCATGGACTCGTCGTCCTCTGACTGGGCGGCGAAGTCCCAGTCTCTCTCGTCCCACCATTGTGGGGCGAGAGCTTCGTACGCCGCCATTGGCGGGTGCTCCGGCGTCGGCTCCCGGTTAACGGAGTCGGAGGATTGGAAGGAGAGGCCGGATGTGTTGGAGGAAGAAGAGGAGGCCATGGCGGAGGAAGAGGATTTTTTGGCTATTGGAGAAGAATGAGGATGCAAATGGTTCGGATGGATTTAAATAAGGGGAATAGTGGAAGGTGGTTCAATGCCATAGCGGTTTTCGAGAATGTGGTGCCAGAGTTGTCAAATCGTGTACTGCGGAGAAGTTGAGAAGGCGAGGCATCATGATGAGGAGGCGATATGACGGTTCTGCTCTGCAACGCGTGACCCGATGAAGAAAAAACAGAGTGGTTTTGGAATTATTATTGCCAAAACCAGGGGGGCATGTGTTATCGCCACATTTTGGCCAAATGAGGAGATGGGCCGTAATCAAGATGGGCTTGGTGGCTGGATCGGCCTTGCGCGTGGATTTGGGCTAAATTGCCCGTGTATCTGTATTATGATAGATTACGTTTCGGTTTAAACAAGAGATAGAGTTGTTAGGTTTATTCCAAAGATAGAAAGTCTCCGGACTATAAATATGTACCTAGGGTTATTGAGAAAGGAGGACGACCACGTTCACAACAAACACAATCTCGGCGCATCGCCACCCCTTGTTTCGAGGGTTTCTTTCAGGTAAGCGTCGTGCTGCCTAGATCGCATCTCGCGATCTAGGCAGCATCTGCTTATGAGTTATTTGGTGTTGCTCGTACTGAAGCCTTGTTGATGGCGAGTAATACTGTTATCATAGATCTGTTTGGGTTAGCATCGGTGCTTTTGGTTATGTTTGCTTAGTCTTGCTGCCCCTAGAGATCTCGCTGCCTTTGCACCTATTTTGGGTGTAAGGGCAGCATCTTGCTTGATCTTTATTCAGTCGATTCAATCTGTCATAGTTGTTCCTTGTTCTCCAAGGATTAGTTTGATATCCATATGGTTAGGCCTCACAAACGGGTTGAACGATCCAGTAGTGCGTAAGGATATGGTTTGCCAATTCGAGAGGAGTTGTTCCGGGAATTGACTCTATGTTGGTTTTTTGGCCTCCTCTAGGGTTAGTTTTCTGTTATCTTTCGTATCTACCAGGCTCAATTACGTGTGGGATGTTCCAATTATGTGGTGAAAGCGTTAAACTGTCGTAGATCGATTTGACTTATATTGATGAAGCAAAACCCCATGTTATCGTAGATCCAATGCAGATCCATGGGACAATCGGCTACATGAGCCGATTCACAGGGAAACCTGAGAGCCGATCGAGGCTCGTATTTAACGTTTACGTGTCTGCCATGCAGGAAACTAATCGAAGCAATCCATCACCTTCCTGATCAGGTATAGGTCAGGTGGCACGCCCTTGCATCAGCCAGGACGTGTGCCGGAGTTTTGCGGGCCGTTGCCCGAGGGACCAGGGCCCACCAGCAGCTCTGGGAGCCTCCCGACTCTTCGTGTTGCTCGTCGCTGCTCGCCGATGGGTTTTGACAGGCAACACCAATTAAGGCCAGATCTTGGATTTTCATCCTGAAAGGAAGACTGTAAACTTCTCGCGTGCAGTCGCCCCCACTTGCACGCCGCTGCTCCAAGTCACAATGTGTAGTTACCCTGACTTATATTACTTCGTGTAGCACCCATTAGCTCGTACTTCCTCTGGTCGGAAATAAGCGCTGGTAATTTTATACTAATAACTTGATGTATTGCAAGTATTTGGTTAGTTATGGTTGGCTCCATTCTATTAGTCTATTTTTCCCCTGAATTTTCGCTCATTGATGATTTTTTTGAATATTGCCGATGATAATCCAAAGGATACAATAGGGGAAGCCCTGACATTGTTTTTTTTCAACAATAAGAACCCAATTCCGCGTATGTGCGGACTTCAACCTTGATGGCTGGGTTGTACATCCGGTTCCCTAACCATGTGAGCTAGACTCACTTCTTATTATGTGTTGCTTTTAGAGTATTAATTAATGAAACATAAACTTAGAAAATCTTGAATATTAAGTCATAGAATGCCAAAGATTACTTCAAATAATAGCAACAATAAGAACCCAATTCCGTGTATGTGCGGACTTGAACCTTGATGGCTGAGTTGTACATCCGGTTCCCTAACCATGTGAGCTAGACTCATTTCTTACTATGTGTTGCTTTTAGAGTATTATTGAAACATAAATTTAGAAAATCTTGAATATTAAGTCATAGAATGCCAAAGATTACTTCAAATAATAGTAATTGTGCATGTTCTTTTAATGCAAGTGTTTTCATATTTTTATGTTTTTATATTGATTCCTCTTTTCCCCCTTTTGTCTCTAATACCTCATTATGTGCCAAAATATTTGTGAGATTATAATTTTATACTTTACAATACTAAAACATAATGCAAAAAAAAATAACATGAGTTATATTCTTTGATCTAAGAGTGTCAAATATTTGCATTGATGTTTCTTCCGAATAGTACTTTTGTAGATGATTTGGACGAAACATTTGGAGTAGCGGTACAAAAAAAATTACACACTGATAGCTATATTGAATGATAGTGTTGAATTTCAGCAACCAGTCATAGCTACATTGCAAAGGTAGTTGACTCCATATAAAAAACATGTCTTTAGTGTATTTGTTGACCACGAATTGAACAACTACTACATGGGGTACGGTATGGAGAGAACACTACTACATGAATCAATGAAAATGGCATAAAAAATACATGAATCCAGTAATGCGATGGATGACACCATGCAGATCGATGTGACTAGCCAGAACACGAGCAGTGTTGTAGTCGGTACGGGGCGCCGGCGGGTGATCACCACCTGGGAAAGAATGGCCGCTTGGACTCGTGATGGGGAGACGACGACGGCGCCGTCGAGAGAGCAGGAGTCGGAGCAGGCGAAGGAGCGTCCGCAGCGTGGATGGTGACGTTGAGCTTCATGCCCATCTGGCAGTGCTTGCCCACGGCGCAGATGAACCACCTCCTACCCGGCTTCTCCAGCTCGACCAGATCGCTGCCGGAGCTCCAGGCGCCGAGGCCGTTGCCGCCGCTGCACGTCCTGAAGTCCGGCCCGCTCACCTCCACCACGTTGTGGTTTGCCTTTTTGTAGTTGAACACTGCAGCGAGCACGAATGATCAGTTGGAGTTACGGATCATCACTAGCTGATCACGGCTTGGTTTCAGAAAAATGCTGTGTAAAGCAGAGCAATCACAAATCCAACAGTGCAGCTTTCGCATGCTCTGCATTCTACATGAGCCGTGAGAATTCGATGTGTTACCTAGCGCGTCGCCGACTCTGAACTGCTTGCTCTCGGACCAGGCGGTGTAGTCGAACCCGAGCGTCCACCCGCTGCCGTCGCCCACGGGGTGGACGACGGCCGAGGCGAGCGCGGGGAGGAACACCACGGCGATCGCCGCCGCCACAGCAAGCATTTGATTGTTGGAAGCCATGGAGATTGTCGAGCACTGAAGCTGGACTGGCTCTTCTAGGTTGGTCCTTCCACTTACTGAACTGTGCTATAGATGTCATGATAACATCGTGTACCTACATAGTTATATAGAGAGTATGATCTTGTTGTTCGTAGCACACGGAAGAAATGGTCAAGGCGGACGTGGAGCTCTGCATTGGATTGACCAATGGGTCTAATGGAGGCATCGATAGAGAAACAGGGTGATTCAGAAATTTTCTTATAGTTTGACACGGTATGCAGCCAGGTTTGCTTCCGGCTCTTTGTCCACTCCATCTGCGTGCTTTCGAGCGTAGCTGGCGTACCTGCCGCACAAATCTGCGACTGTCGGGGGCTAGGACAGTGCCGGCACTACAGGAATCAAGCTATATGCCGAGGGCTTCGAGCCGTCGGCGTATACGGAAATGCCCTCGGCGTACGCTACGCCGACGGCAGCCCTCGGCGTAGCTCGTCGGCGTAGACCTCCCTCGGCAGAACACGTGTGACCGTCGGCGTAGGCCTAGCCCTCGGCGTATAGGAGCAGTGCCGACGGCTGGACGGTGGCCCTCGGCGTAGAGACCGTCGGCGTAGCACTGCGGACGGACGGAGAAGGGCAGACGGCGTCGTCACTACGCCGACGGCAATGCCCTCGGCGTATAGGTGCACGTGGCAGTTTCCTAGGGCTTCCCTCGCAAGCATACGCCGACGGCCTCCCCCTCGGCGTATATGTCCACGTGGCATCAGCTCGGCCGGCCTCCAGATCGGGCATACGCCAACGGCCTCACCCTCGGCGTAGGGGTCTATACGCCGACGGCCTCACCCTCGGCATAGGCCTTGCCATGGGGCATATGGCACCCTCTACGCCGACGGCATTGCCCTCGGCGTATGGTGGCCCAGAAATTTTTTTTATTTCCAGAATTGCAGGTTCCAGAGCAGCAAATGCATATAAATATATATAAAAACATATATGCCATACACAGAAATCTATTGCAAGTGCCATACACATAAATATATAAATTCATAGATGACATACATAGATGATCAAGTAGCGACACGACAGACAAGTAGCGACACGATAGACAAGTGGCAACACACAAGTAGTAACACGCAAGTATCGACATGCAAGTAGCGACACACATAGTATCTCAAGGCGGAAATCCCTACTACTCTGGAGACGGGGTCGGGGTGAACCCGAGATCTCCCCTAGTGAAAGTAGGTTGCCGATGTTCTGCAAAATTATGCCCAGTAGAAGCTGCAGAAGAACCGCCAGGAGAAGTACCAGTAGGAGTAGTACCACGAGAACGGCCAGGAGAAGGACCATCGGGATGGACCGGTGTCATCTGACGCCCACCCCGCGAGGCAGCAGAAGATGCCGTTCCCTACATGTTCCCTAGATGTTAGCAACTTGCGAGGCAAAGGAAAGCGGCAACCATTGGTTTGGCAAAAAGAACTTACCGCCGTCGATGCGTAGTAGGTCCTAGCGAAACTCTCCCTCGATGGCATCAATGGCGCCGGCCCCGGTATGGGAGGCTGCTCCCCTACATCGAAACTCGCTCCAGATCGCATAGCCATCATCGACGCCTGCAAGATAGTTTAGATGTGGGACTTGTCATGTTTTTCAAACTAGGGGAAGTGGGAATTGTCATCTTTTTCAAAAAGAAAGGTTCAGACTTACATGTAGATACGCCATGTAGGCCGTAGTCGCCTCCTGGTGCAGCCGAAAGGCCTCCTGATATTGCTCATGAGCCGCATCGAAGGCCGCCTCAAAAGCAGCCTACCATTTCACAAACAATGAATATCATCAGCACTTAGCCATGCAGGACCGAAAGTCGCAAAGAGGATGAAAATGAGGAAAACTTACATCATATCTGGGTCGACGAGGCTGGTCACAAGGCGGGATAGGGGCGCTGTCAGGGGTGAGGACCGCCTTGAGGCGCGTGAAGCTCATGGTGAGGGAATGATTGACCTTTGTATTAAGCACCTTGAGACGGCCATGCTGCAACCCGTGCCCCGACAGGACCAACGACTCCTCGTCGGTCTCCGCGCGTCTAGGGTCATCCACCTCCGGGTGACGAGACTGCACCATCTGGCAGTAGTCCTCTATCTGCTCCCCGGCGTTGCCGTAGTACTGGGGGGGCGGCGTCCGGAGGCGCCGAGGCAACGGGCTTCTTCCTCCGCATCATGTCATATACCATGACGTCGTGAATCTCCTCCCCTAGCGGTGCCTCGGCCACCTGCATCACGAACAGAAATATTATGCGTATAAAGTAGGAACATGACGGGAAAATAAATGTTATGCATGATTCCATGTATGTACATACCATCTTCCCCTTGAAGCGATCAAAGCTGCGGTTTCCCGCACAGTGTGTTCCACCGTCGCCTCGGTTATCCGAGTTCCGCATCGACACGGCTGCAAACTCGTCGTCTGCCCTGAGCCACCTCGTACTAACCAGCTCCGCCCATGCCTCTCGATGCGCCTCAGCCCATTCAGGGACAACCTGAAAATGCAATACTCAACTCAAGATAATGCAATGGCAAGTTAATAGCAATATAGGATCTCATTAACATTTCACTCACCGACATGAAGTCATCCAGCGACATCTCGAAGTCGGGATTAGGATTCCGACCAACAATGTCCTCCTTCTTGACCCTCTTTCCCCTTTCAGCCCAGAACTGACTAGCGGCCGTTACCTTATGGTTGTACCACACCTGCGGTGTCAACTTCTCACAAGCTCCAAGCAAAGTCCGGTCCGCCCTCTGCGCATCCTCCTCATCCACGCGATAAAAGCACTTCAATCATGCATAAAACAATTGTGAGAGTCATGAGTTAGCACATTGGTTCATCACTATGAATGAAACTCGAGAAATATGTCTTACCCAAAACTTGGTGATCACAGCCTCAGCAGCTGTCCTGAAGCCTACGCCCAGAGCAGCCTGGTAGTCTGCCCAAGTAGTGGCTAGCTTCGGCGAGCCACCGGGGACCATGTCGAGGGGAGTGTATTTTCCCGGCCAGAACTTCCTAATCAGAGCTCCAACCATGCTGTTAGGTAGGCGGCCCTTGCTCCCCGGTGCAAATGTCCAATTGCTGCAGATAAATTAAACATTAGTACACATGCCAAATTGTTTATGACCAAAATGAAATTACATGTTCAAAATTTCCAAATTAATACACTTACCTAACGCCATCAGGAATTATGAGGGTCTTCGCCTCCTGGGTTTTAGGCTCCCTCCTCTCATCGGGGACGCACGATTCCCCACGAGTCCTCAACTTCTTCGGCCTCGCGTCCCCCTCGTCCTCGTCCTCCACCTCGTGTCTAGACTCCGACTCGTGTCTAGAGTCCGAGTCGTCCCCTCTAGACGGCCCCTCCAGGAACAACTCAGGAGCAACATCGCCAGAAGCGGAGGGTGGTGGGTCAAAGTCCACTCCTCCCCCGCCACCTCGTCCTCGTCCTCGCCCTCGTCCTCGTCCTCGTCCTCCTCCCGCACCGGCAAGATCGGGGTAACGCGGATTGGGAGTCGGCTCTCTCCCACTCCGTCTAACATTCTTCTTGCGCTGGTGCATCTCCTTAAGCAAGGTCGCCGAGTTTGCCTTGCCGCTGCTCATATTGTTCAATCACCTGCATTGAGAAAGAGAAAACAATTAAGCACAAAGACATAATAAAATGTTGACAAATAAATACTAAGTATAAAGGCATAATGCAAATAAAAAGTATGTTGACAAACAAATACTAAGTATAAAGACATAATGCAATTAAGAAGTATGTTGACAAATAAATCCTAAGTATAAAGATATAAAAGACCCTCACCAGTCATCATCACTCTCATTCTCAATTTCAATTTCATTCTCTTTCTCACTATCACTATCACTATCTTTTGAGTAGTAAGTTTGAAGCTCGTAGACGGGTGGATGCTCATCGATGGGGGTCATTCTCCGCATGTAACTTCTCGAGCATATTTATGTCCTTTAGATCCACCACTGACTCACCACGAGTTTCTGCATCGTCTCCGAGGTCCTCAAGCACTACCGGTTCTAACTCAAAGTGACCAAAGTCCTCTTGCTCTTGATAGAAAATTCCCTCGTATGTTACAGGGTCAATGTTGTTGTAATCGTCCTCGGAGGGAATTGGTAGGTTACCATGTGGCGATAACTGGAACACGACTTCCCAACCCTTGAGCTCCGCTTTCTGGCATGGGTATGGCAAATAATAAACTTGCTTAGCTTGGTGAGCCACAACAAAGACATCGGCTCCGCTATAGGTGGTTGAAGGCCTAACTTCAACTAACCCAATAGACTTGGTACTTCTCTGTCCACCCCTTGGGTCGAACCAATGACACTTGAACACAACGAGATTGAGTTGTATGTTCGTACGATTGAATGTCAGCTCATATACATTCTCTAACCTTCCGTAGTAATCAAGGCCATCGGCTCCTCCGGTGAAGACCCCAGTATTTACAGTTTTTGGATTCGCCCGGCCCTTCTGGTGTGCCTCTGTATGGAAGCAAAATCCATTCACATCATACTTCTCATACTTCATGATGTCACGGTTACAACCTTGGGAAACGCATCTCAACTAATCTGTCATCTCAACATTGCCATCAGCTCCCTACAAGTACAGTTCAAATTTATTGTGTGCATTAATTACGTGGAATAAGAGGGACAAGTCACGTTTTGCAATGTAAGAGAGACAGGTTAGAAATTACTTTTTTCATGAACCAGGACGCAAAGTTTATTTTATTTCCGGGAGCACCCTCTTTTAGTAGAGTATCCAACTCCACGGGAGAAGGATCCGTCGTTCCCGACCACTGTTCGTCCGTGAATTCACTAAAAGGACAAAATAAGCATTAGACCGAGACCAGGTTAGTAGATGCAAAGTAATTTGTACACCATTTTACCTAATGAACTCGAGCACTTCCTTCATGTTCATAAGCACATAGAGCATAATGCAATCCTTCTCTTCCTTCTCCAATTTATATTTTTGTCCTCTACCGGCCTTGCCACCGGGATATTGGAATAGTTCGAGCTTGGGGTCATTCTTGGGTACATCGACATTGTAACGAGAGACCGGGTTATGCAGAGTGGGAACTTCATCAGGATAATACGTTGTCGCGGTGTCTGCCATCTCCCGAAGGCATGTTGCCTCGCCTATGCATGCTTCAATCTTGGCTTTGTTTTCAGTTATCCTTCGAATATACTTAAACTCTCTCTCAATACAAAACTGCCAACGAAACTGCACCGGGCCACCCAAGAGTGCCTCGTTCGCGAGGTGAACAATGAGATGTGCCATTGGAGTAAAAAACCCTGGCAGAAAGATCATCTCCAAATTGCATAGCAACTCCGGCACTTGAACCTGCAGCTTCTCAATAACCAGAGGACATATCTGCT
Organism: Dactylis glomerata; assembly: GCA_007115705.1. Taxonomy (NCBI): domain Eukaryota; kingdom Viridiplantae; phylum Streptophyta; class Magnoliopsida; order Poales; family Poaceae; genus Dactylis; species Dactylis glomerata. The sequence continues at coordinate 1,064,202 of QXEO01002110.1, forward strand.
TAGCACAGAGCGTGCGGAAGAAATGGATCAACTCTGCAAGCACTCGCCAGACTTTCTCGGGGAGATACCCTCGAACCATCACCGGCATCAGCCTCTCAATCCATATATGATAGTCATGACTCTTGAGCCCGGTGACTTTTCCAGTCGAAAGATTGACTCCCTTACTTATATTCGAACAATAACCATCAGGGAACATCACTACGTATTTGAGCCACTTGAATGCCTCCTTCTTTTGGGTGGAATCAAGGCAGAAGTTGGCATGCGGCTTGAACCAATTCTTTCGACGGCCAGTAGGAGGCTGCATGTATAATCTCTTCCTATCAGAGAGCTTCTCAACATCGACTCTATCCTTGACATTATCCTTTGACTTCCCAGGAATGTTCAGGACTGTGTGAAAGAGGGACTCCCCGACATTCTTTTTGGTGTGCATCAAATCGATGTTATGGGGAAGTTCGAGGTCCTTGTAATACTCGAGCTTCGTTAAGGCTGCCACGTGAGTCCAGTTGTGCGTTACACCATATCCCTGAAATTGATGGCCATTTCCCGGCTCCGTACGCACGAGAGCACGTAGCTCGGCATCAACAGCTGCACCATCGAACTTTGGCACCTCTTTTACTTCATGCACAACTTTGCCCTTCTTAAAGTTCTTTATGTCTTATCTGAACGGATGCCTCCATTTGAGAAACTGTCGATTTGTGTCAAACGCAACATACTTGCCACCTGAGTTTAGCCAAAGGAACTCAAGCCGGTGCCTGCACACTGGGCATGGCCACTTACCAGCTGTACACCATCCGCATGTTAAGGCGTACCCGGGCATGTCATGCATGGTATACTGCAACCAAACTTTCATGTAGAAGTTTGTCTTTGATGCTCGATCGTATGTCAACGTCCCGTGGTGCCAAGAGTGGTTCAAATCATCCACAATCGGCTGCATGTAGACACTCAAATTCTTACCCGGGTAGTCGGGCCCTGGAATGATCAGCGACAAAAACATGGTCTTCCTCGTCATTAGGACTCTGGGAGGGAGATTGAGCGGAATAACAAACACGGGGCAGCAGCTGTAATTAGCAGTCGACATTCCATATGGATTGAAGCCATCTGTTGCTATCGCAATTCTGACATTCCGAGCATCAGCTGCCTTATCGGGGTATTTTTCATCGAAGTTCTTCCATGCCTTACCATCAGATGGATGTCCCATCTTCCCCTTATCGATTCTCGTCCCCTTCTTGTGCCAAGTCATCTGTTTGGCGGTCTTCTCGCTCATGTAAAGCCGCTGGATTCTTTTTATGAATGGGAGATACCGAAGAATCGACTTCGGGATCTTTGACTGTCTCACCTGACCATCCTTTCCCTTTACCTCTTCATACCTGGAGGCCTTACAAATAGTACAATAATTGTCCTCCGCAAACTGTTTCCAAAATAGAAGGCAACCTTTTGGACAACACTCTATCTTTTGATAACCCATGTTGAGATCTTTCACGAGTCTCCTTGTCTCGTGCAGGCTTTGAGGCAGACAATGCCCTTTCGGCAACATGTTACCAGTTGTTCTCAGACTAGCTTCGAAGCCGTTACGGGTGGTGGAGTACTGGGTCTTGTCGGCTAGACACTAAGAGATGGCATCGAGCTGAGAAATCGACGCACCGTCGTACAGAGGCTTCTTAGCCGCGGCCAACATATCATAGAAGGACTTCGCAGTTGGCTCTGGTTCCTCCGGTTCTGGCGGTTCCTCCGGTTCTGGCGCTTCCTCCCATGAAGGTGGCGAATCCGGCATGTCGCCATGGATGAGACATCTAGAAGGTCTCTGACCCCATCGTACTCATTGCCATTGAGCCGCTGCCGCATGACGTCCCCTCTGTCACGCTCATGCTCATCAAAGTCGATATGCGTGACATAGTGAGACATATATCCATATTGCAGAAGGTGTTTATATATGTCATCTTTTCCTTGACGGTGATGCTTCAAGCAACGACTGCAAGGGCAAAGTGCCCTAACCCGCCCCTTTGTAGCACGCGCTAACTCTTTCACTAACATCTGAGTCTTACATATCCACTCATCTGTTTTATTAGTCGCACTAACACGGCCACTGTACATCCATCCATTGTCAGCCATCCTCTGCTTTATTGCGAGCCGAACCAGAAACATAGCATTTCATATCAAATAGTAGCATGAAATTAAAAGCATCATATTTTTATTTTTCTACTGAACAAAATGCATGCATCAACCTATAGCTCTACTAGGTGGGCTCCTAGCAGCCCCCGAAACCATAGATTGAGTATGTTCTCCATCTTCTACCTCGGTCCGAGGCAGAATTTCGGCAGCACCTCCCCGCTGCTCTCCCGATACACGTCTTGGCAAAATGCCGAGAGGATGTGCATCCGGAGAACAACGGGGAGGCGCTACCGAAATCCTAACTCGGACCAAGGTAGAACACGAATAACGTACTCAACCTACGGATCCGGCGACTGTCCCGTAAATGCCGCAAGCGTTATGCTTCATAATATGCCGACCTCTAATGCATATTTATCCGCATAATGCTCGTGGACGGGAAGTGACACCTAGGTTACGCGACTGGACGTGGAAATGGAATCTACTAACATAAAAAAATGCGAGAGAGGGGATGGAGTTCTAGCTCACCCTCGGCGGTAGAGGAAGCTGACGTGGACCTCCGGAAATGCGGACCTCCGGGAGCACGAACCTCCGAGAACGCCGACCTCCGGGATGCCGACCTCCGAGACCTCTGGGAAGGTGGGCGTGGCGCGGGGAGGGTGGCCGGCTCGGGCGTACGGGCGGCCGGCTCGAGTGGGTGGCCGACTCGGGCGGAGGGGCGGCCGGCGGCCAGCTCGGGCGCAGGGACCCCTGGCCGGCTCGGGGGGAGGTACCCCTGGCCGGCACGGGCGGCGGCCGGCTCGGGCGGCGGCCGGCTCGGGCGGGCGCGGGGAGAAGCCGGGGCGGGCGCCGGGAGAGGCGGGGCGGGCGCGGGGAGAGGCCGGGCGGCGCCGGGAGGGGCGGCGGCGGCAGCCGGTGCGGGCGGAGGACCTCGGGCGGGCGGAGGGCGGCGGCCGGCGGCGGGGTCGGGTCGGGTGAGTAGGAAGAGGAGGAGGAAAGAGGAGGTCGGGCGCGGGGAGGGGCCGGTCGGCCCGATTATACAACCCTAGCTACGCCGACGGCCTGGCCGTCGGCATAGCCGTGGCCGTCGGCGTAGGCTATTTTTTTTTTAAAAAAAAATATCACATATATAATCTAACATATTTTGTTAGACATAATCTTGATTCATATCTGCATATTAGCTATTTTCGTTTGCATGTAGTTCAGGTACTAGAGATTGCAGGACAGTGTAGCTTCGTCCAGATCGCAGGAGGCGAGATGCCACGCAGTCGTGCGATGCGACGTGCTAGGTGTGATGCAGTCGTGTGAAACGATCTAGCGTGGATGAAGGAGATGGCCTGCATGAGCATGAGCCGAGCGACTCGGTTCGGTTCAGTTAATTGGTTAGCTAGCTATGTGCATGCAAGCCTGTTAGCTGCGCAAGTGGTGGTCATGGGCGTGCATGTAACTAGTGGATAGGTAGCACGAACAGGTAGTGGCGAGCATGGCTGCTAGGCTGCACCTGTGTAGTCTATATATATAGCACTGTAATCATGTTTGCTTTTAACAATGAGAAAGAGAAGGATGTAGCCACGGTGGTCACCAAGGGACATGCCCGGAGCCTACCTATATTGCATGTACCAATCTTGGGTCACACCTATACACATATGTTAGAGACACATGCATGCATGTTTCCTACGGTGGACGATGCTCCGGTGGTCTTTATCCGCCGAAACCCTAGACAGAGGGGTCCGGAGATCTACCCCTATAGCTTTCTCCGTAAGAGGCCTCGCCGATAGATCTTCTGCTTTATTTTGGTTTGTTTAGGACATATATACATGGAAAGCAAAGGTTGGGCCCACTTTATCATGCAATTGGCTCCAGTAGACCCGTAGCGAGAGTTTCCACGTACAGATCCTGGATTTCACCAAGTGTTAACAGCCCATGTCTCTGGAGAAGGACATGCCCGGGGCCTACCTATATTGCATGTACCAATATTGGGTCACACCTATACACATATGTTAGGGACACATGCATGCATGTTTCCTACGGTGGACGATGCTCCGGTAGTCTTTATCCGGCGAAACCCTAGACAGAGGGGTCCGGAGATCTACCCCTATAGCTTTCTCCGAAGAGGCCTCGCCGATAGATCTTCTACTTTATTTTGGTTTGTTTAGGACATATATACATGGAAAGCAAAGGTTGGGCCCACTTTACAATGCAATTGGCTCCGGTAGACCCGTAGCGAGAGTTTCCACGTACAGATCCTGGATTTCACCAAGTGTTAACAGCCCATGTCTCTGGAGAAGGACATGCCCGGGGCCTACCTATATTGCATGTACCAATCTTGGGTCACACCTATACACATATGTTAGGGACACATGCATGCATGTTTCCTATGGTGGACGATGCTCCGGTGGTCTTTATCCGGCGAAACCCTGGACACAGGGGTCCGGAGATCTACCCCCGTAGCTTTCTCCGTAAGAGGCCTCACCGATGGATCTTCTTCTTTATTTTGGTTTGTTTAGGACATATAGACATGGAAAACAAAGGTTGGGCCCACTTTACCATGCAATTGGCTCCAGTAGACCCGTAGCGAGAGTTTCCACGTACAGATCCTGGATTTCACCAAGTGTTAACAGCCCATGTCTTTAGAGAAGGACATGCCCGGGGCCTACCTATATTGCATGTACCAATCTTGGGTCACACCTATACACATATATTAGGGACACATGCATGCATGTTTCCTACGATGGACGATGCTCCGGTGGTCTTTATCCGGCGAAACCCTAGACAGAGGGGTTCGGAGATCTACCCCTATAGCTTTCTCCGTAAGAGGCCTCGCCGATAGATCTTCTGCTTTATTTTGGTTTGTTTAGGACATATATACATGGAAAGCAAAGGTTGGGCCCACTTTACCATGCAATTGGCTCCGGTAGACCCGTAGCGAGAGTTTCCACGTACAGATCCTAGATTTCACCAAGTGTTAACAGCCCATGTCTCTGGAGAAGGACATGCCCGGGGCCTACCTATATTGCATGTACCAATCTTGGGTCACACCTATACACATATATTAGGGACACATGCATGCATGTTTCCTACGGTGGACGATGCTCCGGTGGTCTTTATCCGGTGAAACCCTAGACAGAGGGGTCCGGAGATCTACCCCTATAGCTTTCTCCGTAAGAGGCCTTGCCGATAGATCTTCTGCTTTATTTTGGTTTGTTTAGGACATATATACATGGAAAGCAAAGGTTGGGCCCACTTTATCATGCAATTGGCTCCAGTAGACCCGTAGCGAGAGTTTCCATGTACAGATCCTGGATTTCACCAAGTGTTAACAGCCCATGTCTCTGGAGAAGGACATGCCTGGGGCCTACCTATATTGCATGTACCAATCTTGGGTCACACCTATACACATATGTTAGGGACACATGCATGCATGTTTCCTACGGTGGACGATGCTCCGGTGGTCTTTATCCGGCGAAACCCTAGACATAGGGGTCCGGAGATCTACCCCTATAGCTTTCTCCGTAAGAGGCCTCGCCGATAGATCTTCTACTTTATTTTGGTTTGTTTAGGACATATATACATGGAAAGCAAAGGTTGGGCCCACTTTACCATGCAATTGGCTCCGGTAGACCCGTAGCGAGAGTTTCCACGTACAGATCCTGGATTTCACCAAGTGTTAACAGCCCATGTCTCTGGAGAAGGACATGCCCGGGGCCTACCTATATTGCATGCATGTTTCCTACGGTGGACGATGCTCCGGTGGTCTTTATCCGGCGAAACCCTAGACAGAGGGGTCCGGAGATCTACCCCTATAGCTTTCTCCGTAAGAGGCCTCGCCGATGGATCTTCTGCTTTATTTTGGTTTGTTTAGGACATATATACATGGAAAGCAAAGGTTGGGCCCACTTTACCATGCAATTGGCTCCGGTAGACCCGTAGCGAGAGTTTCCACGTACAGATCCTGGATTTCACCAAGTGTTAACAACCCATGTCTCTGGAGAAGGATATGCCCGGGGCCTACCTATATTGCATGTACCAATCTTGGGTCACACCTATACACATATGTTAGGGACACATGCATGCATGTTTCCTATGGTGGACGATGCTCCGGTGGTCTTTATCCGGCGAAACCCTGGACACAGGGGTCCGGAGATCTACCCCCATAGCTTTCTCCGTAAGAGGCCTCGCCGATGGATCTTCTGCTTTATTTTGGTTTGTTTAGGACATATAGACATGGAAAGCAAAGGTTGGGCCCACTTTACCATGCAATTGGCTCCAGTAGACCCGTAGCGAGAGTTTCCACGTACAGATCCTGGATTTCACCAAGTGTTAACAGCCCATGTCTTTAGAGAAGGACATGCCCGGGGCCTACCTATATTGCATGTACCAATCTTGGGTCACACCTATACACATATATTAGGGACACATGCATGCATGTTTCCTACGGTGGACGATGCTCCGGTGGTCTTTATCCGGCGAAACCCTAGACAGAGGGGTCCGGAGATCTACCCCTATAGCTTTCTCCGTAAGAGGCCTCGCCGATAGATCTTCTGCTTTATTTTGGTTTGTTTAGGACATATATACATGGAAAGCAAAGGTTGGGCCCACTTTACCATGCAATTGGCTCCGGTAGACCCGTAGCGAGAGTTTCCACGTACAGATCCTAGATTTCACCAAGTGTTAACAGCCCATGTCTCTGGAGAAGGACATGCCCGGGGCCTACCTATATTGCATGTACCAATCTTGGGTCACACCTATACACATATGTTAGGGACACATGCATGCATGTTTCCTATGGTGGACGATGCTCCGGTGGTCTTTATCCGGCGAAACCCTGGACACAGGGGTCCGGAGATCTACCCCCATAGCTTTCTCCGTAAGAGGCCTCGCCGATGGATCTTCAGCTTTATTTTGGTTTGTTTAGGACATATAGACATGGAAAGCAAAGGTTGGGCCCACTTTACCATGCAATTGGCTCCAGTAGACCCGTAGCGAGAGTTTCCACGTACAGATCCTGGATTTCACCAAGTGTTAACAGCCCATGTCTTTAGAGAAGGACATGCCCGGGGCCTACCTATATTGCATGTACCAATCTTGGGTCACACCTATACACATATATTAGGGACACATGCATGCATGTTTCCTACGGTGGACGATGCTCCGGTGGTCTTTATCCGGCGAAACCCTAGACAGAGGGGTCCGGAGATCTACCCCTATAGCTTTCTCCGTAAGAGGCCTCGCCGATAGATCTTCTGCATTATTTTGGTTTGTTTAGGACATATATACATGGAAAGCAAAGGTTGGGCCCACTTTACCATGCAATTGGCTCCGGTAGACCCGTAGCGAGAGTTTCCACGTACAGATCCTAGATTTCACCAAGTGTTAACAGCCCATGTCTCTGGAGAAGGACATGCCCGGGGCCTACCTATATTGCATGTACCAATCTTGGGTCACACCTATACACATATGTTAGGGACACATGCATGCATGTTTCCTACGGTGGACGATGCTCCGGTGGTCTTTATCCGGCGAAACCCTAGACAGAGGGGTCCGGAGATCTACCCCTATAGCTTTCTCCGTAAGAGGCCTCGCCGATAGATCTTCTGCTTTATTTTGGTTTGTTTAGGACATATATACATGGAAAGCAAAGGTTGGGCCCACTTTACCATGCAATTGGCTCCGGTAGACCCGTAGCGAGAGTTTCCACGTACAGATCCTGGATTTCACCAAGTGTTAACAGCCCATGTCTCTGGAGAAGGACTATGCCCGGGGCCTACCTATATTGCATGTACCAATCTTGGGTCACACCTATACACATATGTTAGGGACACATGCATGCATGTTTCCTACTGGTGGACGATGCTCCGGTGGTCTTTATCCGGCGAAACCCTAGACACAGGGGTCCGGAGATCTACCCCGATAGCTTTCTCCGTAAGAGGCCGCGCCGGTGGATCTTCTGCTTTATTTTGGTTTGTTTAGGACATATATACATGGAAAGCAAAGGTTGGGCCCACTTTACCATGCAATTGGCTCCAGTAGACCCGTAGCGAGAGTTTCCACGTACAGATCCTGGATTTCACCAAGTGTTAACAGCCCATGTCTTTAGAGAAGGACATGCCCGGGGCCTACCTATATTGCATGTACCAATCTTGGGTCACACCTATACACATATATTAGGGACACATGCATGCATGTTTCCTACGGTGGACGATGCTCCGGTGGTCTTTATCCGGCGAAACCCTAGACAGAGGGGTTCGGAGATCTACCCCTATAGCTTTCTCCGTAAGAGGCCTCGCCGATAGATCTTCTGCTTTATTTTGGTTTGTTTAGGACATATATACATGGAAAGCAAAGGTTGGGCCCACTTTACCATGCAATTGGCTCCGGTAGACCCGTAGCGAGAGTTTCCACGTACAGATCCTAGATTTCACCAAGTGTTAACAGCCCATGTCTCTGGAGAAGGACATGCCCGGGGCCTACCTATATTGCATGTACCAATCTTGGGTCACACCTATACACATATATTAGGGACACATGCATGCATGTTTCCTACGGTGGACGATGCTCCGGTGGTCTTTATCCGGTGAAACCCTAGACAGAGGGGTCCGGAGATCTACCCCTATAGCTTTCTCCGTAAGAGGCCTTGCCGATAGATCTTCTGCTTTATTTTGGTTTGTTTAGGACATATATACATGGAAAGCAAAGGTTGGGCCCACTTTACCATGCAATTGGCTCCGGTAGACCCGTAGCGAGAGTTTCCACGTACAGATTCTGGATTTCACGAAGTGTTAACAGCCCATGTCTTTAGAGAAGGACATGCCCGGGGCCTACCTATATTGCATGTACCAATCTTGGGTCACACCTATACACATATGTTAGGGACACATGCATGCATGTTTCCTACGGTGGACGATGCTCCGGTGGTCTTTATCCGGCGAAACCCTAGACAGAGGGGTCCGGAGATCTACCCCCATAGCTTTCTCCATAAGAGGCCTCGCCGATGGATCTTCTGCTTTATTTTGGTTTGTTTAGGACATATATACATGGAAAGCAAAGGTTGGGCCCACTTTACCATGCAATTGGCTCTAGTAGACCCGTAGCGGGAGTTTCCACGTACAGATCCTGGATTTCACCAAGTGTTAACAGCCCATGTCTCTGGAGAAGGACATGCCCGGGGCCTACCTATATTGCATGTACCAATCTTGGGTCACACCTATACACATATGTTAGGGACACATGCATGCATGTTTCCTACGGTGGACGATGCTCCGGTGGTCTTTATCCGGCGAAACCCTAGACAGAGGGGTCCGGAGATCTACCCCCATAGCTTTCTCCGTAAGAGGCCTCGCCGATAGATCTTCTGTATTTTGGTTTGTTTAGGACATATATACATGGAAAGCAAAGGTTGGGCCCACTTTACCATGCAATTGGCTCCGGTAGACCCGTAGTGAGAGTTTCCACGTACAGATCCTGGATTTCACCAAGTGTTAACAGCCCATGTCTCTGGAGAAGGACATGCCCGGGGCCTACCTATATTGCATGTACCAATCTTGGGTCACACCTATACAGATATGTTAGGGACACATGCATGCATGTTTCCTACGGTGGACGATGCTCCGGTGGTCTTTATCCGGCGAAACCCTAGACAGAGGGGTCCGGAGATCTACCCCTATAGCTTTCTCTGTAAGAGGCCTCGCCGATAGATCTTCTGCTTTATTTTGGTTTGTTTAGGACATATATACATGGAAAGCAAAGGTTGGGCCCACTTTACCATGTAATTGGCTCCGGTAGACCCATAGCGAGAGTTTCCACGTACAGATTCTGGATTTCACCAAGTGTTAATAACCCATGTCTCTGGAGAAGGACATGCCTGGGGCCTACCTATATTGCATGTACCAATCTTGGGTCACACCTATACACATATGTTAGGGACACATGCATGCATGTTTCCTACGGTGGACGATGCTCCGGTGGTCTTTATCCGGCGAAACCCTAGACAGTGGGGTCCGGAGATCTACCCCCATAGCTTTCTCCGTAAGAGGCCTCGCCGATGGATCTTCTGCTTTATTTTGGTTTGTTTAGGACATATATACATGGAAAGCAAAGGTTGGGCCCACTTTACCATGCAATTGGCTCCAGTAGACCCGTAGCGAGAGTTTCCACGTACAGATCCTGGATTTCACCAAGTGTTAACAGCCCATGTCTCTGGAGAAGGACATGCCCGGGGCCTACCTATATTGCATGTACCAATCTTGGGTCACACCTATACACATTTGTTAGGGACACATACATGCATGTTTCCTATGGTGGACGATGCTCCGGTGGTCTTTATCCGGCGAAACCCTAGACAGAGGGGTCCGGAGATCTACCCCTATCCGGCGAAACCCTAGCTCCACGATAAAATGGTTTCAACACTACCGCACTTCGGTGTCGAAAAAGCATGTAATCTTTAACAACTTCTCCAAAATATGTGAGACAAAAAATTCACTCACATGCATGCGATAACACTTACACAATTTGTCGACCTCTTGCTGTGAGAGATAAGATTTGCAATGTTATTTTATGCAGACGCGTAGAGACTACTATTCGGAGTATACAAAATTTTCCAATTAGTAAACAATATAACCATGTTTAAATTATAATTACTAATAAACAAATAAGCACGAACAATAAGGAAGAAAGTAATCCAGAAAATGGCTATACGCCGACGGCCATTTAGACGCCGACGGCAGCCCTCGGCTTAGGGCCCCCCATACGCCGACGGCCACTTAGACGCCGACGGCAGCCCTCGGCATATAGATGACGCCGTTTCACCCCTCGGTTTGCCCTAGCCAACGGGCCACGTGGCAGCCTTATACGCCGACGGCCTGTAGACGCCGAGGGTGGCCGTCGGCGTACAGGAGACTATGCCGAGGGCAACGATACGCCGACGGGCTCCTTCGCGGGCTATCCCGGAGGCGTCCTACGACGACGGCAACGACATTTGGCCGTCGGCCTAGGGCCCAGCCGTCGGCTTCTTCCCCCATTCCTGTAGTGCGGTGACCGGAGGCGCACTGCTCGTTGTATTTTTTGAGAATCACTCGTTGTATAAACTTTCTGTGTAGTCTGCATCTCTGAAGAATTGCACTACGCAAAACTTGTGCAAGAGTTGGGCATGTGTAACACCCCACTTTTTGTAACCCTGTTTAAGTAGTGATTAGTGAGCCAAAAATGAGGGCCAACAAAAACTTTTTGAGCAAACCTCTAGAAGTACTGTTTCTTGCTTGTTGACTTGGTTGTTATGTTAATGATGTCTGCTTGAGTTGCTTATTGAACACCTTTGTGAACCAACACAATCCTTGTGCCATTGTGATCATGCCTTTATTTATGCTTCTAGCTATTTTTCCAAAACCATTATCTTGACAACCTCTTCTCTTTCAAATTATTTCATTTGTCCAAAATAGGCGCCAAGACTTATCTTTGAGACAAAGCTTTTATCAAAACTAAGTATTTACAAAATTATCTGGACCTACAAAGTAGGGTGGTCCCTCTATTTTACAAACTTATACTTTGTTGATATTTATAAAATAATTTCAACCCCCTTTAAGAAAACTTTTTAAAGGAGATGCTATGTCTCCACTAGTTTCTGAAAAATCTACAAAAGCTCTACTCCTTCATTTGAAACTCTTTTCTACTTGACCATGGCATGATCATCATTGAGGACTTGTTCAATCATTGTTTCTGGTAATGCTAGATTAACTGCAAATGATTGACCTTGTGTGGTGAGTTGACTTTGTGTGACTTTGTTTGACTTTGATGCGTTGTTTGTGTGTAGTTATGATCCCTAGGTAGGCCTGTGGCCTAACCCATGCAACACCCACCAAGTAATATTTTTGTCCCATGTATGTTATTTTCATCCTATCTTTCAAATGAAACCCATCTGGTTATTTCCCTCTCAATCCTGAATCCCTAACTCTAATGTCTTAGTCTTATCATGAGACATTAGGAGCTCCTTTTTGAGGAATCTTATAGCTAATCAAACAAGCCCAAGGAAGGAACCCATGGTGTTATTTAAAATCATCTTCATCCAATCATAAAAGGGTTCACTCAAATTTAGAAAAAATCCTTTTCTTGCAAACATTTTATCAAACACCTAGTGTGCAGACTATCTTAGTGTGTGTTAACAGATTCAGTTTTCTGATGCTTATATTAAGCTCATTTATTCTATCCATGGCAATGTGCCTTCCTAGAACTCATATTTGGCATGTGATCTTCCATTCTTTCCATTACCACCTGGTCATTTGAGGCCATCTTCAACTTGCTTCAATTATGTTTCTGAGGCTAATCAACTCACTGACCATTTGACTATTATAAGATGCAGTTTTGGTCCCACTTCTAGATTTCGAAATTAATTGTTCAGAGACCATCCTATGACCTATTCCTCTTATTCTTGATCTACTCTAACTACCTATGCACTTGCATGTGCATTTTGAGGTATGCCACCCATTTATGTGGGATGGTCTTGAACTCTAATCAAAACTACTTCCATCCTTTCATTTTTCTCCATAAACCTTTGCATCACTTTTTAGCTTTTACCATAAATTATCCCCTTGATCCATTCCCTCTCTAATAACATTTGTAAATGTTATTCTTACAATATCATCCCCTCCCCCATCAAAAATACCTATTTCTATTTCAAACCTTCTTATCTAAACACTCGCATAGGAATAGTAACCATGCTATTTCATGCACTCTTCTCAAATGAATTCGATGGGACTCCACCATGCTATTTTATGCATGCCTTCTCCTATAAACCCCAAAGCCCCTAGTTATTTCTATCTATCACTTCCGAAACCTTGTCCAAAGTGTATTTCGGGCAAACCTTCACATATCCAAATTTTGGTGATAATTCTATTTTGACAAAACTTGACCATGCCTTATCTAATATTCTCACTACCCCTCTCTCTCTCACATAACCACATACACATCCTTGGGGATAAACAAACCCACTCCACCAAATATAGCTATCATCATGCATGCATCTTTTTCATACAAAATCTTGTCCCTCCAAAATATTGCAAAGGCACACCCTCAAATCATCACAATGCTCCACCCAGCACCTCCACACCTCTCTGGTTGGATATCACTGTAGCAGCAGCCCCTCTCCATTTGTCTTTAGTGCTTGGAAGGAGTAGGAAAGGATCCATGCCACCAACTTGTCTAGCAATAAAAAAATGCATGCAACAACTTTTTTTCTCAGTTCCTGGTCGAAGAAGCCACCCCCTGGATCCCACTCACCCTCTCCACTGCCCTAACCAACCAACCAGAGGCCACCAACCCTACCCCACATGCCCAAACCGACCTACACACCCAACCCTCTTTATATGCGGCCACAGCCCACACCCGCCTCCCTCTGCCGCCCCATTTTCCCCTCACACCACCAGCTAACCCTCCAAGACCCCAGAGGCCATCCCCTGCTCTGTAGCCGGGGAGAAAGAGGAGGGAACCCTAGTTTTGCTATGCAGTGAAGAGGAGCTCTTCGCCGTCGCTCTGGACCCTCTCCTACCCCTATCTCTGTATGCATGCACTCGTGACGTCCCTCTGGACCTAACCCTGCCCTCTACTTTGATCCAGGAGCACCGGAGCGTGGTCCTCGTCGAGCTTCTGTTTCGGCCGACCCCATCGCGGATGCGCGAGACCCGTCCCGGCGTCCAAATTCGGCTGTGCCGCCCCTCGTTGAGGTCGCCAGAGTGCCCTGCGCCGCCTCGTCCAGTCCTCATCGCCGGGGGATGCCCCTAGGTGAGCCGCCGCCCTCGCCTGAGCCGGCTAGGGTTTGCTCCTCGCCCCTGGCCGCCGGAGGTAGGAGACGACTCCCGGCCGTCGATCTCTACTAGATCCGATGGCCGGTGTCGCTGCGTACCGTTTCGGCCACCAGGGCCGCTGACCACCGGGGCCCTCCTATCAGCGCGTTTAACAGCCCGTCCCGCGCGCCTCAGGACGAAATGGGCCGGCCCGGTGAGGTTCAGCTCGGGTTCGGTCAGATCCGGCCCGATGATTTTTTTTTTGGAATTTTCGTTTTAAACCTTTTGATTGATCTGTTAACTTGCAAAATTCGTAGAAAAATAGTTATAAGTCCAAATTTGGTGATTCAAATTTCTACATGCTCCTAGTGTTAGTGGCTACCTGAATATGCTGCTGGTTTGATTTTTAGGGCAGTAGAACATACCTGTGCATTATATGTTGTATATCTAGAATTTAATCTCCATAAATCCAAATCTGAAGATTTATTTGATGAAAATGTTTTATTCCAATTTTCATGAATGCCCTGTTGCTATATGAAATTGTAGAAAGTGGTTTTGCTATTTTAGGGATAATAGATCTCCTGCAGTAATTAGTTTATTGGTATTAGAAAAGTGTGTAGTTTTATTTATTGTGCGCAGTAGGATAGATATTTTCAGGTGATTCCACCTCTGGTGTGTTCTAGATGACTGTAGCTTTCTAATACTACCTCTGGTAGAATTTTAGTGGGTGCAGAACGTTTTATGGAAATAAAATGCTTTTCTAGTAAGATGTGAAACAAGGAAATTCATAGAAAATCCATATTTTACTCTTTTGACTTGATTCCAATTTTGCTGGCTCTGTATTATTGCTGGATACTTGATTACATGTTGGTTGCCTTGTCTTGGTGCATATGGATGCCTGCAAGTTATTTGCTTGAGATTAGGATTTGTTTGTTATTGGTAATTGCATTGTTTATGTTAGGAAATGATTTCCTTTGCAGGGCATGTTACTTGTTCAGATATCTGAACATGTTTGTTTCTGATACTCAATTTTGAGTAGTATGTTGCATGTTTGAGTGTGAACCTTGTATGCATGTGTGCTTACTATGTGTTGTTACTATTTTTTTTCGGCGATAGATTCGAACGACGAGTGTGTGGAGGAAGGAGAGGTGTTTGAGTACCAAGAAGAAGAGGATCAGGGACAAGTCAACCAAGGCAAGCCATCTACTTGATGCATATCTGAATCCTATTATTACACTATGCATTGCTTACTCCTGCTCTCTTATTTATGCATTGTTTTCTATATTGCTATTGATCTCTAAATAGCAATAGTTGGTGACTTAGCTCCACAAGTCAACTTGATATCATCCTTTGAGATGACACCTCTTGTGACCTATTCTACACCCCTCATAGTAGAGACTTGATGGCTAGCATCAATGTCTTTGGAAAACTTGTAGTGGAGCCAAAACTCTAGGAAATTGGGTTTACCCTTGGGAAGCATTTCGAAAATGGTTTCGAAAACCTTGGAGTAGTTGCTACTTCATTGAGATGTTTTAAAAATGGTTTCATAAACAAGGAGTGGACAATGGGAGATGAAGGAGTTGGTGGATTTTCTGAAAAAGGGCATTGTGTATAAGTGTTCGCCAAACCAATTACTCCCGTGCAACCACATTACCCGGTATGGGACGGGCTTAGTTTGAAGTTTATTTGCTTTAGTGCGGGGAGCCTCATACTATATAAGGGTCTGTAGGACCCCGGAATCCGGGTTGTCGCAAGTGGTGGGCAACAGTGTAGCGGGCCCGCCAATAGGCTACCCGTCCGGAAGACACTTGGGTAACTCCTGCCGTGGCACTGGAACTACGCTCAACGGAGGTAGACGGCCAGGGTTTGCCGGGGATGTAAAACTCCACAGGGTAGGCACCCGTACTAAGGTGGATAGATGGAGGGCTTCGATCGATTATCCGAACCCCGCATACTTGTGTATGACGGTCCGTGGTGGTATCCCGGCGGATTTATCGAATGGTGTGGGTAAAGTGTACAACCTCTGCAGAGTGCAATCTATTCGAATAGCCGCGTCCTCGGTCATGGACGGTTGGAATGGCCATACTTAACCTGTGTCGAGTTTTGGTTTTTACGAAAATGTTTTCGAGAAAATGGAGAAGGGTGCCGGACGGGGTACTCGGAGGGTACTGCCGTGGCACGGTTATGGTTCGGAGTACTTGCAGGGTACTGCCGAAGGAATGGAAGTGGTCATGTGTGATTGACCAGAATTAATAAGGGTGGTGGTCATGTTTGATTGACCGCCGGCTTTTCTCTTGAAAAGGAGTTTCCCCCTTTCCTAGAGCTTTTGCAAAGACTTCTCTTGTAAGTATCTTCTTTAATAAGGATATAGAGATGTCGTATGACATGCTGTATCGACAAGAGAAACATTCTAGTATTAAGCTGCCTTCAACCAAGCCAACCTTGCTACAGCCCAAATAGCATGTGTTTATCTTCTTCTAGATGGTTTGCGAGTACAATTCCAAAATGTACTCACGGCTTTGTCCCTGGCTATTAACTTGGCCAGATTATGGAGAAGACTACTCAGGAGGTAGAGATGGCTACGACGACGCCGGTGCGAACTAGGAATGTCTCCCAGTCAGTTGCCTGTAGGGTAGTAGGCATGACGTGGGTCATCAACGCTGTTTGGTATCCGCTGCTTAGTTGTAGACTTGCCCTGCATGGCAATATCTTGCTTGGTCATGTGACCAATTGTAAGTATATTATTTCGATATTGTAAAGGATGATGTAATTCTGTTATCAACTCGGATATGTGGATTCACGACACACTGATCATGGGATCGTGAATTGTATGCATATCGGGTATTCCGGATGGGTAATCCGGGGTCCCCACAGAGTTGGTATCAGAGCCATCCTGACTGTAGGAGACCTTAGTTAGCATGGGCGTTAGATAGAAAAGTAATATTTTGCTAAGACTATTTGCAAAGGTTATTTCTTCTAAGTAGCCAATAGTATGGTTTATACCTTACTTACCCTTTTAAAACTTCTAATCTTACCTCTCTAATTTTTCAAGGATTTCAAAGATTTTACTCTCTTGTCTTTCCCCCTTCAAATTTAAATAATGGGCGATATACCCCAACTAGACCTGGTGCTTAGCAGCACAAGATGGAGCAAACTCCAGAAGGACGACTTCAAACCTCTCCAGCTGCAAAGGAAGAAAGATATTGAAAAATATTTTGCCCTTGGATGACACCAATGGCTCTGTCAAGAACTTGACCTCGTTCCTCCCTGGACTCGCACTTTTGCAGTCGCCAAGGACCAAGCCCTCAATTGCTTGACTAGAAATTTTTAGGCCTGTCACGAGACATTGCCTCATATGGAGAACTTCAATGACCCTTCTGAAGACCCCACATCCGTGTGATGCGAGACGAGAAGACCTGAAAATCTACACTTCCCCAACTCTACATCGGCAGTTCAACCACACTGCGGTTTCAACCCCAACTGCCATCAAGATTCTGCTAAAGCGAGGGTCAAGGAGTGAAGATATCAGCAACTATGGCCAACCATGACCCTAGGATGAATAGGACTGACCCCAAATATCACGCGTTAGGCATCGTTGGTACTTGAGGTACCCCGTGTGACTCTTGCCATTGTTTGTTGATTGCCTTGTGTGTTCTGAGTATTGTTTGCAGTTGCTTTGTGTGTTTCTTGAGTGTGTGTTATTGCCTTGTGCTTATGCTTGTGCTTGTGCTTGTTTTTGGCATCTCGGCCTCAAAACCCGTCTGGCAAATAAAACCCCCGAACAAGAAACCTCTCTAGGATGTGTTTTCCCTCGCACTTATTTATGGCATCTCGAATAGCATAGATGAGTTAAAACTAAAGCGTTAACTCTAACCTAGATAATAATGGATAATAACCCTTCTTGCAACATACCCAAGATCCGACGCAACAATTTTTGCTATGTGCTTAAAGTTTCGCCAAGACCTCTCTCCAGCGTCAAGGAAGCAGAAGCCAGACCCACCTGGACTTCAAAGGACTTCTAGAAGACAAAGACTTCACTACCCCGGGATCGCCTAAGCTTAATTCTAGAGTTTTGCTAACATTTGATGATACTCTCTTAACACCCCCAACACTTGCTACTCTTCTAACAAGCCAACTAACATTGAGCATAGTAGTGTCAAAGTCAAGCCTAACTTTCATAGTTCAACATGTTATCTCCACTTGAAGCCCGAAGACTCGCATGCTTTATCTCTACTGAGCAAATAGAAGGATGAAGACTCTCCAAAATCAAGCCATCGATGTTGACTCTGCATTTAGGAGATATCAATGGAGGTAGAAACGAGAGGAAGTGAAGACTTTTCTAACTAACTCGCTCGCTCGTTCAAATTTTGACGGGTTAGAAAACAAAGCTGACTTTCAACACGAATAGAAATCCACATGAAGATTTCTCGGAAGATGAAGTCAACTCAAGGTATCCCAATATACCTCAGGATCCTCAAGGCTACAAGAATATAGAGGAGCAAGACAATTTTCAATGATCTCCACCAACCTGAAGACAAGAAGAAATAGATCATTGACTACTGTAAGACACACCATTGGTGGTGCGCTGCCACCTGAAGAGATTTCAGCTCAAGGACAAGACGACCTAGAAGAATGGTTTTCATTAGGACTAACCCACGCCTTGGTAGTTAGGAAGCATAGAGCACTAAGACAACGGATTTGACGTGTCTATCAAGACCGAAGCACAAATGTTCTTGTCTACCATCTGCAAGCTTGAGATTAAAGGTCTACACCAACATCAAGCTTCAAGACACAACACCAAGAATGGAAGACGCCATCAATCTACACGAAGGAAGCGACAATCCCAAGCCAACAAAAGCTACCCGAGGAGCCTCGACTCTTCAAGACCTCAGTTGCGAGCTGAAAACCTTCTAACTCTTGTAGGATCCTTTTTGTGAATACTAGGTATTCTAACCCTACTAACCTTAAGAGTGTCTCAGCGAGGGCTCGACAAGATACTTCGGCAACATCAACTCTTCAGTCACCAACTGCCACAAATGAAGACGATCTACACCTTCAGCAAAAACAAATCTTTGATGCAACTCAGAGCATCACTGGTGGGTTGGAAGAGCAACCGTTAAGGCCTAACCCTAACTTAGTCTCACCACCTCTACTACTACACTTAGGAATCTCGGGACGAGATTCTTTTTAAGGGGGGAAGATCTGTAACACCCCACTTTTTGTAACCCTGTTTAAGTAGTGATTAGTGAGCCAAAAATGAGGGCCAACAAAAACTTTTTGAGCAAACCTCTAGAAGTACTGTTTCTTGCTTGTTGACTTGGTTGTTATGTTAATGATGTCTGCTTGAGTTGCTTATTGAACACCTTTGTGAACCAACACAATCCTTGTGCCATTGTGATCATGCCTTTATTTATGCTTCTAGCTATTTTTCCAAAACCATTATCTTGACAACCTCTTCTCTTTCAAATTATTTCATTTGTCCAAAATAAGCGCCAAGACTTATCTTTGAGACAAAGCTTTTATCAAAACTAAGTATTTACAAAATTATCTGGACCTACAAAGTAGGGTGGTCCCTCTATTTTACAAACTTATACTTTGTTGATATTTATAAAATAATTTCAACCCCCTTTAAGAAAACTTTTTAAAGGAGATGCTATGTCTCCACTAGTTTCTGAAAAATCTACAAAAGCTCTACTCCTTCATTTGAAACTCTTTTCTACTTGACCATGGCATGATCATCATTGAGGACTTGTTCAATCATTGTTTCTGGTAATGCTAGATTAACTGCAAATGATTGACCTTGTGTGGTGAGTTGACTTTGTGTGACTTTGTTTGACTTTGATGCGTTGTTTGTGTGTAGTTATGATCCCTAGGTAGGCCTATGGCCTAACCCATGCAACACCCACCAAGTAATATTTTTGTCCCATGTATGTTATTTTCATCCTATCTTTCAAATGAAACCCATCTGGTTATTTCCCTCTCAATCCTGAATCCCTAACTCTAATGTCTTAGTCTTATCATGAGACATTAGGAGCTCCTTTTTGAGGAATCTTATAGCTAATCAAACAAGCCCAAGGAAGGAACCCATGGTGTTATTTAAAATCATCTTCATCCAATCATAAAAGGGTTCACTCAAATTTAGAAAAAATCTTTTTCTTGCAAACATTTTATCAAACACCTAGTGTGCAGACTATCTTAGTGTGTGTTAACAGATTCAGTTTTCTGATGCTTATATTAAGCTCATTTATTCTATCCATGGCAATGTGCCTTCCTAGAACTCATATTTGGCATGTGATCTTCCATTCTTTCCATTACCACCTGGTCATTTGAGGCCATCTTCAACTTGCTTCAATTATGTTTCTGAGGCTAATCAACTCACTGACCATTTGACTATTATAAGATGCAGTTTTGGTCCCACTTCTAGATTTCGAAATTAATTGTTCAGAGACCATCCTATGACCTATTCCTCTTATTATTGATCTACTCTAACTACCTATGCACTTGCATGTGCATTTTGAGGTATGCCACCCATTTATGTGGGATGGTCTTGAACTCTAATCAAAACTACTTCCATCCTTTCATTTTTCTCCATAAACCTTTGCATCACTTTTTAGCTTTTACCATAAATTATCCCCTTGATCCATTCCCTCTCTAATAACATTTGTAAATGTTATTCTTACAATATCATCCCCTCCCCCATCAAAAATACCTATTTCTATTTCAAACCTTCTTATCTAAACACTCGCATAGGAATAGTAACCATGCTATTTCATGCACTCTTCTCAAATGAATTCGATGGGACTCCACCATGCTATTTTATGCATGCCTTCTCCTATAAACCCCAAAGCCCCTAGTTATTTCTATCTATCACTTCCAAAACCTTGTCCAAAGTGTATTTCGAGCAAACCTTCACATATCCAAATTTTGGTGATAATTCTATTTTGACAAAACTTGACCATGCCTTATCTAATATTCTCACTACCCCTCTCTCTCTCTCTCACATAACCACATACACATCCTTGGGGATAAACAAACCCACTCCACCAAATATAGCTATCATCATGCATGCATCTTTTTCATACAAAATCTTGTCCCTCCAAAATATTGCAAAGGCACACCCTCAAATCATCACAATGCTCCACCCAGCACCTCCACACCTCTCTGGTCGGATATCACTGTAGCAGCAGCCCCTCTCCATTTGTCTTTAGTGCTTGGAAGGAGTAGGAAAGGATCCATGCCACCAACTTGTCTAGCAATAAAAAAATGCATGCAACAACTTTTTTTCTCAGTTCCTGGTCGAAGAAGCCACCCCCTGGATCCCACTCACCCTCTCCACCGCCCTAACCAACCAACCAGAGGCCACCAACCCTACCCCACATGCCCAAACCGACCTACAC
The DNA here is from genome assembly GCA_007115705.1 of Dactylis glomerata. Taxonomy (NCBI): domain Eukaryota; kingdom Viridiplantae; phylum Streptophyta; class Magnoliopsida; order Poales; family Poaceae; genus Dactylis; species Dactylis glomerata. The sequence goes on from QXEO01002110.1 coordinate 1,085,476, forward strand.
ACCCAACCCTCTTTATATGCGGCCACAGCCCACACCCGCCTCCCTCTGCCGCCCCATTTTCCCCTCACACCACCAGCTAACCCTCCAAGACCCCAGAGGCCATCCCCTGCTCTGTAGCCGGGGAGAAAGAGGAGGGAACCCTAGTTTTGCTATGCAGTGAAGAGGAGCTCTTCGCCGTCGCTCTGGACCCTCTCCTACCCCTATCTCTGTATGCATGCACTCGTGACGTCCCTCTGGACCTAACCCTGCCCTCTACTTTGATCCAGGAGCACCGGAGCGTGGTCCTCGTCGAGCTTCTGTTTCGGCCGACCCCATCGCGGATGCGCGAGACCCGTCCCGGCGTCCAAATTCAGCCGTGTCGCCCCTCGTTGAGGTCGCCGGAGTGCCCTGCGCCGCCTCGTCCAGTCCTCATCGCCGGGGGATGCCCCTAGGTGAGCCGCCGCCCTCGCCTGAGCCGGCTAGGGTTTGCTCCTTGCCCCTGGCTGCCGGAGGTAGGAGACGACTCCCGGCCGTCGATCTCTACTAGATCCGATGGCCGGTGTCGCTGCGTACCGTTTCGGCCACCAGGGCCGCTGACCACCGGGGCCCTCCTGTCAGCGCGTTTAACAGCCCGTCCCGCGCGCCTCGGGACGAAATGGGCCGGCCCGGTGAGGTTCAGCTCGGGTTCGGTCAGATCCGGCCCGATGATTTTTTTTTGGAATTTTCGTTTTAAACCTTTTGATTGATCTGTTAACTTGCAAAATTCGTAGAAAAATAATTATAAGTCCAAATTTGGTGATTCAAATTTCTACATGCTCCTAGTGTTAGTGACTACCTGAATATGCTGCTGGTTTGATTTTTAGGGCAGTAGAACATACCTGTGCATTATATGTTGTATATCTAGAATTTAATCTCCATAAATCCAAATCTGAAGATTTATTTGATGAAAATGTTTTATTCCAATTTTCATGAATGCCCTGTTGCTATATGAAATTGTAGAAAGTGGTTTTGCTATTTTAGGGATAATAGATCTCCTGCAGTAATTAGTTTATTGGTATTAGAAAAGTGTGTAGTTTTATTTATTGTGCGCAGTAGGATAGATATTTTCAGGTGATTCCACCTCTGGTGTGTTCTAGATGACTGTAGCTTTCTAATACTACCTCTGGTAGAATTTTAGTGGGTGCAGAACGTTTTATGGAAATAAAATGCTTTTCTAGTAAGATGTGAAACAAGGAAATTCATAGAAAATCCATATTTTACTCTTTTGACTTGATTCCAATTTTGCTGGCTCTGTATTATTGCTGGATACTTGATTACATGTTGGTTGCCTTGTCTTGGTGCATATGGATGCCTGCAAGTTATTTGCTTGAGATTAGGATTTGTTTGTTATTGGTAATTGCATTGTTTATGTTAGGAAATGATTTCCTTTGCAGGGCATGTTACTTGTTCAGATATCTAAACATGTTTGTTTCTGATACTCAATTTTGAGTAGTATGTTGCATGTTTGAGTGTGAACCTTGTATGCATGTGTGCTTACTATGTGTTGTTACTATTTTTTTCGGCGATAGATTCGAACGACGAGTGTGTGGAGGAAGGAGAGGTGTTTGAGTACCAAGAAGAAGAGGATCAGGGACAAGTCAACCAAGGCAAGCCATCTACTTGATGCATATCTGAATCCTATTATTACACTATGCATTGCTTACTCCTGCTCTCTTATTTATGCATTGTTTTCTATATTGCTATTGATCTCTAAATAGCAATAGTTGGTGACTTAGCTCCACAAGTCAACTTGATATCATCCTTTGAGATGACACCTCTTGTGACCTATTCTACACCCCTCATAGTAGAGACTTGATGGCTAGCATCAATGTCTTTGGAAAACTTGTAGTGGAGCCAAAACTCTAGGAAATTGGGTTTACCCTTGGGAAGCATTTCGAAAATGGTTTCGAAAACCTTGGAGTAGTTGCTACTTCATTGAGATGTTTTAAAAATGGTTTCATAAACAAGGAGTGGACAATGGGAGATGAAGGAGTTGGTGGATTTTCTGAAAAAGGGCATTGTGTATAAGTGTTCGCCAAACCAATTACTCCCGTGCAACCACATTACCCGGTATGGGACGGGCTTAGTTTGAAGTTTATTTGCTTTAGTGCGGGGAGCCTCATACTATATAAGGGTCTGTAGGACCCCGGAATCCGGGTTGTCGCAAGTGGTGGGCAACAGTGTAGCGGGCCCGCCAATAGGCTACCCGTCCGGAAGACACTTGGGTAACTCCTGCCGTGGCACTGGAACTACGCTCAACGGAGGTAGACGGCCAGGGTTTGCCGGGGATGTAAAACTCCACAGGGTAGGCACCCGTACTAAGGTGGATAGATGGAGGGCTTCGATCGATTATCCGAACCCCGCATACTTGTGTATGACGGTCCGTGGTGGTATCCCGGCGGATTTATCGAATGGTGTGGGTAAAGTGTACAACCTCTGCAGAGTGCAATCTATTCGAATAGCCGCGTCCTCGGTCATGGACGGTTGGAATGGCCATACTTAACCTGTGTCGAGTTTTGGTTTTTACGAAAATGTTTTCGAGAAAATGGATAAGGGTGCCGGACGGGGTACTCGGAGGGTACTGCCGTGGCACGGTTATGGTTCGGAGTACTTGCAGGGTACTGCCGAAGGAATGGAAGTGGTCATGTGTGATTGACCAGAATTAATAAGGGTGGTGGTCATGTTAGATTGACCGCAGGCTTTTCTCTTGAAAAGGAGTTTCCCCCTTTCCTAGAGCTTTTGCAAAGACTTCTCTTGTAAGTATCTTCTTTAATAAGGATATAGAGATGTCGTATGACATGCTGTATCGACAAGAGAAACATTCTAGTATTAAGCTGCCTTCAACCAAGCCAACCTTGCTACAGCCCAAATAGCATGTGTTTATCTTCTTCTAGATGGTTTGCGAGTACAATTCCAAAATGTACTCACGGCTTTGTCCCTGGCTATTAACTTGGCCAGATTATGGAGAAGACTACTCAGGAGGTAGAGATGGCTACGACGACGCCGGTGCGAACTAGGAATGTCTCCCAGTCAGTTGCCTGTAGGGTAGTAGGCATGACGTGGGTCATCAACGCTGTTTGGTATCCGCTGCTTAGTTGTAGACTTGCCCTGCGTGGCAATATCTTGCTTGGTCATGTGACCAATTGTAAGTATATTATTTCGATATTGTAAAGGATGATGTAATTCTGTTATCAACTCGGATATGTGGATTCACGACACACTGATCATGGGATCGTGAATTGTATGCATATCGGGTATTCCGGATGGGTAATCCGGGGTCCCCACAGCATGACACGTCTTTAAGCTCAGTGTATAAAATCAGACAAGATTTGAAGGTGCGCTATAATTTTGCCTTTTTGTATAGGGTTAAATAGAAAGTATTTCGGATTGAGACTTTGTGCACTTAAAGTATACATCATTACATGTATATACATATATTCTTTTAAAAATAAATGTATTTTTACATGCTTAAAATAAAAACCTCCAGTGAGCCTGGAAGCCAAATTAACTCTCATTTTTTACACGTTATTCACAAGACTATTCATTGATTCCGTATGTGCTATTTTCACCATCGTTCAGAGGTGTGTCCATCGCTGGACTTTGGCTGCATCCACTTGAAGATGGAAGTTGGGGATATGTGTAAATAATGAATGGCGGTCTAGATATGTATAATGCTTCATGTAATATCTCTTGGGTTTAGTCGAGTTTTGTATCTGCTTGTAACATTGTAAAACACATTCTAAAACTTAAAAATAAAATAAAATAGTGTATAGGTATTGTTTTCCCCTCTTCAAAAAATTAATATAGAATCCACGCCCTCAGTTATCACCTTTTAGCCCTCAAACAAGAAATGTCACCTTTCAGCCCCACATATAGCATTTACAAATTTTTAGTATTACATATATATTTGAAACCTTGCACCGTATACAAATACAATACTTCGGTGGTTGGCCATGTATGATTGTCCGATTTCCACCCCCAGCGAGCCTTCCTCCCATGATAGCATCTAGATGGGATAATCAAATTACATAAGGGAAATGCTTGTAATCAGCTCGCCAATCTAGGGGAAAGATCGCTTGCTGCACCTTGCTCCCATGAACCACCCCGCCAACTACTGACATCTACCACTGTCACCGCGCATCGCCGGCCGGAGTTCATGTGCACCGTCGGCCTCCCTCCCAAGAGAGATCGGCTTCCCTCCCATGAGGCGTCGGCCTAGCCCTCGTGCGCCACTTCCCCTGCTCCATGCCACAGGGGGGAGTCCCACTGGAGAAGGAGATCCCCACCGCCAGCGAGAATCCCACGGGAGTAGGACCTCCCGTCACCGGCGGGAACCACCACCCCACTGCCGCCTGCCCGCGACCAGCGAGCAGGATCCACAGTGGATGACACTGAATTGGCGAGTGATGCTGGCAGATAACTACCCAGTTGGGAACCCCAAGAGGAAGGTATGATGAGCACAGTAGCAAGTTTTCCCTTAGTAAGAAACCGAGGTTTATCAAACTAGTAGGAAAAAGCCAAACTTTAGAAGGTGATGCCTGCTAGCTTCGCGACAGCTCCAGACAATTTATAAGGCGCCTCGTTCAGGCTTTGCTTTGCACCAGCAGCAACATGGAACCTGCACACAACACAACCAAATACTTTGCTCCCAACTTACGATGAGGTTATCAATCTCACCGGTTTGCTGTAAATAAAGGTATGAGCGTATCGAGTAGAAAATAGTAGTAGTATGCGAGAAAGTAAACAATGCGAGTAATAGTAAAACGGTGTAACAATGTAAAGGAAATTGGATCGGGGTCTACAGTTCACTAGTGGTGTCTCTCCATAAAATAAATAACAACAAGCTGGGTAAACAAATTACAGTTGGGCAATTGATAGAATAAAGATAACGTGCATATGTCGCGAGGATCACTATGAGATTTACTCCGGGCATTACAACAAAATACATAGACCGCCATCCAACTGCATCTATGACTAATAATCCACTCACGGGGTAATCATCCGCGGACCCCGCGAATATTAAGTTGTGAACAACAGATAACTGCATTAAGCAAAGTGTGTAATGTAAACAAAGCATATGCCCTTTGACATAAGAATGTTGTTTTCTCCCTAGTGGCAACAGCACATCTACAACTTTAGAGGTTTCTGTCACTCCCCCAGATTAAATAGAGGCATAAACCCAACTATCGAGCATAAATACCCCCTCTTGGAGTCACTAGTATCTACTTGGCCAAGATAGATACTAACAACGGAGAGCATGCAAGATCATAAACAACATAGAGATAACATAAGATATATGATTCAGCCCATCAACTCAACATAAAACCAATATTCATCGGATCCCAACAAACACAATATGTAGAATTACATAACAGTGATCTCGATCATGTAAGGCAGCTCACGAGATCTAAACATGAAGCACATGGTGGAGAAGACAACCATCTAGCTACTGCTATGGACCTATAGTCCAAGGTAGACTACTCACTCATCGTGCCGGAGGCAAGCATGGCGATGAAGAAGACCTCCGGTGGTGATTCCCCTCTCCGGCAGGGTGCCGGGAAGAGCTTCTGGACCCTCCCGATCTCAGGTCGACGACGGCGGCGGATCGCGATGTGTTTCTGGAAAATTGATCGGGTCCTTAGGTTTTTCCCATCAGGGGGTCTTTATAGGCGAAGGGGCAGCGTCAAAGGTGGACCAGGGTGGTCTCACACATAGGGGGCGCGGCCAGGGGCTGGGCCGCGCCGCCCTACTGTGTGGCCGGCCCATGGCCCCTCTCCGTCTCCTCTTCGGACTTCTGGAAGATTCAATAAATTTCTGGATGTTCGGCTTTTGTTTCGTCCAATTCCGAGAATATTTCCTGTGTAACTTTTCTGAAACACAAAAACAGCAGAAAACAGGGAACTGGCACTTTGGCATCTTGTTAATAGGTTAGTTCCGGAAAATGCATAAAAACACCACGAAGTGTAACAAAACACTAAGCAAATGGTGTAAGAACAAGCATGGAGCATCAAAAATTATAGATACATTTGAGATGTATCAACATCCCCAAGCTTAACTCCTGCTCGTCCTCGAGTAGGTAAGTGATGACAAAGAATAATTTTTGAGGTGACATGCACCTACACAATTGTAACATCCCAAGATTTTATCAAATTTTGGGGGAAAATTTTTGCTTTTGTTTTGAGTGCATTGATTGAAATTTCACAGGGATATTTAAAAAATTTTGAGTTTATTTGAAAGCTTTATTTGAAAACCTATCCTAGGCTTTCTATTATTTCTTGAAGAGTTTCTTTGGGAAAAATAAAAGAATTTGAAATACTATTTTCTTGCCCTTATTCAAAACCTATGCAAGGTTCAATAGCATAGAGAGTGTTTGCCAAAAGGATTCATATTCATATTTATTAAAGATTATATTTTTTAAAAAACTAAGTTTGAAATTTAATTTCAAACATTGTCTTATAAAAGTATTTTCATCCAATTCTAAAAGGTTTATTTCTTAAACCCTAGTTTATATTTTATGTGAACAAGCAAGTCCTTCTTGCTATGTTCATGAAGCTTATTTGAAAACTTATTTTTATTTAGAAAACATGTATTTTATTGGTTTAAAACATTGTCTTGAAGATTTGAGGAATATAAAAATTTGTTTGATTTGAAGCATTTATGCAAAATATATGAAGCAAATAAGAAAACAGAAAAGAAATGGAAAAAGAAAAAAGAAAAAGAGTTAAAGGGCCGGGGAATCACTTCCAGCCCATGGCCAGAACAAGCCCACGGCCCACCCGGGGTTAAAACCCGAAGCAGTATCCTCTCCCTCTCTTCTACACGCCGACATGTGGGACCCGGCTGTCATCTTCCACCTCCGTCCGAAAATCACGCCGGCGACTCCCTCGCAGTAACTCCCCACCCCGATTAAATCCCGACGGTTTCGGTCATGAAGGCCTTCCTCGGTTACTACTACTTAATCCCCAGACTCCCCTCTCTCATTCCCCTCTTTTCCCCGAGCCAGAGAAGCCGCCAGGCCGGTGAAATCCCTCACCGGAGTGTAAGCTTTCCGCCGCTGATTTCCATCGGTAAACACCTCGGCCACGCCTCCCCGCCCTCCTCTCCTATCCTTCCCTCCCCTCCTCTCATCCGCACGCTCGCTAACGACATCGGCCGAACAAATCCTCCGCAGGGACTTGCCGCAGACGCGAACCAGAGGCGCCGACGCCAGTGCCAACCTCCAGCCGCTCCTCGGACGCGCCATGGGACGTCGTTGCCATCGCCGATCAAACTCCCGAGGTCACCGCCCTCTTCTGCTTCACGTCCGTCACTTCCTCGCCATCGCAACCCACCGGAACCTCGCCGTTGACGAATTCCAGCACCGCAGCCTCGCCGGTGTTGACCGAATCCCGGTGAGCACACAAGAAACTCAGTCCTAGCCCTTAGATCTCAATCCCATGGCCACGATTAGATCTAGAGGTGAAATGGTACGGACAGATCGGAGCCGTACATCGCCACTTAAATCGGACACCCCAGAACCTAGATCCAGCCAAACCGGTATCTTCCAGTCATATCGCGCCACGTGGCCAGCCTCGGATCAAACAGAATTCAAATAGGTTTTCAAATCAGAATCTAATCCAATCTTGCAAAATTCATATCTTTTGATCTGTAGGTCCAAAAATAACAAATAATATACCGTTGGAGTCCTTAGAACATCTAGAATCCAGTAGAACAATAATATCTTATATTTTATGGGTTCAATTTGAAACTATTTTCAAATTGGAATCGAACCTTCTGTTAGCTTGATTAATTCATATCTTTTGTTCTGTTAATCCAAAAATTACAAATTTGTAGTCTTTGGAAAGCCCTTGATCTGTAGAACATCATAGCAACAAGAAATTCCAAACTTGAGTCGTTCACTCAATGGCTAAGTTCAAATATGAGCAAAGCAGTAATTTGGACTTCATTTGAAATCTATAAGTGATTTTAAGTTGATTCCAATTGCAGTAGCTTTGTCTTACTGCAAGCTATCCAGTAGCATCACTCCCATAGTTTCTTGAACCACTCCACAATTATTCAAATTCTAATATGAGAATTTGAGTATTCCTATATAGATTAATTCTATTTCTATTTCAATCAATGATCCCTTCTACTTTAGAAAACCCTACGATCATACCTAGATATCAAATATCATCTTGAGATCACTTTGATCCAATGTCATATCTATCTAAACAACATCTTGATCAAGATCATATCTACTTAGACCTATCTTGTATAGTACCCACTTATTCAAATTACAAATGTGTCATTTGAGTAAAGTGTGATACTTTCAATCTTAGTTTCTACCTTTGCTACTATGGTATTGAATCAAATCAACATCATAGTACTTAACCCAATCCCATTTACTTATCAGGAACCTTAAGCCATGTTTTCAAACATCATCTATACATATCCATTACCTATAGCCATCCACTCATGTCTACTCAATCTTAGCCTTGCATTGAACTATTCAATTTGCATTTGAGTTAATTGAGTACTTCAATGTTATAAGAATCCTAGCCTAAGCTTAAGTGTAATATATACTATTTAAGAATAATTGTTATCACACTTATTCAATAGTATTTCTATTGCACTATTTTGACTCTTGTGTGATTTACCTACATGAGATATTCCAAGATTCAATATGCTTTGATAAAGCATAAAGATCTCACTCATCATATTTTGTCTAATTCATATATATATATTCAACTTGCAATTGTGCTACTTGAGTAGAATATGAATTCATCTCAAACTTAGGTTCTATTAATGTGGAGTTGTTATAACCCGTACCATAGTATGTGTTATACACCATGTTGATCAATGAACCATTTGAGCCATGTCCTCAAATATCAATCATTCATACCCAATCCAATGCCTACTTAGTTTTGTTCACATGTATTGAACTATTCAACTTGCAAATGTGCTAATTGAGTAGTTCAAGCATTCTTAAAACCTAGCCTAGTCCCTAAGTGCAATAGATGCTATTTAAGAGTAATTGTTGTCACATTTACTCAATAGTGATGTAGTTGCACAAATCGACTCTTGTGTAATTTATTTCACATGAGCTATTCCTAAAACTCCTATATGCTTTGATAAAGCATAAAAACTTCATCAAATTATATTATGCCTAGTCCAATTATCTCTCCAATCATATTGATCTTTCCCCGACTAAGCTCTCAAATTCATATCTCACAAATCATGATCCTTTGCCATATCTTTCTTGTCTTAACATCTCAATAAATCTAAACTGTTAAACAAACACCTTTCAATTGTTTGATTTGTTTGATTGTGTTTGTATGGATTGTTTATGTTATGTTATTTCTGTGCTATAGTTTGTGCAAAGAGCTACGTGCTTAGTTAAGAGAAGCGGAAAGATCGTATTCTTCAAAAAGGCAAGTGACACACATATCCCCTACCTATTTTTACTGCTGCATTAGTATGATTCAGTAGTATGCATGATAGGTGAAATGTTCAACTGTTTTATCAAATGCTTAGATCCTAGTAGTTTGTAGTTATCCTCAAACCCCACCTGTTAGGATGCTAAATACTTTGAAAAATATTGATGCCATGCTATGATCACTTGTTAAAAGTGTTTTGTGAACAAATTAAGAACTTCAACTAAAATGAAACACCTGGGTGGATTGGTTTGATAAGAGGCGGCGAAGTAGGTGGGTTCTGGGACGCATGCCTCGTCGAGAGGATGTGGGTTCAGAATGCCGCTTGGGATGGCCACCCAGGAACAAACAGGTTACTATGTCTTCCATGCTTAGAGTGCTTCCAGTGTAGCCTTATGACATTATGGGCTCTGTCTTGATTGATTAGATGTGAGGGTGCAACTTGTGTGCAAGAAGTGGTGGTAGATGAATTGTTGGTTGGGAACGGAGCTTGCTAAGTTAGTTGCCCTCTCATTCTAAAAGGTCTCGTTTCATTTTATGTATGGGCATAAAATGAATCGTAAGGTGAAAGTGCACAACCCTTGCAAGGTGTCAAAACTAATCGATTAGCCGAGTCCTCGAAATGGACAATTGAGTCTCTAGACATGGAATGTACGGAAGAATCTCATCACCGATTCTGAATGACTAAAATCTGTCTAGAAACCCCTAGGTAGGAACTAAGGACCATGCACTCCAAGGGGTGGTGGTGCCTGAGATTCCAAACTTTGTTGAGTTGCGCCCAGAACTACATACCGGCCAGTATGTAGTGTATGGGGGTTGTCTTGACCCTTGAAAATAAAATTTTGAAAGAAAGTATTAAAAGGAATTTTAGGATAAAATTGGCTTTATGCAAATCAGCCTATGAGATCCACCAGCCAAATGTCTTGTAGTATAGTCTTTCCACAAAATGCCACCAAATATGTGTCATTTGCCAGTACATCATTGTACTGACCCCTCTGGGGCTGCATATTCAAACGTGCAGGTTTTATTTCGAGTAAGGAACCAGGAGTAGGATCTCGAGCTTACATTCCAACATGTCTGCCTGTGGCACTTGATGAAGATGGAAGCTCACTGCAACTATGCTTTTTTGCTGTGTACTCGTAAGGTTGAAGACCTATGTAACTGGATTTATGTTGTAATATTGATGCTATTGCAATGATTACTATATTTTGTACTGTGGTGCTATCTACTGATCCAGGGAATGGCACAATACACAGGAGTTCTGCCTTTAGCAAAAGGCGGGGCGTTACAACAATCTTGATCATCTATGTAAAGCATTGATTACTAGGATCAAAGAACTTAAAACATGGGCATGAAAGATATAATCTTGATAGAAGAAACTTAGCAAACATGTTATAACATGAAAAAGAACACAAACAAAAGATCATGAAAAATGAAACAATGAAAGTCAAACGTGTGTTCAAATCATATGGAAAAACATAGCAAATGGTTTTCAGCTTGTCCTTCATGGAGAGCAAAACATAAATGCATAGGACACCTTCAAGTTTAAGAGGGCGACTAGATACAAGTAATTTAAGAACAAGTGATCCCAAAATCATGAATCAATCAATGATAAACTTTGGGACTATGCACATTATACTCAGAATGACAACTATGCTCTCTTAGACGGTGCATAAAGGTAGAAGGTGGTGACTCAACATAAAACTAAAAGAAAGGCCCTTCGCAGAGGGAAGCAGTGATTCCAAGTTTTATAAACCTTCAAAAATTATGGTACTTACTAGCTTTGAGCTCTCATTGCCCCCATCATAGGCATCTTGAATGGTTAAAGTTAATGCGAGTACAATTATGAAGCATATGCTTGACAAATCATAAGTTGAAAACCTCGTGTCCCGTGAAGTACGAATACTCAAACCTCATGCTACTCAACTTAGAGTCCCAAGCAAGCTCTTGTCATTGTAAGTATACATGTATCATCGAGAACCGCCAACGGGGTACCTCCGTGCCCGATGACATAGAACAAGCCCACATCAAAATGACAGGACAAACAGACAATAAACACCTCGGCATCTCTTTTATTTACCATTGGTATAGCTTTTTATTTTGAGATGCGTCGTCGAATGTTCACTATGGGCATGCTATAAATTTCCACCATGAATTATGCATGGCTTAGATTAGCGGCCCATGCGTTTCTCTAACACGTATACAAACTCCATGATCCCGCAAGATTCCCAAATTATTTCACATCGGGAGTATCCATAAACAAAAGATCATGATATCAACTCAAATAAGAAGTGCAATGTTGAAAGCTTGCCCCATGACGGCATGGCTGGGCTAATTTCCAACTTACAACTTGCAAGCATAACAACTCAACATAAGAGAGCCACAATATCAAATTTTTAAGAACGAGAAAAGTAAAGTGTGCCATCAGGTTCGTGAGAGATTTACTGACCAATTTTCGCATAACACCAAAAAGAGTTTAATTTGACGGATAGATAAAAGCAAGTCAAATGTACTTTGGAATAGCAAATTGCTAATAGGTATGTATGGTAGACACATTGGAACAACTTGGTTTTTGGGAGTTGGATGCACGAGTAGAGCTCATATTCAGTATAAAATGAGGGCTAGCAAAAGACTGGGAGCGACCAACTAAGAGAGCAATAACGGCCATAATCATGCATAGCGACAAAACATCATTAATAGAAGCATAAGATGGCATCAAAAGTCAAAAACTAAATGATCATAGAGGCTTATGGCGACTTTGTATGAGTCAAACATGTGTGAGCATGCTCTAAGTCAACCCAAATAAAGCATCAGGGAGAAAACCAAATTAATGCTTCCAAATAATTAAAACAACGCATAATTTTTTCAAAGGCTCATTAAGCAATCTCAGTCATTTGAGACAAGTCATGCTACAGCAAAAACACTAAGCATACTATCAAAACGACATCAAGCACGACATGCAAAATCCTAAGCCGCAGTCTAAACAAGCTCCTTTTTGTACCACTTTTTTGCATTAAACTTTTTCTCTTTTCCAACACCATTCGAACCTTTTTGAAACAACTCTTTTGATGAATACCAACATGGACCAGTGGTCGAAATACACCTTGATATAAAGATATAACAAGATCTGAACAAAAATCAAGGTAAAAAACGAAAGCTAAACATAGTTCTAGAAAAAGAGAACACTCGTTGAACAATAAGAGTGAAAAACAGAGTGTTCTTGGCAAATGAAAAGCAAGGCAACTTCTCCAAAAGAAATTTGTTGGGGTCCAACCATTTATTGCAGCAAACAAAACTAAACAAAACTGAAAACTAAAGACAAGACATTCCAAGAAAAATGCATAATGCATGAAGGAAAAAAAATATAGTGTGTTGAAAGGTGACCTGATTTTTGCCGATGGAGAAGGGGGTGCCTCGGGGGCATCCCCAAGCTTTGACGCTTGTACTTCTTGGATATTTATTGCGGTGCGTGGGCATCCCCAAGCTTGATCTTTTGTCCATTCTTCAACTCATCTCATCATTCTCCAATCCATATACTTGAAAACTTCCTTCATACAAAACTAAACACAATTCTATTAGCAACATTAGTGTAAGCATAATAATGAATCAAACCCTTTCTGCTTCAGATTTAAACTCAAAACCACCACATAAAAAGCATATACTACTGTAGCAACTTCCCCAAAAGGTCCGTTATCAAAAGAACTCAAAAAGAAAGCGATAAAGAGGCAATCACAAATAGTGGCAGAAATCTGTCAAAACAGAACAGCTGACAAAGGTCGATTTTTTTCGAGGGTTTTCTGTTGCTCAAATCAAAAAGTGTATAACTAATGAAAGTTTGGATATAACCTGGGGCATATGCACAAGAAATCTCAAGTCAAAAAGATATTCTGAGAATTTTCACGAATTTTTACGGTGCAGCACTGAAATCTGTTTCAGGACAGCAACATCCCCAAATCTTACCTCACTCAAATTAGAGGCTTCTCTTGGCACAACAACGAAATAAAAAGGATAATGAGAGGTTATTACAGTACTAATAACTTCCAAGACTCAAATAAAAGAAAAAGTACTGAAACTAAAACAATGGGTTATCTCCCAAGAGTTCTTTTCTTTAACGCCTTTGAGCTAGGCGCAGAAAGGTGCAAATCAAGTAATATCAAGTGATGAAGCATTAAGATCCATTGCAGAAGTCTTTTCAACAATAAATTGAATTGTGTCCAAATGAGTTTTTGAGGATCCCTTGTGATCACGCTTTGGTACACTACTTTCATCAAAAAGATTTTCAGGACAAATCCAATTAAAATTCTTTTCCAAAGCTTCATGCATTCCTACAAGTTTGCAAGGTATTGGTACTTTGAAATCTTCTTTGGTTGTACCAACAACATTAACAGGCGAACCAAGCATATTAAAACGCTTAAAAACCTTCCTAGCTTCCATAACAACATCTCTAAATTCTCTACTCAAAGTCTCCAAGATAAAATCTTTCTTTTCGGAGACTTCAATATCATGAAGCTTAAGAAACATGTATTGCATGAAAGGATTAAGGCTAGCAAACCTGTGAACTAAATAAGCAGAAGCAACTTTATAACTAGGAGCAAGCTCAGCCAAAGATTTATCCTCTTGATCTTTGTGCATGCTAATATGATTAAAGAACTCCTCAATGTTACTTTTTCCAATAATAGAACCACTACCTACTGAGAGGTCCTCCAAAACATACTTAGGGAATAACATAATGAACTAATAATAATAAAGTAACAACTATAAAGGAAACTAATTTTTTGTATTTTTGGTAAAACGATGCAAGTAAAAATAAAGTAAAGCAAAACAATAAACAAAGTAAAGGATGTGCGTGCGAAACTCCCCTTGCAGAAGTCTTCTTTTTCCCCGGCAACGGCGCCAGAAAATTAGCTGCTGCCAAGTTGACGTGGGAACATGTAGTTGATGTGGGAGCTTCTTCTTCTTCAATCCCCCGCAACGGCGCCAGAAAATTAGCTTGATGCGGGAAGATAACCACCCAGTTGGGAACCTGATGTCTACACACGCTTCCGTTCTTGTAGACAGTGTTGGGCCTCCAAGTGCAGAGGTTTGTAGAGCAGCAGCAAGTTTCCCTTAAGTGGATCACCCAAGGTTTATCGAACTCAGGGAGGAAGAGGTCAAAGCTATCCCTCTCAAACAACCCTGCAATTACGATACAGAAAGTCTCTTGTGTCCCCAACACACCCAATACACTTGTCAGATGTATAGGTGCACTAGTTCGGCGAAGAGATAGTGAAATACAAGTGGTAGTGATGATTATGAGTAGTAAATGCAATCTGGAATAAAAATCGTTGCGAGCAAACATGTAACAAAACAGTAAGTAAACGGTGTGCAATGCTTGGAAACAAGGCCTAGGGATCATACTTTCACTAGTGGACACACTCCCAACAATATAACATGATTGAACAAATAAACAACTTCTCTTCACTATGGTACTCTGAATTACTCTCCTATTGAACAACACTAATCATTGCGTAGGGCTACAAAGCACTCCTTAAAGTTCATCAAGTACTTGAAAAACACCACTCATAGAGATATTCAAATCAGATCACAACTCAAGATAGATATTATTGCAACTTAGACCAAGTACTAACACGGTGCACACACTGTCAACATTACACCATGAAAGGAGGAATAGATCACTTCAATACTATCATAGTGATAATTATTCTCATAATCCATAAGAGATCACAATCGTAGCCTAGACCAAGTACCACCATGATGCACGCACTGTCACCGTTACACCATGGCAGGAGGAATAGATTACTTTAATAACATCACTAGAGTACACATAATATATAAATAATAACATCTACTTGTTAAACATGATACAAAGCTCACGATCACATAAAGATCACATCATGGGAGAGAGAGTTGAACCACATAGCTACCGGTAGAGCCCTTAGCCCCGGGGATGAACTACTCCCTGCTCATCATAGGAGACAGCAAGGTTGATGGAGATGGCGGTGAGGTCGATGGAGACGGCGAAGACGGCGATGGAGACCGATGGAGATGGCTCCGAGGGCACTTCCCCATCCCGGCAGGGTGCCGGAATAGAGACTTCTGTCCCCCAAAATTCGTCGACGGCGGCGGCGGAGCTACGGAACTCTTTCTGGAAATTTGCCGACTCCCCTAGGGTTTTCCGTCCCGAGGCTTTATATAGGCGAAGGGGCGTCGTCAGGGGGCAGCCAGGGGCTCCTCACACCAGGGTGCCGCGGCCAGGGCCTGGGCCGCGCCACCTATGTGTGAGGGCGGCCTCTGGCCCCCCTCCGGCTCTCTTCGGTCTTCGGGAAGCTTCCGGGAAATTATTCGACCTTTCTTGCAAATCCTAGTGTTGTCATCTAACACCAAAAAGGGGGAGATTGAAAGTGCAAACTTTGTTTCCCTCAGATTTTGTGTGTTAGATAACAACATTAGTGATACTAATTGTGTGCTAAGATTTGCAGGATTATTATTTGAAGAAGTGCCAGGCCGGATTATCCGGCCAGGGGTGGCCGGATAATCCGCCCCCTCTGGGGTGGCCGAAAAACGGCTAAGGACTTATCGCGGCGTCACCCAGATAGGGGGGCCGGATATTCCGGCCAGGGGCCGGATAATCCGGCCAGCCGGATAATCCGCCCCAGCTTTGGCCGGATAATCCGCCCTCCCCCGGGGGTGGCTGAAATTCTGCTAAGGACCTGGCGCGGCGTCACCCAGGTAGGGGGGGCGGATATTCCGGCCAGGGGCCGGATAATCCGGCCAGCCGGATAATCCGCCCCAACTTTGGCCGGATTATCCGCCCCTCCAAGTCAGCAACGGCTACATTTTGGGAGGGGCTATAAATACCCCTCCCCTTCTTCAACCTCAAGCTGCTCGAGCTGTGAAGAAAAGACCCCATTTTGGAGCCACCAAATTCGCAAGATCTCCTCCCTCAACCCACCAAAGTCGTTGATCTTTGGAGAATCGAAGGAGAAGGCCTTGATCTACATCCTCACCGAAGCGATTTGATTTCCCCTCTCATTTGCTTGAGGGCCCTTTGGTCTTGGGTTCCTTTGTGTCCCTTGACCTTGTTTGTGTGATTGAAATCTTGATACTTGTTGATTGAGATCTTTGTGGTGCTTGGGAGCCTCCAATTCAGTTGTGGAGTGGTGCCCCAAGTTTTGTAAAGGCCAGTTCCGCCTTGAGGAATCCCTTAGTGGAAAGTGAGCTAGGCCTTTGTGGCGGAAGCTTGCACCGGAGAATAGGGTGAGCCTTTGTGGCGTTGCTTAGGCCTTTGTGGCAACCACACCCCTCCAACGTAGACGTACTTCCCCTAAAAAGGAAGGAACTACGGGAATTACATCCGTGTCTCCGTGTGCTCCACTCTCGGTTACCTCTATCCTTTATTGCCTTTACTACTTGTATCTTGCTTAGCTTATTTGTTGTCATATAGGTAAATTCACCATAGTTGCATATCTAGAGAATTTACCTTTGTGTCAAGCCTAAATTGAAAAAGAATTAAAATTTGAGTAGCACCTATTCACCCCCCCCCTCTAGGTGCCCATATGATCCGTTCAATTGGTATCAGAGCCTCGGCTCTTTATTCGGGCTTAACCGCCTAAGAGTATGGACACCTCACCTAGTGAGGGCTCGGGTCAAGTTTCCATGGGTGAGTTCAAATCTTTGGAATCATCCATGGCTTCCATGACATCTCAAATAAGTGAGTTGCGTGAAATGATGGCGCAACTCATGCAAGCTAAAACTACTAATGCCTCTCCACCTCCGGAAAAACCCGCTACTCCACAAGTGGAGAATGTGGGGATAGATGAGGAGGGTGCCGACAAAAATGGCGATGCTAAGTCGTCCTCCAAGGCCGACGGGAAAGGTGAATACCCGCATTGGTATTCACCCGACCCGCCGGTTCCTCATCCTCATATTAACCATAGAGGTGATCCGCCTAAGCTTGATGCATTAAACTTTGGTCAATGGCAATATCAAATGATCTCTCATATGCGCAGTTCTTGCATCGAGCTTTGGAGGATCGTTGAGGAAGGATTCAAGGCCGTGGATCCCCACAACATGACAAGAAGAGAGACGGTCGATAGCCAACTCAATGCTACCGCTCTTCACATGATTCAAGTCGCCGTGGGATCCAAGGACTTGCCTCACATCCAACACTTCTCCACCGCCAAAGAAGCTTGGCAAGGACTCTCCGACGTCTTTGTTGGCAACGAGAGCATGAAGAAAACAAGATATATTGCCTTCTCAAATCAAGCGGAGGGTTTCTTCATGATGGATGGTGAGGATCATCAAGAGATGTATAGAAGACTCAAGGCTATTGCTACCACCTTCAAGAATCTCGGTGCTCACCATATTGATGATGAGTGGATCAAGATGAAGTACATTCTTGCTCTCACTCCATATGAGCCCGCGGATGTGAAGAGTGTTCAAGGAAAGCACAACTTCAATGAGATGACCTCCAATCAAGTGATGCAAGAGATTCAAGCCTACAAGGTTTCCGCACAAAATGCGGAAGATGCCCGTGCCCGTGCCATAGGAATGCAAAGAAGCTCTAATCTTGCATTGAAAGCAAGTGTGGTTGATAAAGAGGTTCCTCTTCAAGCGAATATTGAAGCAAGACTAGAGATGTGTCCCGAGGACATAAGGCATGAGTACAATGAGCACATGGCCTTCTACGGAAAAACCTTTTGGGTTGATCCACACAAGGCTAAAGAAGACAATCAAAGAAGAAGCAAGTCAAGTGGCTATCAAAGGAATGACAACAATGGTCAAAGGGTGAGGACTTGCTACAATTGCAATGATAGATTTCACTTTGTTGCCGAGTGCCCTTATGAGAAGAGAGAAGACCATGGTGGAAAGCTCATCTTCAAAAGCAAGACCAAGTCACCATCCAAGAAGCCATTTGTGAAGAAGGGTGGACCAAAGAAGAAACATCCAAAGTTTGTGTTCTTGACTCAATAAGAGTACTCCGCAAGTGAGAGTGAAGAAGAAGAAACTACAACTAGTGAGATGGCCGCAATGGCAACCACCTCAACTTCCTCCACATCACTCTTTGAATCCCCCAATGAGGACTCTCTTGTCAAGAACGTCAAGTGCCTTATGGCCAAGTCTTCCGAGGTATCACCCACATCTTTCTCTTCCTCTAAGACAAATGATGCTTCCATGAATGATCTTGCTAGTCTTAGAGTAAAGGAAGAAATTGTTGCTTTTGATGATTATGTGTCTAGTGTAGATGGTGTTCATAAGATTCACTTTGAACGTCTATTGAGCCAATATGGTAAAACTCTTGAAAAATTAGATGAACAAATGAGGCTTGAAAGAGAATATGCTCAAGATATTGCCTCACTAACCGAGTCTCTTGAAGAAGAGCAAGAGGAACGAGCAACTCTTGAAGAGAAGCTCGATTCCATTGAGGAATCTAATAATGAAGTTGTTTCCAAACTCACTAAAGAGCGAGATCATGCTCGTGCTAAAGTAAAAATGCTTAAAACGGAAAAGGTTGAATTTGGTGTTGGTCATGATATACTTGTTAAGGATTTAGAAGATCTTGACAAGGCTCACAAGGCCTTGAAAAGTGAACACTCTATTCTTACCAAGTCACATGAACAACTTCAAATTCAATTGACTAAGAATAATATGCCTAGTTCTTCTACTTCTACTTGTGATCATGCAAATGTTATTGAAGAAAATACTAGGTTGAAAGATGAGCTTGCCAAGTCCTCCATTCCCATAGGTGAGAAAAACTTGAATGACCTTTTGAGTAAGCAAAAGGCATTCGGTGATAAAACGGGGATTGGCTATGTCTCAAAGAAGAAGAAGAAGAACAACAAGAAAAAGAAGGCCAAGCCCGCTCAAGCAAAGAATGATCCTATTGTGGGTGGCAAAGCCACTCATGATGATCATGCGGGAATTGCTAACCCTCACTATGTTTTATTTTGTGATTATTATGGTGATGTTTATGGAAAATATGTTGGTCCAAATGATGGTTATATTGCTTGGTCTATTTGGGTTCCAAAGACCCTTGTTGCTAACAAAAGAGGACCCATTGAAAAATGGGGACCTAAAACCAAGCAATGATCTCTTGTAGGACTATGCTTCCGGCGGGTCAAAATGGGTGCTTGATAGTGGATGCACAAGTCATATGACCGGAAGCAAGGAGATTATGACGGAGATGAGACCAAATGACAACCACATAACCGTCACTTATGGAGACATGTCACAATCCGAGGTATTGGGTCTTGGCAAGGTGGTGGTCGCACCGGATATTTCCCTTGTGGACGTCATGCTTGTTGAGACCCTTGGTTATAATTTACTTTCAGTTCGTGCACTTGGTAAGATGGGCTTTGCCGTCTTCATTGATAATGACATTGTGGTACTCTTGTGGAGCAAGTCTCTAAAGGTCGCTTTCGTTGGACACATTGAAAACAACTTGTATGTGGTGGACTTTTCGGGGAAAACCACTACAAGTGCAATGTGTTTATTTGGAAAGGCCGATGTGGGTTGGCTTTGGCATCGCCGTTTATCCCATGTCAATATGAGAACTTTGCAAAGCCTTCACAAGGGTGGCCACATACTCGGACTAAAAGAGAATGTTTCTTTTGCCAAAGATCGTGTTTGCAGGGCTTGCGTTCTAGGAAAAATGCATGATTCTCCCCACCCAAGCAAGACTATCATTTCTTCAAAGAGGATCTTGGAGCTCCTTCATGTGGATCTCTTTGGTCCTCCCTCTCATGCAAGTCTTGGTGGGAAGAAATATTGTTTGGTGATTGTTGATGACTATTCAAGATATACTTGGGTCTACTTCTTCAAGCATAAGAGTGAGACTCAACAAACCATCATCGACTTTGCCAAGGAAGTTGAACGTCAACATGGGCAAACTATTTTGGCAATTAGAAGTGACAATGGCTCGGAGTTCAAGAACTACACCTTAAATGGATTTCTTAGTGATGAGGGAATTCGCCATCAATATTCCGCTGCATATACCCCTCAACAAAATGGTGTAGCCGAGAGGAAGAACCGGACTCTTATGGATATGGCTAGGTCCATGTTGGCAGAGTTTAAGTCTCCATACAACTTTTGGGCCGAAGCTATCTCTACGGCTTGTCACTCTTCAAACCGGCTCTTCCTCCGCAAAGGCCTAAACAAGACTCCATATGAAATACTCACCGGAAGCAAGCCCAACATCTCCTACTACCGGGTTTTCGGGTGTAAGTGTTTCTTTCAAAGAAAAGGAGTTCGTTTAGGTAAATTTGATCCGAAAGCATTAGAAGGTATTTTTGTTGGTTATGGTGCCGAATCCCACACTTATAGAGTCTTCAACAAGTCCACCGGGCGTGTTGAAGAATCTTGTAGTGTGGTATTCGAAGAAAATGATGGCTCCCAAGGGGGGCGAGATGTTGTTTCTTGTGATGTAGATGATGAAATACCTCGAGAAGCCATAGGAAGAATGGGCGTGGGGTTTTTCCGCCCCATTGAGGGACACCTTGTGGCCGACCGGGAAGGACTATGCTCTACTCAAGTGGAGCCTTCATCTTCACAAGCTCAACAAGCCTCTCCCAAGGAAGTAACTAATGCACCAACCGAAGAACAAGACAAGGACCTTCATGAAGAAGAAGGGGCACCACCATCCTCTCCGGTTATTTCAACCGCCCCCAATTCTTCACAAGACCAAGATCAACCTACTCATGAAGATAATGATGATCAAGGTCAATTTGATGGTCAAGACGGGGACCAAAATGATCAAGATGATCAAGTGACTCCTCCAAGGTCAAATGAGGAGATCGAAGCCCGTCGCAAGAGAAGAGTTGAAAGAGACTTGGAACTTAAAGGTCATACCCTTGAGAGGGTTATTGGAGATTTAAGAAGCAAAGTGTCAACTCGGCGTCAATTGGCACAATTTAGCTCTCATCATGCTTATATCTCCATGGTTGAACCCAAGAAAGTATTTGAAGCACTTGAAGATCCGGATTGGTTGGATGCTATGCATGAAGAACTCAACAACTTCAAGCGCAATAATGTATGGGTGTTAGTAGAGAAGCCAAAGGAGTGCCGCAATGTGATTGGCACAAAGTGGATATTCAAGAACAAGCAAGATGAGCATGGAATTGTTGTGAGGAACAAGGCAAGATTGGTTGCTCAAGGTTTCTCTCAAGTTGAAGGCATTGACTTTGGAGAAACTTATGCTCCCGTGGCTCGTCTTGAGTCCATCCGTATCCTTCTTGCATATGCCACTCATCATAATTTTAAGTTGCAACAAATGGATGTTAAGAGTGCATTTCTTAATGGTCCATTGAAAGAGGAAGTGTATGTTAAGCAACCCCCGGGGTTTGAGGATCTCAACTTCCCTAACCATGTCTACAAACTCCATAAGGCACTCTATGGCCTTAAACAAGCCCCACGTGCGTGGTATGAGCACCTTAGGGAGTTGTTGGTAGACCGTGGGTTTGAAGTTGGGCAAATCGATCCTACTCTTTTTACTAAGAGGGTCAATTGGGAGCTTTTCGTATGCCAACTATATGTTGATGATATTATCTTTGGCTCTACTAACAAAGCTTTTAATGATGAATTTTCAAAGCTTATGACCGATAGGTTCGAGATGTCTATGATGGGCGAAATGAAGTTCTTTCTTGGTTTTGAAATCAAGCAATTGAAAGAAGGGACTTTCATCTATCAAGCCAAATATGTCCAAGACATGCTCAAGAGGTTCAAGATGAAGGAACTTAATGGAGCCGCAACACCAATGGCCACAAAATGTCATCTTGAACTTGATCCCAATGGTAAAGGTGTGGATCAAAAGGTATACCGTTCTATGATCGGTTCTTTGCTTTACCTTTGCGCATCTAGACCCGATATTGTGTTGAGTGTAGGTGTGTGTGCAAGGTATCAAGCCGCTCCTAAAGAAAGCCACCTTATGGCGGTTAAGAGAATCTTTCGATATTTGGTTCATACCCCAACTTATGGTCTTTGGTATCCCAAAGGCTCGGATTTCTCTCTTTGTGGCTTCACAGATTCGGATTGGGCCGGTGACAAGGATGATAGGAAATCAACCTCCGGAGCTTGCCAATTTCTTGGTGGGTCTTTGGTGTGTTGGTCTTCTAAGAAGCAAAATTGTATATCTCTCTCCACCGCCGAAGCCGAATACATTGCCGCCGCAAGTGGATGCACTCAATTGTTATGGATGAGGCAAACTTTGAAGGAATACGGTGTCAATTGTGACAAAGTGCCTCTTTTATGTGACAATGAAAGTGCTATCAAGATCGCCTATAATCCGGTGCAACATTCAAGAACCAAGCATATTGAGATCCGGAATCATTTCATTAGGGATCATGTTGCCCGCGGGGATATTGAGCTTGCCTATGTTTGCACCAAGGATCAACTTGCCGATATATTCACGAAGCCTCTTGATGAAGCAAGATTTGGATATTTGAGGAATGAGCTAAATATCATCGATTTGAGGAGTGTGGCTTGAACATCTTGCAAATACACCTATATTTCAATGCTTGTTTGGTTTAGGTGTGGGCATGGAGATAGGGGGAGTGCGGTCCTAATTAATTGGGCTATCCCTCCCCCCATAATGCCGATAGTAATCATATCATTCTCTTAATATCATTTCATGATTTTTGAGCTTCAATGACGAGTAGTGGTTATGGACTCAAGATACATCTTCGCGGTCCAATGCCATAACACTCAAACATGGTGGCTTCGGCCACCGACCTCTTCTTTTCGAAGAGTTGATTCATTGCATATCTTATTTGAGGTTTTGGTGTTCTCTCCCGATGTTATTTCTTATTTTTGATATGGGAAGGCACTTGCATTGGATTTTTAGTCGATTTGCTCTTGCAATGTTAAGTGCCGAGAACCACTCCGTGTTTGCTCTCTCACCTAAGCCATCCTCTCTCAAGACATCTATCTATGCACACGAGTTCAAATTTTTCATCAAAACAACATCTGTTTTTGAAAATTTCGAGTTGGCCAGTTTGCTGGCTCCAGGCCGGAATATCCGCCCTCTCTGGGCCGGAATATCCGGGGGGGGCGGATTATCCGCCCCTTCCTGGCCGGATAATCCGGTCGTAGTGACCCTGGGTATATAAGGGGCAGGGTCGGGCTGCCCTAGGGCAGTTCCCTCCCCACCCCTTCCAGGTGCTCCCTGCCGCCGCCGCCTCCTTCCCATCGCCGCCGCCGGAGCTCCGGCCAACCTTCTGGCCTGATTTCTTCGGAGGTTGCTCTCCTCCTCTTCTGGAAGGCTTTCACCAAGCGGATTTCGCAATGGATGCGGGTATTGCTCTTCTCATTGGATGTGTCTTTACCCCTTCTTGTTCTTGGTGATTTTGCCCTCTAGGTGTTGTTTTCCTGAATCATGTTGTATGGTACTTTCTTCCCGATCTATCAAATTGCAGGCTGCAGCAACACTTAGAAATTTTTTTCTGAGGGGGCCGGATTATCCGCCCCCCCTTGGCCGGATAATCCGGCCTGGGAAGATCACTGTCAATTTTTTTTGTGTTGCTGCTCTCAATTTGCTGTTTTGGTGTAGGTTGTTTATTCATACTACATGGTTCTTTGATCTTTTCCGTAACTCGTGTGCATACGCTTATCCCCATGCTCTCCGTGCATCTCTCTTTCACAGGTGGTCCGAGTATCCCGAAGCGCAAGCGTCGGCTTGTTCGGAATGAGGAAGGAGTTCTTGTGGATGAGATTGCCATCCGTCGGGAACAGAGGGAAGCTGCTAGGAAGGCTGAGCAGGAGAAAGCTGCCAAGGTTGCCAAAGCTCGTGCCCGTCGTCGCAAAGGCAAAGAGCCCCGTCCTGACTACAAGAAGATGCCAGAGGCCGAGTACATTCTTGTGCGGAGGAACAATTGGTATGCTACTGCAAGAGATGAAGTCATTGAAGACAGGGGTTTCTGGAATGAGGAGCAGTGGGGGATTTTTCGTGATATTTATGAGCCTTTCAAGAATCCTTGCCGTCCAATGCATCCGATTGACTTTGATCACCTCCGCAGCAAGTCTTACTTTGATGAAGCACTCTCTGTGATTGAGAAGTTGGGTTTGATGGGATTGGCCAACATTCAGTGCGACTACAATCCCGGTCTTATCAAGCAGTTCTATGCCACTCTGGTGATTTTGCCCAATGCTCAGAAATCTATGAAGTGGATGACCGGCGAACATGAGTGCACATCGGACTTTCCTACGTTTGCCTCTCTCTTGGGGTATGCGTACAATGGAGAGACCCCAGTGGGTCGGCGTATTCACAACCCGGGGAACAAGCCTGACAAGGACAAGCTCCATGACCTCTATGACTCCACAGGTGTTGTGGGCTTCATCAATGGCCTTCATCCCCTTTATGATCAGCTGGTCCGCATTTTCAGGGAGAACATTGCTCCTAGTGGTGGCAACAATGATGCCATTCGCACCTCTCTGGTTGATCTCCTTTCTTTTGCTCATGAGTGTGCCACGTCGTCTGACCCTGCTGAGGACTTTACCCTTGATGTGATGGATTTCATCTTCTATGAGATCAAGGATGCTATTATTCAGAGGAACACTGTGCCATATGCTCCTTTCATCATGCTTCTCATTAAGCATGTCCTTGGAGACTATGATATTCATGATGACTGTGTGGAACACAAGGTCAAGAAGATGTATATCAAGAGAAAGGCGAAATCTACTCCTTCAGCTGCATATCCTGACACTTTCATGGCTGATGCGAGGACTAGTGCTACTGCTCGCGAACAGAGGGCTGCTGCATCTGTTGTGTCTAGGGAGGTAAGGAAGCTCAGTTGGTTTGAGCGGAATGTTCTGTGCATGAAGGTTGAGATCCACCGTGAGAACTACCAGGCCTATGTCGAGAGGAAGAGCATCCAGGACACTCAGCAGCTTATCCTTCACCGTCTCAGTGGTGCTCAGACCGCCGATCCCACTCCTACTGCTCCTGTGGCCTATAATGCTTGGAACACCGATCGCTACAACTGGGTGGATATGCAGAAGCATCTCTTTGATGCTCCATATGCTCCCGCAGGAGGTGCTCGTGCAGAGGCTGAGGAGGACTTTGAGGCTGAGGAGGACTTTGAGGCTGAGGAGGACTTTGATGATGCGGATGAAGATGCTGGAGATGACGAGGGTGATGGCGGAGATTATGATGATGTGGACTTCGATGACGTGGACGAGTGATTTCTCGGGACGTGTAGCATCGCTCTTCTCCCTTTTTGGTGTCTTGATGCCAAAGGGGGAGAAGTAGTTGTATTAGATATTTGTCGGGATTTGCATGGGTGGAAACACAAGCTTGCGCGCTTATCATTCTTTGGCGCTTGTGTTTCTTTTTATTTCGTTTGTCTTAAGTCGAACTTTGTGTGTGGTTGAACTTCGTGTCGTTTATATGCTACCATGTGGTGTATGAGACTATGTCATATGTTCTTAATATGCTATGTGGATCATTATGTGTTGTTCACTTATTTTTATCAGCTCATGGTTATTGGTGAAATGGCTATGGAATTATTGCCCGGCATATCATATTATCATATTCGGGATTCCATAATCCATATTATTTGAGTTATCTATGCAATGGTATGTCTCTTCTAAACTCATTGGTGAAGTTGCACACATCTAGGGGGAGCTGTGTATTTTTATCAATTATTCGTTGTTTGAATTATTCGACCTTTCTTGCAAATCCTAGTGTTGTCATCTAACACCAAAAAGGGGGAGATTGAAAGTGCAAACTTTGTTTCCCTCAGATTTTGTGTGTTAGATAACAACATTAGTGATACTAATTGTGTGCTAAGATTTGCAGGATTATTATTTGAAGAAGTGCCAGGCCGGATTATCCGGCCAGGGGTGGCCGGATAATCCGCCCCCTCTGGGGTGGCCGAAAAACGGCTAAGGACTTATCGCGGCGTCACCCAGATAGGGGGGCCGGATAATCCGGCCAGCCGGATAATCCGCCCCAGCTTTGGCCGGATAATCCGCCCTCCCCCGGGGGTGGCTGAAATTCTGCTAAGGACCTGGCGCGGCGTCACCCAGGTAGGGGGGCGGATATTCTGGCCAGGGGCCGGATAATCCGGCCAGCCGGATAATCCGCCCCAACTTTGGCCGGATTATCCGCCCCTCCAAGTCAGCAACGGCTACATTTTGGGAGGGGCTATAAATACCCCTCCCCTTCTTCAACCTCAAGCTGCTCGAGCTGTGAAGAAAAGACCCCATTTTGGAGCCACCAAATTCGCAAGATCTCCTCCCTCAACCCACCAAAGTCGTTGATCTTTGGAGAATCGAAGGAGAAGGCCTTGATCTACATCCTCACCGAAGCGATTTGATTTCCCCTCTCATTTGCTTGAGGGCCCTTTGGTCTTGGGTTCCTTTGTGTCCCTTGACCTTGTTTGTGTGATTGAAATCTTGATACTTGTTGATTGAGATCTTTGTGGTGCTTGGGAGCCTCCAATTCAGTTGTGGAGTGGTGCCCCAAGTTTTGTAAATGCCGGTTCCGCCTTGAGGAATCCCTTAGTGGAAAGTGAGCTAGGCCTTTGTGGCGGAAGCTTGCACCGGAGAATAGGGTGAGCCTTTGTGGCGTTGGTTAGGCCTTTGTGGCAACCACACCCCTCCAACGTAGACGTACTTCCCCTAAAAAGGAAGGAACTACGGGAATTACATCCGTGTCTCCGTGTGCTCCACTCTCGGTTACCTCTATCCTTTATTGCCTTTACTACTTGTATCTTGCTTAGCTTATTTGTTGTCATATAGGTAAATTCACCATAGTTGCATATCTAGAGAATTTACCTTTGTGTCAAG
Source organism: Dactylis glomerata (assembly GCA_007115705.1). Taxonomy (NCBI): domain Eukaryota; kingdom Viridiplantae; phylum Streptophyta; class Magnoliopsida; order Poales; family Poaceae; genus Dactylis; species Dactylis glomerata. Next base: position 1,112,688 of record QXEO01002110.1, read on the forward strand.
CCTAAATTGAAAAAGAATTAAAATTTGAGTAGCACCTATTCACCCCCCCCCCCTCTAGGTGCCCATACGATCCGTTCAACTTTTTTGCATGAAACTTTTTCTCTTTTCCAACACCATTTGAAATTTCTAAATACACCTCTTTTGATGAAAACCAATAAAGATCAGAGGCAAAAATACACCTTGATGAAGAGATATGACAAGGTCTGAACGCAAATCAAGGCAAAAAACGAAAACCAAAAGCAGTAGCAGAAAAAGAAGAACACTCATTGAACGATAAGAGTGAAAAACGGAGTGTTCTTGGCAAATGAAAAACGAGTTCATCTCCTCCAAAAGAAACATGATGTGATCTAACCATTTATTGCAGCAAACAAAACAAAAGAAAATTGAAAACAAAAACAACTGACGCTCCTAGAAAAACGCATAGTGCATGAAGCAATAAAAATATAGTGTTTTGAAAGGTGACCTGATATTTGCCGATGAAGAAGGGGTGCCTCCGGGGCATCCCCAAGCTTTGACGCTTGTACTTCTTGGATATTTCTTGGGGTGATACATGGGCATCCCCAAGCTTGAGCTTTTGTCCATTCTTCAACACATCTCATCACTCTCCGATCCCTACACTTGAAAACTTCCTTCATACAAAACTAAACACAATTCTATTAGCAACATTAGTGTAAGCATAACATATAATCAACCTATTTTGCTTCAGGTTTCAACCCAAAACCACCACATATATAGCATATACTACTGTAGCAACTTTCCCAAAAGTTCCGTGATTAAAAGAACTCAAAAGAAAGCGATAAAGCGGCAAACACAAATATTGGCAGAAATTTGTCAAAATAGAACAGCTGACAAATGTCGAATTTTTGAGGGGTTTTATGTTGCTCAAATCAAAAAGTGTTCATCTAATGAAAGTTTGGATATAACCTGGGGCATATGCACAAGAAATCGCAGGTCCAAAAGATATACAAATAATTTTCACGAATTTTTATGGTGCAGCACCGAAAACAGTTTCAGGATAGCAACATCCCCAAATCTTTACCTCACTCAAATTAGAGGCTTCTCTTGGCACAACAACGAAATAAAAAGGATAAGGAGCGGTTATTACAGTAGTAATAAATTCCAAGACTCAAATAAAAGAAAAAGTTCTGAAAATAAACAATGGGTTATCTCCCAAGAGTGCTTTTCTTTAACGCCTTTGAGCTAGGCGCAGTAATTTGCAAAGATGCTCATGTGGGCGCCATATAAGAGCTTGAGGCAAAGGCGCCATATAGGAACTTAAAGCAATAGAGAGCATCAAAAAGAAAATGTGGAACACATTTAAATCTAAACCACTTCCTATGAAAAATAGCCTTGTAAAGAGACAAGTCATAAAAGCGCAAAGCAAAAAGCATAGGAAGGCAAAACAAGTACAACTTCAAGAATTGCAACATAAAGAGGGGAAACTCAATATTGTTGAGATCCATCAAACCATGTTTCCCTCTCTCATAATAACTTTCAGTAGCATCATGAATAGAACTAACAATATAACTATCACGTAAGACATCCCTATCATGAGCCACATGCATAAAAGAATTAATACTCACCACATGAACAATAGTAGTAGGAGCAGATTCAACAGAATAATTATTCTCATCACCATAATCATCATAAATAGGAGGCATATTGTAATCATAACTAATTTTATCCTCAATAGTAGGTGAACTGAAAATATTATACCCATCATCATAACCATCATAAACTAGAGGTTTGGTATCATCACAAGCTAGAGAGCAACTATTTCGCAAAGCATATTCATTAAACATATCATCATAAGAAGGAGCATCACATATGGGAGATAAAATATCATCAGAGCAAATTTTCTCCACTAAAGCTGGGGAACTAAAAATATCATGCTTAACAAAACTAGCTTCCCCAGCCTTAGACTTTTCTATAGCATTAGTAATAACAGTGTTCGAAACATTCATACTAACAACACTATTAGCATGCAAATTAAGCTCCAAAGGTTTTTCAATTTTCTCTTCAAACACTTCATATCTAAACTCAGGAAAAAGACTAAAGAACTCTTTATTTTCCATTAAGCCTAACTAGTGAAAATAAAAACAAGAAACAAAAAGATGTAATTGCAGAATCTAAAGGAAATAACTCCGAGCACTCACACAGGAGGATGCGAGTACCTTTTACCTTACCTCCCCGGCAACGGCGCCAGAAAAGAGCTTGATGTCTATACACGCTTCTGTTCTTGTAGACAGTGTTGGGCCTCCAAGTGCAGAGGTTTGTAGAGCAGCAGCAAGTTTCCCTTAAGTGGATCACCCAAGGTTTATCGAACTCTGGGAGAAAGAGGTCAAAGCTATCCCTCTCAAACAACCCTGCAATTACGATACAGAAAGTCTCTTGTGTCCCCAACACACCCAATACACTTGTCAGATGTATAGGTGCACTAGTTCGGCGAAGAGATAGTGAAATACAAGTGGTAGTGATGATTATGAGTAGTAAATGCAATCTGGAATAAAAATCGCTGCGAGCAAACATGTAACAAAACAGTAAGTAAACGGTGTGCAATGCTTGGAAACAAGGCCTAGGGATCATACTTTCACTAGTGGACACACTCCCAACAATATAACATGATTGAACAAATAAACAACTTCTCTTCACTATGGTACTCTGAATTACTCTCCTATTGAACAATACTAATCATTGCGTAGGGCTACAAAGCACTCCTTAAAGTTCATCAAGTACTTGACAAACACCACTCATAGAGATATTCAAATCAGATCACAACTCAAGATAGATATTATTGCAACTTAGACCAAGTACTAACACGGTGCACACACTGTCAACATTACACCATGAAAGGAGGAATAGATCACTTCAATACTATCATAGTGATAATTATTCTCATAATCCATAAGAGATCACAATCGTAGCCTAGACCCAGTACTACCATGATGCACGCACTGTCACCGTTACACCATGGCAGGAGGAATAGATTACTTTAATAACATCACTAGAGTACACATAATATCTGAATAATAACATCTACTTGTTCAACATGATACAAAGCTCATGATCACATAAAGATCACATCATGGGAGAGAGAGGTGAACCACATAGCTACCGGTAGAGCCCTTAGCCCCGGGGATGAACTACTCCCTCCTCATCATAGGAGACAGCAAGGTTGATGGAGATGGCGGTGAGGTCGATGGAGACGGCGAAGACGGCGATGGAGACCGATGGAGATGGCTCCGGGGGCACTTCCCCGTCCCGACAGGGTGCCGGAATAGAGACTTCTGTCCCCCGAAATTCGTCGACGGCGGCGGCGGAGCTACGGAACTCTTTCTGGAAATTTGCCAACTCCCCTAGGGTTTTCCGTCCCGAGGCTTTATATAGGCGAAGGGGCGTTGTCAGGGGGCAGCCAGGGGCTCCTCACAATAGGGTGGCGCGGCCAGGGCCTGGGTCGCGCCACCTATGTGTGAGGGCGTCCTCTGGCCCCCCTCCGGCTCTCTTTCGGTCTTCGGGAAGCTTCCGGGAAAAATAAGACTTCTGGCTTTTGTTTCGTCCAATTCCGAGAATATTTCCTGTGTAGCTTTTCTGAAACACAAAAATAGCAGAAAACAGGGAACTGGCACTGTGGCATCTTGTCAATAGGTTAGTTCTGGAAATCGTATAAAAACGCCACAAAGTGTAACAAAACACAAGGCAAATGGTGCAAAAACAAGCATGGAGCATCAAAAATTATAGATACGTTTGAAACGTATCAGAACCCTAAGAGGAAGGTATGATGAGCACAGTAGCAAGTTTTCCCTCAGTAAGAAACCGAGGTTTATCGAACCAGTAGGAAAAAGCCAAACTTCAGAAGGTGATGTCTGCTAGCTTCGCGACAGCTCCGGACCATTTATAAGGCGCCTCGTCCAGGCTTTGCTTTGCTCCAGCAGCAATGTGGAACCTGCACACAACACAACCAAATACTTTGCTCCCAACTTACGATGAGGTTGTCGATCTCACCGGTTTGCTGTAAACAAAGGTATGAGCGTATCGAGTGGAAAATAGTAGTAGTATGCAAGAAAGTAAACAATGCGAGTAATAGTAAAACGGTGTAACAATGTAAAGGAAATTGGACCGGTGACAAGGGTATAGTTAATAGAGCCCGTTAGTTGAGTACCCCTAAGGCCCGTATAGCTAGGCCCGATTGTAATGATAGTCGAATACGAGTTCCTACCGTATGTCGATATTGTAATCTGTATCGGACCCTACCCGATCCTCGAGACCTGGCCACCTATATAAAGGGGCCAGGAGGGGACGGTGTAGGCCAGATTGAAAGCAAGCCAGGTTAAGCACCCAAGTTTACTTTCGACACATACCTATTTCGACTAACTTTACCTTCGAGTTCATCCAACGCCCTATCTCCCCGATCCTAAGTCCTTCATCTAGGACATTTGTCGAGTTAACCCTCGTCAATTGGCGCCGACCGTGGGGACCTGGGCGTTGGAATCATGAATTCGACGGCTTTTTCGCTTTTAGCCAACAGCAGTTCAGAACTCGACGGAAATCAAGAGATGGAGTTAACCATTGGAAGTTTGAGCATCATTATAGGGCCATCGGGTTCATCCCGCCTCTCGGATTCGACGAAATCAGATCCGTCGGCAAACAAGCCCGGAACAGAGGAAACGTTGGAATCATCAGAAGACTCTTCCAGCAAGGTAAACTCGCCGGTCAGCTTCGACAAAGCACCAATCACAGAAGGCGACAAAATTCGGGAAAATTTTGACTCAGAAGAAAGAGCGTGCCAGACGCACAACTAAGCAAAGGACTCCGCCGGGGGAAGCAGTGGCGTCTCCAAAGTGCATCAGTTATGCGTTATTATCACTGAAGCAGAAGAAGAAAACAACAGCGAAGGAAGTAAAAAGGTCGACAAGCAAGTCGACAAAATGAAAGAACACAACAAAAAGGAAAAAGAGAAAGTCCACGTTTCGGCTGGCGAATGGAGAATGGTCAAATCAGCTATCAATCATGGTACAGAAGTACCCGAAGGATCGAGAAGAGAAGTTCTAATGGGCTATCAGTATGCATTATACCAACACATGAAGAAACTAAGGGAGGAAAGAGACATGGTTTTTCAAGATAATAACAGTATATCAAGGGAGGAGTACTGGGAAGACTATAATGAAGATTCAGAGTACAGCAGAGAAAGGCACGGAGACCCAAAGCACAATAGAGGGGTGACGGCGCGCAGCGAAGAAGAAAGGTACTCAAGGAGCCCTACCCCACAGTCAGAAGAGGAGGAAGATGACTTCATACAAGAAACGCCAGAAGCAGCATTGGTCGCAGCACAAGCGTATTTACTAACTACAAGGCCAGAACCTGGGGACCCGCGAGAAGATATGCACCAAGCCGCGATACGAAGTCTTGGAATAGTGGAAAGCAAGATCAGGGAAAAAGGCCCAGAGGCAAAGTCGACAAGCTGCAAGGAAAAGGAGAAGTTCAGATACAACTTCGCAGAGAACGAGTACAGCGAGTCATCAGAAGAGGAAAGGCGACAGAAGAGGAAAGAGGACGCAAGAAATATAATAGCGCAAGCTCGAGTAAACAAATCACGTCATGCTTGGAGGGAAGAAAATTATGAAGACGACGATAAAGAGATGGGTGCGTTATGCTTTACCCGCAGGGTTCACAAAACGCGGGTACCCAAAGGATTCAAACTGCCACATGACCAACATAAGTATGACGGGTCACAAGAACCTACCCTATGGTTATCAGACTATCTGCAGGCAGTACAGATATTGGGGGGAACAAAGGCGACTGCAATGCAAAGTTTGCAGCTACACCTAACCGGCGCAGCACGGTCCTGGTTGAATACCCTACCCAACGAATCCATCGGAAGTTGGGGGGAACTCGAAAGTCAATTCACACGAAATTTTCGTTCAACATATAAGCGCCCAGCATCACTGGAGGAAGTCAAGGCGTGCGTGCAGAGGAAAGGCGAAATTCTACGTTCGTATATACAACACTGGAGTATAATCAAAAACTCAGCAGAGGACGTCTCCGACGAATGAGCAATAGACGCCTTTACGGCCGGACTTCGTCGCTCAGATCTCGTGGAAGAAATAGGAAGAACAAGACCTACGACAGTAGCCGAGTTAATGGAATAAGTCAACAAATTCGCTGATGGAGAAGACGTATACAATAATAAAAGAGGACGTTCACCAGAAGTCGACAGAATAAGCAGACAGAGGAGACGATACCGCAGCAGGGGTAACCAAGAAAGGCGAAGTCAGGTAGCCGCGGGCTACGTAGTAGAAGAAGAGGAAGGATATGAAAGTAGGAGGTTTCAAGCAAAAGAAGCAGAAAAATCAAGATACTCCGGTCCTTCGGCCGAGGATATGCTATACGGACCTTGTCGAATCCACTACGCATATCTCGACGGGAAAAGAGTCTCAAATCATCAGATGAAGGATTGTAGAACATTCCTAAGGCTGCAAAGTGCCATGGGCTCAAGTCAAGGAGGGAAGCAAGGAGAAAAACACAGAAGTCAGGGATATCAAATGCAAAGGCTAGCAAGGCACTTAGAGTCAAAAGTTTACATTTCAGCCATGATTCAACCGGTGCCCAAGTCAAAGAAAGAGCGAAAGAGCATATCCAGGCAAGTAAACCTAGCAATATCATCACCACTAGCTACCACAGAGTACCTACGGTGGTCAGAGCAACCAGTTAAGTTCAGTAGAGCAGACCACCCGAGGAAAGTTCCCAGGCCAGGCCACTCGCCTATGGTTTTAAAGGCGCAAATAGGAGGGTACGACATCGGAAGAGTGTTCATGGATGCAGGGAGTGGCATAAACTTAATGTATGCTAGAACCCTAAAGGCAATGTGCATCTCACTGACGAGTCTGAAGCCAACAGATTGCTCCTTCCACGGAATAGTACCAGGAGCCGCAAATGACCCTTTGGGAAGAATAGAACTAGACGTCTGCTTTGGCAGTAGCGGCAACTACCGAAGAGAGAAGCTGGAATTCGAAGTTATGGACTGGCCGTCACAATACCATGCAATCCTGGGGCGCCCAGCGTTTGCAAAATTCATGGCAGTACCACATTACGCGTATCTTACGTTAAAAATTCCAGGGCCTAAAGGAACAATTACAGTACAAGGGAGCTTTGAAGTAGCCAACACATGCGACAGAGAATTCAACAGGATGGCGCAAACCTTTGGCATGACAGCGGAATATGAGAGGTTAAAAGGAGAAATGGATCATAATGTGCTACCCGACGTTGGACGATCCCTGCCAGATCAGGCTTTCGACACAACGCAGGACTCGAAGAAAATCCAGGTCCACCCTACAGATCCAAACAAGACGACATCAATTGCGGTGAACTTGGATCCCGCATAGGAAGGCGCGCTCGTCGAGTTCCTCCGTGAGCGCTGGGAAATCTTCGCCTGGTGTCCCTCGGACATGCCAGGGGTTCCCAGGGAACTCGTCGAGCACGCACTAAATGTAGATCCCAAGGCAAAACCAGTCAAGCAACCATTGAGGCGATTTGATGAACCTAAAAGGAAGGTGATAGCGTCAGAATTGCACAGGCTAGAAAATGCCGGATTTATCAGAGAAATCAAAACTCGAGTTGGGTATCGAACCCAGTTATAGTACCCAAGAAGAACACAGACGTACAAAGAGTATGTGTTGACTACACATCTCTCAATAAGCATTGTCCAAAGGATCCTTTCCCTCTACCCCGCATCGATCAGATAATCGATTCCACAGCGGTATGCGCGAGGCTTTCATTTTTGGAAGCATATTCTGGTTACAATCAGATCAAATTGAAGAAAGAAGACGAAGAAAAAACGGCCTTCATCACACCATACAGAGTGTTTTGCTACCAAGTAATGTCGTTCGGCCTAAAAAATGCAGGAGCAACTTATCAACGGATGATGCAAAATTGCCTCGGAAGCCAAATAGGACGCAATATCCAAGTCTACATTGATGATGTAGTCATCACCACAAGAGAAGAGAAATCTTTAATCAGCGACTTGGCAGAAACCTTCGACAACCTGAGCAGGTACAAGCTTAAGCTTAACCCAACAAAATGTTCCTTCGGCGTATCAGCAGGACAACTTTTGGGGTTCTTGGTATCAGCACGAGGAATAGAGGCAAACCCAGAGAAGATTCAAGCAATCTTAACAATGGGGAAACCCACGAAACTACACGACGTACAGAAACTCGCAGGACGCGTCGCAGCTCTAAGTCGCTTCGTTGCTCGACTGGGGGAGAAGGCGCTTCCTTTTTATGCACTTATGAAGAAGTCAGACGATAAATTTGAATGGATAGAAGAAGCAGACTGCTACTTGTTGATGGCGCCAGAAAAGAAGCTGCTGGTGCCAAGTTGATGTGAAGCAGACTGTCCTTGTGCGTGGTGAATAACCAGCCCGTTGGGAACCTCAAGAGGAAGGTATGATGAGTATAGCAGCTAGTTTTCCCTCAGTTAAGATACCAAGGTTTATCGATCAGGAGAGGAGAGACGGTGACGACTGAAGGTGATGCGGAACCTGCACACACACAACCAAGTACTTTGTTCCCAACTTGCGATGAGGTTGTCAATCTCACCGGTTTGCTTGAAACAAAGATTATGAGCGTATCGAGTGGAAAACAATATAGTATGCGAGTAAAGTAAACAGGTGATAGCAATATGATGTAAATAGGACCGGGGTCCACAGTTCACTAGTGGTGTCTCTCCATAGATAAAATAACACATGCTGGGTAAACAAATTACAGTTGGGCAATTGATAGAATAAAGATAAACGTGATATGTCAAGAAGATCACTATGAGATTTACTCTGGGCATTACAACAAAATACATAGACCGCCATCCAACTGCATCTATGACAAATAATCCACTCCCAGGGATATCAATCCGAACACCCTAGAAGTATTAAGTTGCGAACAACAGATAATTGCATTAAGCAAAGTGTGTAATGTAAACAAAGCATATGCCCTTGAGCATATGAATGTTGTTTTCTCCCTAGTAGCAACAGCACATCTACCACCTTAGAGGTTTCTGTCACTCCCCCAGGTGAAATAGAGGCATGAACCCACTATCGAGCATAAATACCCCCTCTTGGAGTCACTAGCAACTACTCGGCCAAGATAGCTACTAACAACGGAGAGCATGCAAGATCATAAACAACATAGAGATAACAAAAGATAATATTCAGTACAGCAACTTAATCATAAACACCAATATTCATCGGATCCCAACAAACCAAACATGTAGAATTACATAACGGTGATCTCAATCATGTAGGGCAGCTCATGAGATCTAAACATGAAGCACATGGTGGAGGAGACAACCATCTAGCTACTGCTATGGACCCATAGTCCAAGGTAGACTACTCACTCATCGCTCCGGAGGCAAGCATGGCGATGAAGAAGACCTCCGGTGGCGATTCCCCTCTCCGGCAGGGTGCCGGGAAGAGCTTCTGGACCCTCCCGATCTTCGGGTCGACGGTGGCGGCGGATCGCGATGTGTTCTGGAAATCTGATCGGGTACTTAGGTTTTTTCCGTCGGGGGGTCTTTATAGGCGAAGGGGCGATGTCAGAGGAGGGGTCAGGCTCCCTCACGCGGTGGTGGCGCGGGCCAGGGGCTGGCCGCGCCACCTATGCGTGTGGGCCCCTGGTGCCTCGCCTCCTACTCTCCTTCGGATCTCTGGAAGCTTCTGGGTAAAATAAGACTTCAGGAACTTGTTTCGTCCAATTCCGAGAATATTTCTTGTGTATCACTTCTGAAACACAAAAACAGCAGAAAACAGGAAACTGGCACTGTGGCAACTTGTTAATAGGTTAGTTCCGGAAAATGCATAAAAGTGCCACTAAGTGTAACGAAACAATAGGCAAATGGTGTAAAAACAAGCATGGAGCATCAAAAATTATAGATACGTTGGAGACGTATCAAGCATCCCCAAGCTTAACTCCTGCTCGTCCTCGAGTAGGTAAGTGATAACAAAAGAATAATTTTTTAGGTGACATGCACCTACACAATCTTGATCATATATGTAAGCATTGGTGAGCTGGGATCAAAAGAACTTAAAACATGGGCATGAAAGATATAATCATGACAATAAGAACTTAGCAACCATGTTGTAAACATGCAAATGAACACAAACAAAAGATCATGATAATGAAACAATGAAAGTCAAACGTGTGTTCAAATCATAAGGAAAAACATACAAATGGTTTTCAGCTTGTCCTTCAAAGAGAGCAAAACATAAATGCATAGGACACCTTCAAGTTTAAGAGGGCGACTAGATACAAATAATTTAAGAACAACTGAAACCAACAATATGAGTCAATCAATGAACTTTGGGACAATGCATATCACACTAAGAATGACAACTATGCTCTCTTAATGGTGCATAAAGAAAGAAGGTGGTGACTCAACATAAAAGTAAAAGAAAGGCCCTTCACAGAGGGAAGCAGTGATTGCAAGTTTTATAACCTTCAAAAATTATGGTACTTACCGGCTTTGAGCTCTCATTGCCCCCATCATAAGCATCTTGAATGGTTAAAGTTAATGCGAGAACAATTATGATGCATATGCTTGACAAATCATAAGTTGAAAACCTCGTGCCCGTGAATACGAGTACCCATACCTCATGCTACTTTACTTAGAGTCCCAAGCAAGGCTCTTGTCATTGTAAGTATATGCATATCATTGAGAACCGCCAATGGGGTACCTCCGTGCCCGATGACATGGAACAAGCCCACACCAAAATGATAGGACAAGCAGACAATGAACACCTCGACATCTCTTTTATTTGCCTTTTGTTTAGCTTTTTATTGTGAGATGCGTCGTCGTATGTTCACCATGGGTATGCTGCAAATTTCCACCATGAATTATGCATGGCTTAGATTGGCGGCCCGGCGTTTCCCTAACACATATACAAACTCCATGATCCCTACAAGATTCCCAATTCATTTCACACCGCGGGCATCCATAGACAAAAGATCACGATATCAACTCAAATAAGAAGTGCAATGTTGAAAGCTTGCCCCATGACAGCATGGATGGGCTAGAGTCCAACTTACAACTTGCAAGCATAACAACTCAACATAAGAGACCACAATGTCAAATTTTTAAGAACAGGAAAAAGTAAAGTGTGCCTTCCGGTTCGTGAGAGCTTTACTGACCGAATTTCGCATAACACTGGTAAGAGTTTAATTTGAAGAGAAAATAAAAGCAAGTCAAATTTACTTGGAATAGCAAATTGCTAGTAGGTATGTATGGTGGACACTTTGGAAAACTTTGGCTTTTAGGAGTTGGATGCACGAGTAGAGCTCATACTCAGTACAAGGCGAGGGCTAGCAAAAGACTGGGAGCGACCAACTAAGAGAGCAATAATGGCCATAATCATGCAAAGCGACATTAAAAGAAGCATAAGATGGCATCAAAAGTCAAAAACTACATGATCATGAAGGCTATTGGTGACTTTGTAAGAGTCTAACATGTGTGAGCATGCGCCAAGTCAACCCAAATAAAGCATCAAGGAGAAAACCAAAATAATGCTTCCATACAATAAAAACAACGCATGATTTTTTCAAAGGCTCATTAAGCAATCTCAGTTATTTGAGACAAGTCATGCTACAGCAAAACCACTAAGCATACTATCAAAAAGACATCAAGCATGACATGAAAAATCCTAAGCCGCAGTCTACACAAGCTCCTTCTTGTACCACTATTTTGCACAAAGCTTTTTCTCTTTTCCAACACCATTTGAAATTTTTATAAACACCTCTTTTGATGAAAACAATAAAGATCAGAGGCAAAAATACACCTTGATGAAAAGATATGACAAGGTCTGAACGCAAATCAAGGCGAAAACGAAAACCAAAAGCAGTAGCAGAAAAAGAAGAACGCATGAACAACTCCGTTTTCACTCTTATTAAATCAACGAGCGTTCTCCGCAAATGAAAAGCAAGGCAACTTCTCCAAAAGAAAATATGTTGGGGTCCAACCATTTATTGCAGCAAACAAACAAACTAAACAAACTAAGAAAACTAAAACAACTGACGCTCCAAGAAAAACACATAGTGCATGAAGCAATAAAAATATAGTATTTTGAAAGGTGACCTGATTTTTGCCGATGAAGAAGGGGTGCCTCGGGGGCATCCCCAAGCTTTGACGCTTGTACTTCTTGGATATTTCTTGGGATGATGCATGGGCATCCCCAAGCTTGAGCTTTTGTCCATTCTTCAACTCATCTCATCATTCTCCAATCCCTACACTTAAAAACTTCCTTCATACAAAACTAAACACAATTCTATTAGCAACATTAGTGCAAGCATAACATATAATCAATCCTCTATTTGCTTCAGGTTTCAACTCAAAACCACCACATATATAGAAAATACTACTGTAGAAACCTCTCCAAAAGTTCCGTGATCAAAAGAACTCAAAAGAAAGCGATAAAGTGGCAAACACAAATATTGGCAGAAATCTGTCAAAACTGAACAGCTGACAAAGGTCGAATTTTTGAGGGATTTTCTGTTGCTCAAATCAAAAAGTGTTCAACTAACAAAAGTTTGGATATAACCTGGGGCATATGCAAAAGAAATCACAGGTCCAAAAGATAAACAGAGAATTTTCACAAATTTTTATGGTGCAGCACCGAAAACAGTTTCAGGATAGCAACATCCCCAAATCTTTACCTCACTCAAATTAGAGGCTTCTCTTGGCACAAAAACGAAATAAACAAGATAAGGAGCGGTCATTACAGTAGTAATGACTTCCAAGACTCAAATAAAAGAAAAAGTACTGAAAAGAAAACATTGGGTTATCTCCCAAGAGTGCTTTTCTTTAACGCCTTTGAGCTAGGCGCAGAAAATTGTGAATCAAGTATTTTCAGCAGAAGCATTAAGATCAACAGCAGAGGTCTTGTCAATAAGGCATTGTATTTCATCCACATAAGTTTTTGAAGACCCTTTGTGATCATGCTTTGGTACACTATTCTCATCAAAAAGATTTTCAGGACAAATCCAGTCAAAATTATTTTCGAAAGCTTCACTCAATCCCAAAAGCTTGCAAGGTATAGGTATCTCGGCCCCTTCATCATTTGTACTAATAACCGTTATAGGTGAACCGAGTTTATTAAAACGTTTAAGAACTTTCCTAGCTTCAATAACGACATCCTTAAATTCTAGGCGCAAAGTTTCCAAGATAAAAGCTTTCTTTTCGGGATTCTCAATTTCATGAAGCTTAAGGAACATATATTGCATAAAAGGATTAAGACTAGCAAACCTAGTTTCCAACATGTCAATTAAATAAACAGAAGCAACTTCAATACTAGGAGCAAGCTCAACCCAAGACTTTTCCTCAACTTCCTCATGCATACTAATGTGATTAAAGAACTCCTCAATGTTACTTTTGCCAATAATCGAACCACTACCTACTGAGAGCTCCTCCAGAACGTACTTAGGGATCAACATGATAAAATAAAGTAAAGAAATAACAACTACCAAGGATTCTAATTTTTTTTGGGTTTTTGATATAAAACGATGCAGGTAAAATAAATAAAGTAAAGCAAAACAATAAAACAAAGTAGAGGATGTGTGCGCGAAAAACTCCCCTCGCAGAAGTCTTCTCTTCCTCACCGGCAACGGCGCCAAAAAAGAAGCTGCTACTTGTTGATGGCGCCAGAAAAGAAGCTGCTGGTGCCAAGTTGATGTGAAGCAGACTGTCCTTGTGCATGGTGAATAACCAGCCCGTTGGGAACCCCAAGAGGAAGGTATGATGAGTATAACAGCTAGTTTTTCCTCAGTTAAGATACCAAGGTTTATCGATCAGGAGAGGAGAGACGGTGACGACTGAAGGTGATGCGGAACCTGCACACACACAACCAAGTACTTTGTTCCCAACTTGCGATGAGGTTGTCAATCTCACCCGTTTACTTGAAACAAAGATTATGAGCGTATCGAGTGGAAAACAATATAGTATGCGAGTAAAGTAAACAGTACGAGTAAAGTAAACAGGTGATAGCAATATGATGTAAATAGGACCGGGGTCCACAGTTCACTAGTGGTGTCTCTCCATAGATAAAATAACACATGCTGGGTAAACAAATTACAGTTGGGCAATTGATAGAATAAAGATAAACGTGATATGTCAAGAAGATCACTATGAGATTTACTCTGGGCATTACAACAAAATACATAGACCGCCATCCAACTGCATCTATGACTAATAATCCACTCCCAGGGATATCAATCCGAACACCCTAGAAGTATTAAGTTGCGAACAACAGATAATTGCATTAAGCAAAGTGTGTAATGTAAACAAAGCATATGCCCTTGAGCATATGAATTTTGTTTTCTCCCTAGTAGCAACAGCACATCTACCACCTTAGAGGTTTCTGTCACTCCCCCAGGTGAAATAGAGGCATGAACCCACTATCGAGCATAAATACCCCCTCTTGGAGTCACTAGCAACTACTCGGCCAAGATAGCTACTAACAACGGAGAGCATGCAAGATCATAAACAACATAGAGATAACAAAAGATAATATTTAGTACAGCAACTTAATCATAAACACCAATATTCATCGGATCCCAACAAACCAAACATGTAGAATTACATAACGGTGATCTCAATCATGTAGGGCAGCTCATGAGATCTAAACATGAAGCACATGGTGGAGGAGACAACCATCTAGCTACTGCTATGGACCCATAGTCCAAGGTAGACTACTCACTCATCGCTCCAGAGGCAAGCATGGCGATGAAGAAGACCTCCGGTGGCGATTCCCCTCTCCGGCAGGGTGCCGGGAAGAGCTTCTGGACCCTCCCGATCTTCGGGTCGACGGTGGCGGCGGATCGCGATGTGTTCTGGAAATCTGATCGGGTACTTAGGTTTTTTCCGTCGGGGGGTCTTTATAGGCGAAGGGGCGATGTCAGAGGAGGGGCCAGGCTCCCTCACGCGGTGGTGGCGCGGGCCAGGGGCTGGCCGCGCCACCTGTGCGTGTGGGCCCCTGGTGCCTCGCCTCCTACTCTCCTTCGGATCTCTGGAAGCTTCCGGGTAAAATAAGACTTCAGGAACTTGTTTCGTCCAATTCCGAGAATATTTCCTGTGTATCACTTCTGAAACACAAAAACAGCAGAAAACAGGAAACTGGCACTGTGGCAACTTGTTAATAGGTTAGTTCCGGAAAATGCATAAAAGTGCCACTAAGTGTAACGAAACAATAGGCAAATGGTGTAAAAACAAGCATGGAGCATCAAAAATTATAGATATGTTGGAGACGTATCACAGACGCAGCGTCTGCACAGTTGAAAAAAGTGCTTTCCACACCACCAGTGCTGGTCGCACCAAAAGAAAAAAAACCACTACTATTGTACATTGCCGCAACTTATCAGGTGGTAAGTACAGTATTGGTAGTCAAAAGAAGCGAAGAAGGAAAAGCCCATGGCGTCCAGAGGCCGGTATATTTCATCAGTGAAGTGTTATCTCCAACAAAACAGAGGTACCCGCACTATCAAAAGTTGGCATACAGTGTTTTCACAACCGCATGTAAACTGCGGCAGTACTTTGCGGTGCACCCGATTATAGTGGTCAATGAGGCGCCACTGTCGAACATATTGAACAATCCTTCAGCAATAGGACGTGTCTCTTTGTGGGGAATCGAGTTGTCTCCCATGGACATCACGTACGAAAAAAGGAAGGCGATCAAGTCGCAAGTCTTGCCAGATTTTACGGCAGAGTGGCTGGAGCTGCAGAGCACGGGACCACCAGACTTATCCAGTGTTTGGACAATGTACTTCGACGGTTCTAAGAGAGTCCAAGGCGCAGGCGCAGGAGTAGTTTTGATATCACCTCATGGCGACAAATTGAAGTACGTCTTAAGGATGAGCTTTCCACAGGCTTCTAATAATGAAGCAGAGTACGAGGCTTTGTTGCACGGAATGAAGATGGCTAAAGCATGTGGAGCAACTCGCCTAAAAATATTTGGAGATTCCAACCTTGTTGTCCAGCAAGTTATGAACAGATGTGACACAATCAATGACAATATGATGGCCTACAAGAATTTGTACCACTATCTAGAAGGAACATTCGATGGATGCGAAGTCTCGCACATAAGCAGGAACAGTAATGAAGAAGCCGACAATTTAGCAAATATCGGGTCACAGTGTTTACCCGTGCCGTCCAGAGTATTTTGGGAGGAAATAGTGGAAAGATCAATAAAAAATGAAAAAAGTTCGACTACTACAGCAGGCTTGGGGGCTACGACGGAACCGGAGGAGGTCATGATGATAGAAGAAACATGGATGCAGCCATATCTTGCATATATGATAAGTAAAAAATTACCAGAAGATGCAGTGGAGGCCAAGAGGATAACTCGAAGATCGAAAGCGTTTGTCGTGTTGCAGGGGAAATTATACAAGAAGAGTATTACCAGCGTTTTGCAGCGTTGTGTAACGCCCCGGGAAGGACAAACAATACTAAAAGATATACACGGCGGAGTATGCGGCCATCATGCTAGAAGCAGAGCAATAGCGGCAAAAGCTTTCCGAGCAGGATTCTATTGGCTAACAGCCATCGAAGACGCAAAAGATATAGTTCGAAAGTGCGAAGCATGTCAAAGATTTGCATCTAGACCGCATGCACCAGCAGCGGAGCTACAAACAATACCATTGTCTTGGCCCTTTGCGCAATGGGGCCTCGATATGGTGGGAAAGTTGCACAAATCCTGGCCAGGAGGGCATGTCTACATGCTAGTGGCAGTCGATAAATTTACCAAGTGGGTGGAAGCGGCCCCGGTAACAACTCAAGATTCTACAACAGCAATCAGCTTCATCAAGTCAATAGTATTCCATTTTGGTGTACCATATAGCATCATCACAGACAACGGGAAAAATTTCACTTCAAAGGAATTCAAGAATTACTGCGACGGACTAGGGATCAAGCTTAAATTCGCATATGTGGCGCACCCGAAGACAAACGGGCAAGTCGAAAAAGCCAATGGCCTGATATGTAGTGGGATAAAAAAGAGGCTCTTAGCACCTCTCGAGAAAGCCAAGAGCGCTTGGGTAGAAGAATTTCCCTCCGTTCTTTGGAGCTTAAGAACTACGCCTAACGCAGCAACTCAAGAAACTCCTTTCTTCATGGTCCATGGCGCAGAAGCCGTGCTTCCAGTCAAAGTTACACACGAGGCCCCAAGAGTGACGGCATACGACGAGACAACATCGACAGAAGCACTACAAAACAATGTCGATGCACTAGATGAAGCAAGGGATAAGGCATTAGAAAGAGCCACGCAGTATCAACAGAGTCTACGAAACTAACACAGTAGTCGAGTTCGTCCACGATCCTTCGTGGTGGGAGACCTAGTTTTGCGACTCAGGCAAGACAGCCATGGCAAATTGGAATCCCCTTGGGTGGGACCCTACATCGTCACAGAAGTAATTCCAGGAGGAGCATATCGACTACAAGACAAGAAGACAGGAAAAGACGAGAGTAATCCGTGGAATGCGGAGCAGCTACAACGTTTTTACGCATAGACTAAATCTAGTGGTATCATTAAATTCGAGTTAACCTTCTGAACCCAGAACATGAGGCCATAGGTCGGGTTCTTTGGGTTAAACTCGACAAAATTGTACAAGTATTTCTACATCTCCGCTCGGGGGCTTCAACCCTCGGGTCGTACGAACGAAATTTCTATCGCGACATGAAGACCTTTTTCACTGTAAAGGTTGTGCAGACAACCCGATAATATTCAAACAATTTGGTTCACAAAAGAACCCG
The DNA here is from genome assembly GCA_007115705.1 of Dactylis glomerata. Lineage (NCBI taxonomy): Eukaryota > Viridiplantae > Streptophyta > Magnoliopsida > Poales > Poaceae > Dactylis > Dactylis glomerata. Next base: position 1,130,463 of record QXEO01002110.1, read on the forward strand.
ATATTCTTCATACCAATTGGTTCGCAAAGAACCCGATATATCTCAAGCATACCTCAGAACAGTAACTTGTTTTCATGGTACTAGCAAAACCATCAAAGCAGAGTACGAATATTCATTACAGATAACACGGCGGCAAGGACATTGTCAAGCGAAATTACATAAAATGAAGATCCTAATGGAAGTGGACTTCAGCTTCGTACTTCTTCTGGCACTGGGTGCCGTCATAGATCTTCACGTCGAACTTCGACGTGTCGATGTGGAAGTCGAAGGCCATGAAGAAGCCTTGGTGGATGTCGTGGTCTTCTGCAAATTGTGACCAGCCACCCCTCAAGTACTGCTCGCCATCGCCGTTATACCAAACCTCCACCTCGTATGGAGTCCCACTGCCAGACTGTTCACGGAGAACCGCTTCCCGCAGCTCCCGCCCATCCATGAACTTGGTGAAATTCAGCGGTAGGCGCTGAATCTCGCGGCACTGTGCCATAGCAATGCAGAAGAAAGAAAAGATTCGGGGAGGAGCAGCAGGAGGAGGAACGCTTGAACCTGGGGCAGCGCCAGTCACTTTGGGTTTATTTTTGCTCCCAGGTGGGCGACCAGGACGGCGCTTGGCTGGAACGGCCAGTGACGACCCTGCGGCGGCCGGAGTTGCGTTGTTCTTGTTCTTGCTTCCACGAGGGCGACCTCGACCTCGTGGCGCTACCGGAGAGCCAAGGTTCAGACGGGAACCATCTGCATCAGCCATATGGACAAAGGAAGAGGCTAGGAAAACCCTAGATGGAGGGAGAAGATGATGCGGCGGAGGAGGAATCTGATTAGGGTTTTTTACCCTTGCCAGAGGGTGCTTTATTTATAAGCACGTATTATCGGGCCCCCGTGCTAAAGCAAGGCCCGTAAACATATTTTACAATAGGAGTTAAATTCTGCACACAACAGACGATAATACCAAAGAGAAAAAACAAGAAGAGGAGACTGTGGTCGCACAATATGAAAACCTCGACTTGGACTCGGGGGCTTGTAAACAATAGACGTTAACAGGAGGAAGAAGAACTGAACTTTGAGCCTATGCTTGGTTACAAGTATCCAAACATAGCCTCGGGGGCTACTCCCATCGGGAGCGCTGAGCGCGCACCCGATAGAGGATGAGACAATCAATAGTGCAGATGAAGAGAGATTGTCATACAAACTTCGGCAACATAGTCGACGAAATATAAAGAGATTACTCCCATCGGGAGCGAAGAAGTTAATTTAAAATCCGAATTTCTTTGATTTTATCAGTCAAAAACTTGGTTGCGACATAAGATTCTCGAGTTGCGTTATCGCAACGAAACTCGAATGCCGTGATTTATCACGAAGGTAAGACCTCGGGATCCGTCCTGTGTGGCCTGGTATACGCACATGGATGCGCTCTGCTGGTATGTATCCGTGTCTACGACGCAAAGAAAATCCTGGTGGACGCACTGGGTACCCTGAGAATCACTGGGATTCATTCTTTGTAAGTCCTAAATGCGGCAAAAGAGTGGGTTTGACCGGTATCCCGAATTCAAGTCCAAGGGGATTGAATTTGAAGTAGGTGACAAGTATCTGTTCCGGCAGGTAACTGACCTCTTGATCCATCAGAGTTGTCAGGCTTGTTCATCAAAACCCCTTGCGAAAGAATATCATGAAAATAAGTCGCAAGACCAAGTCGAAGATTCGAAGATAAGAAGAAGTCGAAGAATTGATCAAGTCGAAGATTTAAAGATTAGAGATTCAACCTGAATCTGCAATTCTGGTAGAATCTCAGGGGCTACTGACAAGGGTATAGTTAATAGAGCCCGTTAGTTGAGTACCCCTAAGGCCCGTATAGCTAGGCCCGATTGTAATGATAGTCGAATACGAGTTCCTACCGTATGTCGATATTGTAATCTGTATCGGACCCTACCCGATCCTCGAGACCTGGCCACCTATATAAAGGGGCCAGGAGGGGACGGTGTAGGCCAGATGGAAAGCAAGCCAGGTTAAGCACCCAAGTTTACTTTCGACACATACCTATTTCGACTAACTCTACCTTCGAGTTCATCCAACGCCCTATCTCCCCGATCCTAAGTCCTTCATCTAGGACATTTGTCGAGTTAACCCTCGTCAACCGGGGTCCACAGTTCACTAGTGGTGTCTCTCCATAAAATAAATAACAACATGCTGGGTAAACAAATTACAGTTGGGCAATTGATAGAATAAAGATAATGTGCATATGTCGCGAGGATCACTATGAGATTTACTCTGGGCATTACAATAAGATATATAGACCGCCATCCAACTGCATCTATGACTAATAATCCACTCATGGGGATATCGTCTGAACACCCCATGAGTATTAAGTTGCGAACAACAGATAACTGCATTAAGCAAAGTGTGTAATGTAAACAAAACGAATATCCTTGGACACAAGAATGTTGTTTTCTCCCTAGTGGCAACAACACATCTACAACCTTAGAGGTTTCTGTCACTCTCCCAGATTAAATAGAGGCATGAACCCAACTATCGAGCATAAATACCTCCTCTTGGAGTCACTAGTATCTACTTGGCCAAGATAGCTACTAACAACGGAGAGCATGCAAGATCATAAACAACATAGAGATAACATAAGATATATGATTCAGCACATCAACTCAATATAACACCAATATTCATCGGATCCTAACAAACACAACATGTAGAATTATATAACGGTGATCTCGATCATGTAAGGCAGCTTACGAGATCTAAACATGAAGCACATTGTGGAGAAGACAACCATCTAGCTACTGCTATGGACCCATAGTCCAAGGTAGACTACTCACTCATCGCGGCGGAGGCAAGCATGGCGATGAAGAAGACCTCCAGTGGCGATTCCCCTCTCCGGCAGGGTGCCGGGAAGAGCTTCTGGACCCTCCTGATCTTGGATTAACGACGGCGGCGGATCGCGATGTGTTTCTGTAAAATTAATCGGGTCCTTAGGTTTTTCTCGTCGGGGGGTCTTTATAGGCGAAGGGGCAGCGTCAGAGGTGGACCAGGGTGGTCTCACACATAGGGGGCACGGCCAGGGGCTGGGCCACGCCACCCTACTGTGTGGCCGGCCCGTGGCCCCTCTCCGTCTCCTCTTCAGACTTCCGGAAGCTTCGGTAAATTTCTGGATGTTCGGCTTTTGTTTTGTTCAATTCCAAGAATATTTCCTGTGTAACTTTTCTGAAATACAAAAACAGCAGAAAACAGGGAACTGGCAGTGTGGCATCTTGTTAATAGGTTTGTTCCGGAAAATGCATAAAAACGCCACGAAGTGTAACGAAATATTAAGCAAATGGTGTAAGAACAAGCATGGAGCATCAAAAATTATAGATACGTTTGAGACGTATCAACGAGATCTGGTCCACCATGGATAAGTATCCCATGTTTTATTAGATGTTGTATATGATAGTTAATTTTCTAGCAAACGCGTAAGATTTTTTTAGCGAAAACACATATAAGGTGTTACAATGTTTTTACCTAGATCTGGTCCTTCATGGATAAGATTTTTCAAAATGTAACAAATTCATACCGAATTTGTTTGAAAAGCATACTCAAAATGTTGCAACGGTTTCATACAAGTTATGTGTTCTAATATTTTTTGAAGATGTTCTAAATGTTGCAATTGTTTGTGTCTTTTGTTGAGATGGTTGGTACTTTTTGTTGTCAATCATTTTTGTAGAAAACAATGTTGTTAATCACATTTTCATTGCTACAAATGCATGGTTTCTGTTGTAACATGTTGCGCTTTTTATTGAAGTAGTTGGTGATATCTGTTGTAAATCAATATGCAGTGAAAAAGTGTTGTTTCACCTTTTTTAGAACATATTACTTTCTTAAAATGTTGTGACATTTTTATTGTAATAGTGTATTTTTTAGTACGCGTGGTCAAATTTTTTGTTGCAAAACTCTCAGTTCTTGTTGCAAATCAACACAGTGGAATTTTTATGTTAATATCGTGATGATCAGGGGCAACATAATATACCTCTTCGTTATAACTGAAGAAGCCAGGACTACGGGTTGATTTCATGAAACTAAGGGGCCAAAAAAAAAACTATGTCATGGCTTGTTTCGGCTGCCAGATCGCTATCTGACGGTGCGCCTACGGACGATTTTTGGTCCAGCGATAGGCGAACCGACGGCTAGCGGGCGCCAATACAAAAGTTACACTAACTACTAAGAGTAAGGAGACCAAAACATATGTGAGAGACAAAGACAGAGGCATACACAAAGCAGGGGATTGGCAAACACGGAAATGTTGTAAACTTGGGTCTTTAGTTATCATGAACGGGAAAACACTTGAATCCTAATAAATATGGTCAAATTAAAAGTCAAACTATGTGAAAATAATCTATTATACACTAAAATCAATATACTGATGTTTAATAGAGCCACCACATTAAGCCATATCAATTAATTTATTTTAGTGGTTAGATCTAGAATTTATAAATATAGTTTAACAAGAGATTAGTAGTAACGTAGCCGTGTAAGCGCACGTACAATGGGGTGAAGTTAGACTTCCTTTCGATGTGCCACATAGGATTTTTGTTTAGTTAGAAGAGAGAGAAATAAGAAAGAGAGGGTTGTCTTCCCTTGGCTAAGAGATAATCTCTTAGAAAATAAGTGAAGGCTATTTTATATATTATACCATCTGTCTTTCCTTAGCCAATTAATGTTTTACTAAAATTATCTATTTCTCATTAATTTTTAGAAATGACAATAAGAGATAATGCATTGTATAAGTCATATCTAGTGCTTTCTATATGATTATCTTTATATTCTTTCCTTGCATCTTGATAATCCTATGTGCCTCCAATAATGAAATAGTAGAAGACTAAACATGCAAAACAGAAACCTTGAAAGATAGGGTGCCCAACTGATTTAGATGCTAACTATCAGCAAATATGACAATATGATTTGTATGATGTAGAGCCACTAGCTCCATATGATTGTTTGCACCCACCAAACTAGGAAAATTACAGAGTCAAGAAACCTTATATCCTAAGACACCACATTAGCTGCTAGGACGTTGTAATAAAGAAAACACAAACCTAACGACTATGATACCTAACTACCGGCAAGAGGTTCGGTCCGCGTGAAGATGAGGAAAATGGGTGGAAATTAAAGATAATTCATGGAAAATATGAAAATATGAGCCATATGATCGAGAACCACTAGCTCCATATGATTTTTTATGACCACCATGCCAGGAAAACTATGGAGCCAAGAACCATATCTCCTAAGCCGAAAGAATGTTGTCACAAAGAAAATATGAACCTAATGACTATGTTAAGTCTTATTCTTATTTGTTTGACCATGGGTAAAGTATCTTAGATAAAGGTCGGTTTTATCCCTACACTATTTTGTGTGGTCAAACATGTATATTAGTGACGGTTCCTACTTCCAAGACACGTGATTTTGAGTCTGAATTAATACCAGATTTGCATATTAAGTGGTGGCCGAGTAGTGGCCGATGGAAGTGAATGACTGCAAAACCAGGCTCGAGGAGTAGAATATTTCTAGTGACTAGACTCCTCTTAATTCCAATCGTGTAGTACTCTAAGTTTTCATAAAACCATAAAAAAATATTTTATAGACTCTTGCATATATTGCCCTCGCATTCACAAGGGCCACCGTACTAGTTTGCTAAAAATAACAAAGCACGATTTCGAATGGCACATACATGGTTGTCAAATTGAATTTGTCAAAGTCTATTTGTAATATTAGTTGGTTTCTTATATTACCAATGCTTGTTTAATATTTATGATTATTGGTCATGCTAGAGCTTGTAATTCCATTTCAAAACATTTCTAATGGATTCCTTGGCTCGGACCGACGAAGTAATGACACTCGATTATTATTAACCTGACTGCAATCTTTATCTATCGGTAAGGATTGCACCAGAGCACCTTCTACTTCTAATAGACCATAAGCTATAGATAAAGAAGAATCATTCTGAGCGAGTACATAAGAAGTGATCCACTTTTTTCATCAGTTCCTGGGGAAACCCAAAGATCATAGACTAAACTTGCTTCGGTATTAACTCGAAAGTCGGTTGCATATATAGGATCAATCAGAAAAGGGAACTCTTCTTATGATTGCTAGAAGAACTGTTGGTTTGAGCGCTACCTTCAAAAGAAGATGGGTGGGTAGACCTTGTTTACGAGCAGGGAATCAGTCACTCCTGAAGCTTCCTTACAGTATGCATGCTAGCTATTACCTTCGTTTACGACCTTGAAAAGATAATACAACCCTCGTTGTACTATAAGTACTTTCACAGTAAGAAAGCAAGTGAATTTTAGTTGCGCGGATGCTGCGGGTTGCCCCCTATGACTGAGTTTTTATTGAGGATATTTTCCATAGGCCTCTCATTCCAAATTTATGCATGCAAAATACTACACACGTGCCACATTCTTACTCATGGTGACATGATCGAAATGCTCAATTGTGTATGAATGGTGAACCTAACCAAGTCGAGTGATTAACACCATTAACTAATATGAAACATACTTTAGAGTGGATATCCAACCATGACCTCATGTTGCGCCAATATGTGGCTAGAAATTAGGAACTCAAGAATCCAAGAGGCTAGAGATCAACTACTGGAGAACCTATATGTGGTTTATTGATCAAAGGGGTTTGTTTATATATATGGAGAAGTGAACACAAAAGTGATGCGTGTATATATGGTCAAATAATATTTCTGCTTTTTATACCAATAAATTAGACTTATGAGCAGTGGTTGAGTAGTACATGTGTCTTCCATGGAGTAAAAGCTTCACAACCCGTGCTACGCTGCTACTCTCTCCGTTTAGGATTACTAGGAAATATGCCCGTGCGTTGCAACGGGTTATTTTAATTTCTCACATCCATACATTTTGCTGGTAGATTAAAAATTTATCTAAAAAACTCTACGCAACTAAAAATTCCATTTTATCCTCTAAAATAGCATTTTTTAGCGCAAACCTCTAACACAGCATCGTGAGGCAAAAATTTATCAGTCCACACTACCCACCGGTTGATACGTTAATCTCTACCCATCGGAGTCGACTGGTCTGCGATGGGGAAGGGATGGGCGCCCCATCCGCGCCCGTGTAGCCGCCCGCGCCTACATGGAACCTTCCTGCCGCCCGAGCGCCGGCCACGCCGCCATTCGCGCATGCACGCCGCCGGCCGCGTCGCGCATGCCTGGAACCGCCCAAGCTAGCTCCCGCGATCGGGGTCGCCTGGTCTGCGACAGGGAAGGGAGGGGCGCCGGCCACGCCGCCGGCCGCCCACGCCTGCCATGCCGTCCGCCCGCACGCCGCTGGCCGCCCGAGCCTGCACGCCGCCGGCCGCTCGGGCCTGCCACGCCGTCCACGCCCGCACGCCTCCAGCCGCGTCGCGCCCGCACGCCTCCAGCCGCGTCGCGCCTGCCTAGAACCACCCGAGCTCCCGCCATCGGGGTCACCTAGTCTGCGGCGGGGAAAGGAGGGGCGTCGGCCACGCCGCCGGCCGCCAGCGCCTGCCATGCCGTCCGCCCGCACGCCGCCGGCCGCCCGAGCATGCACGCCGCTGGCCGCTCGCGCCTGCCACGTCGTCCGCACCCGCACACCTCCAGCCGCCAGCTACACTCCTGGCCGCGTCGCGCCTGCCTGGAACCACCCGAGCTCCCGCCATCAGGGTCGCCTGGTCTGCGGCGGGGAAAGGGAGGGGCGTCGGCCACGCCGCCATCCGCGCCCGCACGCCGCCGGCCGCTCGCGCCTGCCACGCTGTCCGCCTGCACGCCGCCCATGCCTGCCATGCCGTCCGCGCCCGCACGCCTCCAGCCGCCAGCTACGCTCCTAGTCTGTGGCAGGGACGGGAGTGGTGCCGTTCGTCTCTGTCGGGACGGTCTGCGGCAGGGACGGGAGTGGTGCCATTCATCTCTGTCGGGACAAGCGAGGAAGAAGACCAGCGAGGGTGACTAAAGACTGGATTGCGGGTTGATTCACAGAATTAGGGAGGGTTTTTTTTACAAAATGTCCGACGGAAGAACCAAACCATGGAACCCTTGCTCCCTTTATTAGTAGGTATAGATAAGGCCTCTTAGCCAAGTTGTTAATACCAAGAAAGCTTATAACTTCTATTAGTTTAATATGCATGAGAGAAGAGAGAGAAAAAAGAAAATGTGCATTGAGAAAGAGAGGATAATAAATAAGATATGCCTTATAATTTCAACTATTTTAGAAAAGCTTTCGGGACTTATAATTCCAAACAGAGAGAGTATGTGCCATTGTATTTGGTTGTGCCTACTGTAAAGATATACACATTCCACCCCTCTTTGTAGTTAAAATATGTTAGACTAGTTATATTTTTTAGTGAATTTTTTTCTTTCTATTTCTTCTTTAAACCAAATAGACGCTCAGTGGGCCTGGTGTGCAGCGACTAGGGCCCACTGGCGTCCTCTCTTGTATCCCGTGCATCTAGAAGCATCCCCGCCCCTAATCCCAACCAGATTAGGACACCATTTCGCACTTTAATCTAACCCATAACGCAACCCAACAACCCCGTAATCCGAACACAACTTTCAATTTAAAAATCCGAAAAACAAATTTAGACGGAAAGCAACGCCGCAGTCCAATTCGGAAAGGCCTTCCCAGCCTTTATATTTGTAGCCCGACGACGCCACCACCCCACCCAAAGAGAAAAGAAAAACGAAGAACTCGAGCAAAATATAAAGAACCGAATTCTATCCCGGAAGAACAGGCGGAGAAGAGGAGCGAGGAGAGGAGGATTCTGCGCCCTTGCGGATCAGATCGATCGAGTCCCCGGCCAGCCATCGCTAGGTAAACGACGACGGCTCTTGATTTCGCCAGCGTTCAACTGCTTAATTTGGCCGACGAGGTCCGGCTGTTCTGTCTGTGCCCGCTTTTAGATAGATATAGGATTGGCGAGTCTGGTTTGGTTAGTTCGATCTAGGATTAGTTTCGTTTCGTCGGATCGGTAGGCTCGTTCCATCTGGTGGTCGACGGCGCAGGGATTAGCGTTCCTGAATTTGTGGGTGGTTGCCAGCGATTACGGTTGAATGATTACTTTTGACTTCGGTAATACTGCATCGATTACCCGTAAACGAGGACTAGTGTTCAGACTTCAGACGGGGAATTCATGTAGCCTTCGACTGTACACCATGATTTTGCTTCTGCCGTGTGCCGAGGTTTCTTGACCATCGTTGCAAGCTGGACGCTTAGTGGATTGCTTTCCTTGCGGTTTTCGCTGCTCAAGGTAAGACCATTTCCTATACTCAAGGGGTTAGTATGTCATCTAGACGGCGAAGGAGATTGTGGTAGAAATAAATTCTAAGAGCGGGAAGAATCACTTTCCTGTTATGTATACAGATTTTCTTCCTTTAAGCAAGGAAGCTAGGATGGTGCCAAGGCAGCGAGATAATTGCTTGCAAAACATTCAATGAAAATTTATCTCTATGTTGCTTGATAAGCAATTCATATGACCATTGGTTCACGAGACAATTGTACAAGGTTTATCGATGAGCATACGCGTGTAAGAATACGGAATTAATGTTGACTTGATTGCTTAATTCCTATTCTTGGTTTACCTTACGGCTGTGACACTGGCCCAGTTTGTTGGGATGGTTTCATACTATTTTCTCCATAGTAGTAGTATAAGCTATCGGAAATATGTGCGTTTTGAGATTCTGTATCACATTTATGTGGTATTTAAGTCTCTAGGGAATACCTGCTAAAAAGGGGAGTGCCCAATCAGGAAAATAATAATGAAGAAGTCAGCGTCAAGTTTTGATCATGTGTATGGCCCATGTGGACTTGAGTGCTAAGGGGGTCCTCTTTCCACAAATGTGGTGCTTGTTTGGTGATGTTCAGTGCCTGTCCAGTTGATGGGAATGAACAACTACTCCCTCCCCCCTAAAAAAAAAAACAACTACTCCCTCCAGTCCCGGTGTATAGGTCTTGCGCGTATCCCTAGATCGTCATTTTAACAAATATAATCTCAATTTTAAAATATAAAAAATTATACCATTAGAAAGTACAAAGTTTGAAGTTTCTAGTGATATATAATTTGTAGTATATAACTTATATTACGTTGGTCAAAATGACGACCTAGGGACACGTGCACGACCTATACACCGAGACGGAGGGAGTAGATTGATTCTTTAGGTTATAGGATATAAGTGCTCATCATAGAGTCATGACAGTTTATTCTGTTACCGGCTCAGTTGATGAAATGCTACAGAGTTTTGCCATCACGATATGACCTTGGATGACAGGAACAGGAACTAAGGTTACTCTGTGGTTTGAGATGCGTTCTTGCCATTGTCAGATCAATTCTTACTTGCAATCTTGTTTATGTTCCACAGTTACAGGGAAAGCATTAGTTTGTGATGCCCATCCTGCCTTTTTTGCATTAGCCGTACTGACGATTATGTTTAAACCTTTTTCATCATCAATATTTGTGTTCTGTAGAATGGCGCAAGAGAGTTGGAACGAGGCAGATGAGACTGTCCACGCACCTGAAGCTCCGATATTGTGCATCAATAACTGTGGTTTCTTTGGCAACCGAATGACGGAAAACATGTGCTCCAAGTGTTACAGGGACACTGTTAAGTCCAAGACAGTGGACACTGTGGTGGAGAAGAAGATTGTTGTTGCATCGCCACCCGCACCTTCGGTGGCAGAAATCAAGGATGAAGCGTCTGCTTCAGTCAAAGATGGGAAGCAAGTAGTCGAAGAGGAGGCACCGAAGCCACCCAGCAACCGTTGCTTGTCGTGCCGGAAGAAGGTCGGCTTGACAGGATTCAAGTGCCGCTGCGGAGATACCTTCTGCTCGATGCACCGTTACGCGGATGCGCACAAATGCACGTTCGATTACAAGCAAGCCGGCAGGGAGCAGATAGCCAAACAGAATCCTTTAGTCAAAGCTGACAAGATCACAAAAATCTGAACTTCCTCCTGATGCTACTTGATCTGTCAAGTTTACTGTGGGAATTATGTGTCAAGGATTGAATTGTGTCTACCATTCTTCTGGAATTTGCTTTGCCAATGAGCTGCCCTTCGAGAAACACCAGCAACTGATGTCTGTCAACGGTGCTTGAGCACGAATCAACGGGCTACTGCACCGAGTTGGCCATGCCTTAGGACTATATCATGTTGGTGTCTTGTGGGGAACATTCATTGGCACAAGTGTCTTGTGGGGAACATTCATTGGCACAAGTGAACTTCTATTTATTTGCAATATGAATAATGTAAATGTAAATATTTATTATGAAAAGTATGCAGTTCTACTGATCAAATTATCTTGCTCTAGGCTTGTCAGGTTTCCATGGTGATCTGTTGATGTAAATCAATATACTCCCTCCGACCTATAATACTCTTCGCTAATATGGATGTATCTACCACTAAAAATATGTCTAGATATATCCGTATTAGTGAAGAGTAATATGGACCGGAGTGAGTACATATTTGTGTGTTTTATGTTTAGATGCTTCGGCTTGGAGTATAATTATGGATTGGAGCTGCTGTATTGTTGAAAGTTCCACTAATAATTTGCTGCACAGAACGATGTAATAGCATAACAGGTTGTGTCTTTGTTCAGAGTGATGCAGAGTACCCCTGTCTGGCTGTCTCCACATCACTGCTTGTTCAAAATGCTAAACCGAGATACTAGGTAGGACTAGGAGTGGTTAACAACAGCCGAGAAGATATTGCACCTTCACATGCCTGGTTGCATCATATCGAGAGGCTAGTTAGACCAAGTACAATAAGTCCTAGTCAGCTGGCTATAAGGATTAAAGTCCTAGTCAGCTGGCTATAAGGATTAAAGTAATATTTTCTTACTTAGTTGGAGGAGAGAGAAGAAGAAAGAGAAGAGAAGTGGGTTCTCATGTAAGAGCCAGCTCTAGCACGTGCTCCTAGGCACTTTAAGAGAGTGAAAGGTGGGCCATGCATTAATAAAGTAGTACTTTTATATAGCCCACTATTGTACATGCTAGCTATAAGATGGCTATAGATGACATGACAATTGGCTTATAGCCAGCAGCAGGCTCTACTATTGGAATTGCTCTTACTGATCACCTCGCACCTGCATTGGAAGCATTTATTTTCTCCCTTTTTTGCCGACTTGCATTGAAAGAAAAGTTTTGCATCTAGATCATGTTGTTCTGGATCCGGGAATCATGTGCTGCAGTACTATATTGCCAATCCGGTCATGTTGCTCACTTCTGTGTTGTACCCATGCTGTGAGATCTGGGATTCTGAATGAACTGTACTGTATATTAATCACCCAGCTTTGTTATTTTGTACTGCCAGCAGTTCAGCGCATCATGTGTTTGAATACCATGTGAAATACTACTACCTCCTGAAGCTGTGAAGTATATATGTCTCCAGTACAAGACTTGCACTACTAATTTCTAATCCCCCCAAAAATGAGCAACAATTGACATATGATGCAGTACTATATTGCAAATCTTATATTGGTCCTCACTTGTGTGTTGTACTAGAAGCCATATGCCCATGCTGTGAGATCTGGGATTCTGAATGAACTGTACTTCAATTTTACTAGTTATCAAGCTCTGATGTTTTGTACTCTGTCAGCAGTTCAGCACATCAAGTGTTTGAATATCACGTGAAATATCAATTTCAGCATATAAGCTAAAGTATACTGTCTCTCAGTGCAAGACTTGTACTAATTACTAATCCTCCCAAAAAATGAAGCAACAAATGATCAAGTGTCGTAAATCAAGACTCTCTGAACTTCTGAAGCGCGTGTCGTGGTTCCCCTAATGTAAGACGAAGAACTGGAGCAGAGCCAGGACGAGCAGAGCAGCGGCGCCGACCGGCCCGGCCTGCGTCCGCCGGTGGGCTGCCGACGTGGACGAGTCGGCGGCGATCATTATGGTGAAGTTGCAGGTGGCGGTGGATGGGTCGGTCTGGGTGGGCACGGCGAGCGCCTGGAAGTCGCATGCCTCGTCCCTCTGGTTCTGCACCTGGAAGTAGGCGTTGAAGGCGTAGGACGCGTTGCCGATGGCGTCCATGCCGGCGCAGGTGGAGCCGTATCCGAGCGCGGTGCAGTCGGCGAAGGTGCAGGCGAAGTTGACGTTCTCGGCGAGCTTGCTGGTGTCCTTGGCATTGGCGTTGTACACGCACCACGTCCTGGGCAGGTAGTCCACGTTCTTGGCCGGCACCAGCATGGTGTTCTGCCCCTGGCCCGTGAGGTCGATGGGGAACTTGGGCTGGCCGTCGAAGCGGAGGATGCCCCAGTGCCGCTCGAAGGCGCCCGGCGCCACGCTCTTGACGTCCTCGTCGAGGAGCCCGAAGAGGTACACCTCCATGTACTGGTTCGGGCGGAGCGGCGTGCCGGTGTTGGCGGCCAGCCGCTGGAGGAGGCCGCCGTAGAAGCGCTGCGCGAGGGCGGCGGTGGCGCGCCTGTCTCCGTCGGTGGGCCAGCCGACCTCCCCGATGAAGATGGGCAGGTCGCCGTGTCCGACGGCCTTGAGCGCGGAGACGAGCGTGTCGAAGTTGGCGTCGAAGACGTTGGTGTAGGAGATGCCGCCGTCGGTGACCGGCGTGGCGCGGCCCTCGAAGAAGGCGAAGTCGACCGGGAAGTCGTCGCTGAGGTAGAGGCTGAGGTAGGGGTAGATGTTGACGGTGAAGGGCGCGCTGTTGTTGGCCAGGAACTGCACCATCTCCGTCATGAGCTCGGTGATGTCGCTCCGGAACCGGCCCGCGGAGGGCACCGGGTTGCTCGCCGGCGAGTTGTAGACGTCGGCGTTGAGCGGCACGGTGGCCTTGACGTCGCTGAGGCCCGCGTCGTTGAGCGCGTTCTGGATGTTCTGCAGCGCCGGGAAGGTCACTTTGTCGAAGGTGCCGTTGTAGGAGGCCAAGAACGGCTCGTTGCCGACGGCCACGTACCTGCACACAACGACGACGACATACGTGCGTCAGTATGCTATCACTGCGGTCGCGCCATCGATGACAGAGAAAAGTCCAGGAGCAGAGGGGGAGGAGGAGCAGAGCACTCACTTGATCTTGACGCCGCCGTCGAAGTGGTAGCGCGAGACGTTGTGCCTGACCCAGTCGCGTGCGTTGTCCTTGTCGGTCATGAGGTCGAGCAGGACGTTGGGTATGGCGACCATGACCTCGATGTCTGTTCCGGCGAGCGCGCTGAGCGTGCCCGCGTCGGCGTCGAAGAGCTTGACCTTCTTGATGCCGTTGTCCTTGAGCATCTGCACGACGATCTTGGGCGCGAGCGCGTGCGTGGCCTGCGTGCCCCAGTTCATCCCCAGCGCCTCCGCCGCCGGGACGGCCGCCGCCGCCGCCAGTAGAAGCGCGCAGAGGCACGCGTTAAGATTCGGCGCCATTGGGGTCCTCCTTCCCGGGCTAACCGACGGAAGAAAGAAGAAGATCTCGTTGGAGAAGGATCTTCGCTGCCGGATGCGACGGTTTGGGAATCGCGGGACAGGATTCCTACCAGGAAAAAGGCCCGAGATTTCCCGGGTCCAGACGGAGGCGCGGATCGAGATTCAGCCAATGGAAGACCGAGCAATGTCGGGTATAAATCGGAGCCTGCCCGGATTGCAGAGGCGAGAAAACGGCAATGGGGGGAGTGTAAACGAAACACGGTTTCTTCTCCGCCTGGGGTTTCCTATCCGGTGATCCTCCTGCCGTGAAAACAACAGCTGGGATGATTCACGCGTGAAGGCCGGAAATTCCAAGAACCAAATGGGAAAGGAAAGATACGCGCAGGCAGCGGTCCCAGGAAGGAAGAAACAGAGGAGGGGAGAGAAGGGAAGGAAGGAAATCAGAGAGGCGAAAAAGCTTGGACGCTTTTCGAACGAACCAACGAATGAAATCCTGCGGGAGAAGGCTTTCTCGAGGGAGGGAGGGAGCGGCGCGCGCGGGCGGGCCGAGATGGGGTCAGAGATCGGAAAGCGGCGGCAGCATTTAACTCCGATAGCAGCTACGCGATCGTGTGTTTGGGGAAGGAAAGGAGGAATTTATGAGCGCGGGCAGAAGGGGGATGGATGCGCTGCAACGGAACGGATCTGATGGTGGTGGACTGGAGTGGAGCACTACTGGGCAGCGGCGAGAGCGTATCGGGAAGCAGAGGTGGGGGGAGTGGCGGTCACTGGTAGTGGAGGGAGTGGTGGAGAAGGGCGTATCGGTCATTGCGGCGCGCGGTGGAGGTGGGGCGACGTGGCGCGTAGCACGCGCTTCCGCCCGCGGTTGACCAGTGGAATCCCATGTGGGGGCGGGCGCGCGCCTCTGCTTCTGTTTTAGCGCGCGCGTCACCCAATGCCGCCACCGCTGATGCGCTACAGCAGGAAAAATGCTTTGATTTCGAATAAAATGGAAAAATGTTTGAGTGCAAGGAAACGGGAATTCGTGATTATCTTGTAAGCTTCGTTTTCTTTCCTTCACATACACACCACCCTACGAGAATGCATTTTTCTTAAAAGAAAGGAGTTTTCGTGTGGTTATATATTTCTTCCAGTGTCTACCACAACCACGGTCGGTTTTTGTTTTTGTTTTGAACGGAGTTATTTATTTTAGAAATTATCCCTTTGCGTTTGTGTCAAATACGTACAAATTGATTTATGTTAGTACTTAGAGTTGTGAACTGCGACCACCACAACCCAACCTGTCCCCCCTTCCTCCTCTCGTGTTCTCCACCGTCTCCCTTGAGAGTCGCCAAAAATGGCCCGGCTCGCTCCTTACTCCTCTCCATCGGGCGGATGCGCAGCGCGGGTGGTAGATAGTAGTTGTAGGCTTAGGATTAGATCTAGGGTTTCTAGGTTTAGGTTCTAGATGGCTTTTGTCCATGTGGCGACTGGCGTAATGCCTTAACTAAGCTCGTTCCCAGCGTCGGCGAGTGGAGTTGGGGCATGGTGGAGCTGCTCCTCTGGTTGACGTTCATGGTGGGCAACGGTAGAGGGCAGATCGGGCCAGAACTCATCCACAAATAAACTCGTTGTCTGGTGTCGTCTAGGTACTCCAATATCTACTTCTTGTCAGCTTTTCTTGCAACCGCGGAGATGGAGGAAGATGTTGATGGAGTTCATCTCGTCAGAGTTATGGTAGATGGGGAAGTTTAGATGATGCAAAATACGGGAGCACGGTGGCACATCGACGCCATCAAATCGTCGAGCCGCCGACTCGCATGGCCCAAAGATGGCCGCTCCAAGCTCTGGAGTTCCCGGCTGATCTTTGGATCCTTCGTCGGCATCAACTCATCCCTAACCCCTTGGCCGGTGTGCCAAAGAGGAGGCCATGCAACTCTAGACGCGCTGCGATCTTCAGCAACTTCATTTCCATATGGTGTTGTCCCCTGGCAATGAAGTGGCCGGTCTTGACTGGAGACAAACACACGAGCATGCTGGCCAAGGACCTGATGGCATCTCTACTCTTTGTTCTAGGGTCCTATGCGCAAAAGGCGAGGCCTTTGTTGTAATTTTTATTTTTCACAAGGTCCTCCATGTAAATTGTAGCACCACCGCTCTGATTTAATGAATGCATCTGGGTCCTTTGAGCCCTACCCCTGTTCAAAATAAAAGAGTTGTAAGCTTATAATACGTGACTATAAGTAGTGTTGGAGTCGTACTCTTATATCTTGGGTCTCTTATACAATGTGATGGTAAGAGCATCTCTAGCGGCTCGATCCGAACAAACAACACATGTCCCTTTGTATCCGAACGGATAGGATGACATCATGACCCAACCCTAGCGACGGACGTGCCTTCTGTTTAGCGCGTGCATCATCCAAGGTTGACACGCTATAGAAAGAAAGCAGATTGTCCGTTCAAGGAAGTGGACTTCATTTTCTTTCACAATACACACCTACCCTAGGAGTACGAATGCAATTGGGACGGGATTGGGTAGTCCGCCTCCCGCCTATTCTTCCCGCTAGACTTTTTTTGAGGTAATTGGAAGATTAGCATGCGGGATAAGCAAGATGATGGGACATGCCAGAGCTCGCGATGGTACTGTTGCCTCCGTAACATGGTCTCTGTCTTATCAGGCCCGGTCCATAGATTTTATGGACCCTATGGCTACACAACTCTAGGAGCTGTTGTTCACAGTGGTGCAGCTTTGCGCTAGTGTAAGGGGGGCCTTGCCCCCCCCTACTAATTAAAGATATATCTAATATTTTAATCTAAATTTTTAAATATTACACAAAACCAAAACATGATTCATGTTTTTGAACCCCTTAACAATCTATGTGGAGCTTCGCCTTTTTATCACACAAACTAAGCTTCACCAAAAAAATAAGTAGTCCACCAAGGAAAATATTATTGTAATGCAAAGAAAATTTTAATAATCTGTATAGTTGATAATCAATGTTGTTGTTCCGCATATTTGATAAATTCTTTAATAAGGGTTGGAAAGGTCAAAGAGGAAGAGATACGTGGAATTGAGAAAAAAATTAAGAATGTTGGAGTATTTATTTTAGGTATAACAGAAGTTGTAATAGAGATATGGTATGTTATAGCTTGCACCATCTAGAGAGTGGACTAATGGAGCTCGAGCTCCATATAGCCTGATTTTTCAAAATTAAAAAAAATGGCTTTTGAAAGTTTTAAAAAATCCAGGACAAAAAATCTTGATATGGATAATAATGAGATCTATTAGCGTGGAAAAAAATTCAATCCAAAACTCGTTGTATTTTAAGCTTAGGAAAAATAACAAATCTGCCAAAATTTTAAACTTTTGAACTATGCACTGTTCACCAGATCTAGATCTGTGGATTTGTCATTTTTGCTGAGCCTAAAATATAATGAGTTTTCGGTTGATTTATTCGCACTAGTAGATCCCATAATTGTGTACATCAAGATTTTCCGTCCTAAATTTTTTGAAACTTTAAATATTATTTTTGAAAGAAAAAACAGGCTACATGGAGCCCGAGCTCCATTTGAGGTTTTCGCCGTATTTTCTAGAATTATTTAAACCATTAAGCCTCAAGAGTGGAAGTGTAGCAATATGAGTACGCCAATATCGGGCTGGGGCCATTGGCTCCTGGGCCCCTGGGCAAGCGCCCCTTTGCTCCGCACTATGGGCCGGCCCTATGTCTTGTAGCGTCTCAACTGTATAGTTCTCCTACATATGTGACCTACCGCTTAAAAAGAATAAAACAGGATACAAGCATGATTTAACCAATTACTTCGCCTAATCAGGTTCGTCTAGCGGGTGGTCGTGGATTAAATTTCTAGCGCTATGTTCAGGGGACGGGCAACGGGATATATGGGAAGTCCCGTCGCACTTCCAACGTTAACTAGCTCGGTTATTTCTAGTAGTTTCTTCTAAAAATGTTTCATGGGCTTTTATATTTCTAGTGGTTTCTTCCACGGTCGGTTTATTTGTTTTGCATGAATGATTTTTATAATCCAAAATCGGTAGAAAAATATTCGAGGGACATGACATGGGGAAGTACCATCTGCCCTCATCATTAGAGTTTATCTGTGTGCGAAGAGTCACTTGTTTGGCATAGGATGGCTTGAGCTTCACGATGCCGCCATGGCGTTGTCTTCTTGGAGGTTGTTTCCTCGGGGAAGTCAGCTGCAAGGTTGATGACCCACAAGTATAGGGGGTGTATCGTAGCACTTTCGATAAATAAGAGTGTCGAACCCAACGAGGAGCAGAAGGTGTTGATGAGTGGTTTTGATCAAGGAATCACTGTAAATACTAGCAAACAGGTTTTCAGAGGTATTTGGTAATACGAGTAAATAAAGTGCGAGTAAATAAAAGACAGTAGTAACAATTGCAGCAAGTGGCCCAATCCTTTCTTCAGCAAAGGACAAGCCGGGTGTGTACTTATAATAACCAAACGTTCTCGAGGACACACGGGAGTTTCTGTCAAGAGCTTTCGCTTCATAGAGCCAATAGTATTTATTGGTTTGATAGGTGTTATGGGGGTGAACCTATGCTAGCGCACTACCCTTAATAGTATTTAAATGGTGAAGTATCATGTAGTCGACGTTCACATGACACCACTAGTGAAATAGCACCACAACAATATCAAACCATTAAATATTTCTCAACAATAATTCACTACTAACATCTTGACTTCTCCCATGTCCTCAAGAACTAAACAAACTACTCACAAGACATCATATGGATCATGATCAGAGGTGAAATAATGGTAAATAACAATCTGAACATAAACCTTAATTCAATGGTTCCACTCAATAGCATCAACTACAAGAGTAATCAACACCGGGAAAGTTTCCCCTATGAATATAACAAGATCCAACTCAAGATGTTACAGCGGGATGGCGTGGTGATGATGGAGATGAAGGTGCTGGTGATGGAGATGATGATGATAATGATCCCAATGAAGTCCGGTGCGATGGTGATGACGATGGCGACGATCTCCCCTCTCCGGGAAGGAATTTTCCCGGCAGATTTCTGCCTGCCGGAGAGCTGTTCTCTCTCTGGTGTTTTCTGCCCCGCAGAGGCGGCGGTGTCTAACTCTGAGCCCCCCCCCGTCCCCCTTGACTTAGGTTTTCGGGGACGATGAAGTACACGGAGGGGCGAGACTAGAAGTGGGCCAGGGCTCCCTCACACAGGGCTGGCGCGGCCAGGGGTCTAGTCGCGCCACCCTGGCGTGTGGGGCCCCCTGGCTCCTCTCGACTCCTCCTTCTGGCTTCCTGAGTCTTCTGGGAAAATATAATTTCTGGGTATTTTTTTGGAATTTTCCTGATCTTCAAAATATGGTCTCTTGATGGTCCTTTTTCCAGCAGAATCCTGACTCCGGCAGTAACTCCTCCGATGATCATCAAACATGTGAAAGCAAAGGAAATAACATAAGTATCATATCTAAATATGAAATATATCAATGAATAACAGTAAATTATGATACAAAATAGTGATGCAAATTGGACGTATCAACCCCCCCTCCCCAAGCTTAGACCTCGCTTGTCCCCAAGCAAAAACTAAACTCGGTAAACATGACCACAGGTTTATGGAGTGAAGTGTCGATAATCAAAATACGGACAAGAAGCATCACATTTACCAAGGCACAAATTATAATAAACAGCAACTTCCCTTTATAAGATATAAACTTGCAATAGGTAAAAGGGAATCACATGTAAAGATGCACAAGGTAAACTATAATTGGCAATGGCAAACCTTAGTTCTTGGTCAAAGAATGGAGAATATTCTCTCTTTTAAACGGAGCCTTTTAAAACAGAGCTAATATAGCAAAGACTATATGCTCAACAAAGTAAACTTTTGCATTCATAGAAAGCTTTCAAAGATATATTCCTTCAGACAAAAGCATTATACAAAACAAGGAAGATAATAAACATGATTAAACGGATCAACATATGGATGAGTGAAACATAACAACTCAAATGCTTGCTTTAGATAGAGGGAAATAGGTTGACTCAACATAAAAGTAAAAGAAAGGCCCTTCGCAGAGGGAAGCAGGGATTAAACATGTGCTAGAGCTTTTCATTTGTAAAACAGAGGTAAAAAGTTATTTTGAGAGGTGGTTGCTTTTGTCAACGACTAGCAACGGAGTTCTTGATATCTTCCATACTAAACAAGTGAGAGCGGTTCCAAGATGTTTGGTTAATTGGCACTTTGGTGCTCTTTTATAGCTTTGCACTCCTCCCCACCTTTTTCCTTTCTCAAACCATGGCTAACCGATTCCATCGGGTGCCGACCAGCTTTCACATTCCATGGAGGAGTGCTTTTCTTTTTCTTTTTGAGATTATAATGGTCTGACCAGCTCCCTTGCAAAATTAATGATGAGCAGATGAAGCTGCCTAGTCGAGGGGTACTTAATTTAGTATGGAAGATAACAAACCCATCCACTACTTCTTCATGAGCTAAAAACAGTGGCACAAAATGAGAAGTGTTTGAAGGTTTTTGAAAGGTAGCACATGAAAATTTACTTGGAATGGCTTGAAATACCATGCATATGAATTTATAGTGGACTCTTTGGAAGTGACTTGGCTTTTGGGAATTGGATGCACGAGAAGTATTTCCTCTCAGTACAGGTTTTTGGCTAGCAAGGCTGGGTAGCAAGCATAAGAATTGCATGAAACAAACAAACACACATATAATAAGAACAATCATGCAAACTCCCTTGAAGGTACAACGATTTTAACTTTAAGAATAACAATGCTTATAATCCAAACATAAGGGAAAACTGAAGTGATGTAACTGCAAGCACTTCTTTATTCTTTTCTACTCAAACCTCAAGGTAAAGTTGCTACTGACCAAGCTAGGTTTGCCAAAACCAACTAAATCTACTCATGCTCCCAATGTGATACCGATACCAATCAACAAGACTAGTCATATAAGAGAGATTGCAAACTAACATAAAGTGTGCGAAAAGTAAACGATAAAACTTCTCATTAATATTTTATTACCACAACTCACACCAAGGGATACATAGATAACTAACTAAGGAGGATACTTCTAAACTGCAAACTATTCTATACGATAACTTCTCTATTCATGATATGACTCTACTTTAAAAAGTAAATGAGCAAAAGGTAATGATGTGATACCGCGGCACTCCCCCAAGCTTGGAACAAGCCAAGGGGATGCCTATACCGATGACGAATTACTCCTTTGGCGGTGGCGGTGAATCTTCATCGTTGTCGTACTTCCAAGGCAGAGGTCCTCCATCAAGGAAGGATGTCTTGGTCTCCAAAATCCTGAAACTTGCAGCATCACTCATTTGTTGAAATCTAGCTTCATACTCACAATTTTGGTTCTGCACGTCGTAGAGTTGTGCTTGTAATTGGCTAGTTGTCTCCTGGAGTGAGAGGACATCCTTCCAAAGCTCTGTAGTCTCCTTCTTGTACTTGGCAATAAGCTCTTGATTAATCCTATAGATAATGACCACCTCGCGTTCCGCCATTATAACTCATAATACCATCAACTCCAAAGCCGAGGGCAATCCCTGACAGAAATAGCTCGAAACAAAACACGACGAGAAAATGATATACAGACCTCGGGGACTCCGAGGGGTTAAATAGGCAAAAATTATACATCGAAACGAAGTCACAGGAGGAAACTGGGACGGAAACGAGTTCCGGGGTGTTCTCACACCTAGGTGGCGCGGCCAGGGGTGGGCCCGCGCCACCTGTGTGTGAGACACACACGGACTCTTTTTCCTGCCCGTTTTTGTCTCGTGATTTTTCATATTTAGTAAAAACAACAAAAATATTAAAGTAAGAACTTTTCACGAAACTTCTCTGACTAGAACTGTTACCTATTCGAAAACGAACTCTGCAGGTATCTGCAATTTGTCTTGGATGTATTCTTCCAGAGAAACTGTTTCAATAACATCAACATCTTCATTATAAGAATCTCTAGAAATATAATGCTTGAGTCTTTGCCCATTCACCACTTGTGTAGAATCATCTTTCAATGAAGCAATCTTAATAGCGCCTGAGCGGTACACTTCCACAATAACATATGGTCCTTCCCATATCGAAAGTAATTTTCCTGCAAAAAATCTGAGGCGAGACCTATACAATAGAACTTTATCACCAACATGAAACTCTCTCTTAAGAATTCTCTTATCATGCCATTGCTTGACTTTCTCTTTGAAAAGTCTAGCATTCTCATATGCTTCGTTTCTCCACTCATCTAGAGAACTCAGATCTAACAACCTTTTCTTACCGGCTAGTTTAAAATCTCTGTTAAGCTCTCTCACTGCCCAAAAAGCTTCGTGTTCTAATTCTAAGGGCAAGTGACACGCTTTTCCGTAAACCATCTTATAAGGAGACATACCCATGGGATTCTTATAAGCAGTTCTATAAGCCCATAAAGCGTCGTTTAACTTACTAGCCCAGTTTTTCCTAGATCTATTGACAGTCTTCTGCAAGATAGACTTGATCTCCCTATTTGAAAGCTCCACCTGCCCACTAGTTTGGGGATGATAAGCAGAAGCAATTCTATGATTGACATCATATTTAGCAAGAGTTTTTCTAAAACCACCGTGAATAAAATGAGAACCTCCGTCAGTCATAAGATATCTAGGCACTCCGAACCTAGGAAAAATAACATCCTTAAGCATTTTTAACGAGGTCTCACCATCGGCACTCTTTGTAGGTATGGCTTCTACCCATTTAGTAACATAATCAACAACAACAAGTATATGGGTATAGCCTTTTGAAGGAGGAAAAGGACCCATAAAGTCAAATCCCCAGCAATCAAACGGTTCAATAACAAGAGTGTAATTCATAGGCATCTCATTGCGTCTAGAAATATTACCAACTCTTTGACATTCATCGCAAGATAAAACATACCTTCTGGCATCTTTAAAGAGGGTTGGCCAATAAAAACCTGACTGTAGAACCTTTTGTGCGGTTTTGTCTCCAGCATGATGCCCTCCATAGGCACTGCTATGGCATTTCCTTAATATCTCTTGTTGCTCATATTCTGGTACACATCTTCTCATAATACCATCAACTCCTTCTTTATATAGATGTGGGTCATCCCAAAAATAATGCCTCAAATCATAAAAGAATTTCCTTCTTTCCTGAGCTGTAAAGGTTGGAGGCAAATACTTGGAAATAATAAAGTTAGCATAATCAGCATACCAAGGAAGGTCTCGCGAAGTTACATTAATTGCAGCCAACTGTTCATTTGGAAAACAATCATTAACAGGAATAGGATCAAAAGAAATGTTTTCCAGTCTAGACAAGTTGTCAACCACAGGATTTTCAGCACCTTTCCTATCTACGATATGCAAATCAAACTTTTGTAAAAGCAACACCCATCTAATAAGCCTAGGCTTAGCATCCTTCTTAGTCATAAGATATCTAATAGCTGCGTGATCAGTATGAATAGTAACTTTAGAATCAACAATGTAAGATCTAAACTTATCACATGCAAAAACAACAGCAAGAAACTCTTTCTCTGCAGTAGCATAATTCTTTTGAGCAGCATCAAGAGTCTTACTAGCATAATGAATAACATTCAACTTGTTATCTATGCGCTGTCCAAGAACAGCACCAACAACAAAATCACTAGCATCACACATAATCTCAAAAGGTAAATTCCAATCAGGTGGTTGAACAATAGGAGAAGTAGTTAAAGCCTTCTTAAGAGTTTCAAAAGCTTCCTCACAATCATCATCAAAGACAAATGGTACATCCTTTTGAAGAAGATTAGTAAGAGGCTTTGAAATCTTAGAGAAATCTTTAATAAACCTCCTATAGAAACCAGCATGACCAAGAACACTACGAATACCTTTAACATCTCTGGGACAGGGCATTTTCTCAATTGCCTCCACTTTTGCTCTGTCAACTTCAATACCTCTTTTAGAAATTTTATGTCCAAGGACAATTCCTTCATTCACC
Source organism: Dactylis glomerata (assembly GCA_007115705.1). Lineage (NCBI taxonomy): Eukaryota > Viridiplantae > Streptophyta > Magnoliopsida > Poales > Poaceae > Dactylis > Dactylis glomerata. The sequence continues at coordinate 1,154,797 of QXEO01002110.1, forward strand.
ATAAAGTGGCATTTCTCCCAATTAAGAACAAGGTTAGTTTCTTCGCACCTCTGCAAAACTTTATCAAGGTTGTGCAAACAATTATCAAAAGAAGTTCCATAGACAGAGAAATCGTCCATGAAAACCTCCACAATTTCTTCACAAAAGCCATAAAAAATAGCAGACATGCATCTTTGAAAAGTAGCAGGAGCATTGCATAAACCAAACGGCATACGTCTATAAGCATAAGTTCCATAAGGACAAGTAAAAGTGGTTTTCTCTTGATCATCCTTCTTAACAGCAATTTGAGAAAAACCAGAATAACCATCAAGGAAACAAAAATGAGTCTTCTTAGACAACCTTTCTAGCATTTGATCTATAAACGGTAAAGGGTAATGATCTTTCTTAGTAACTTTGTTTACCTTCCTATAATCAATGCACATTCTATAACCAACTACTACCCTTTGAGGAATAAGCTCGTTATTCTCATTAGGCACAACAGTCATACCTCCTTTCTTAGGAACACAATGAACAGGACTAACCCATCTACTATCAGCAATAGGATAAATGATACCAGCATCAAGGAGTTTTAATACCTCATTTCTTACCACATCCTTCATCTTGGGAATTAGGCGGCGTTGATGCTCCACGACTAGCTTCGCATCTTTCTCCATATTAATGGCATGCTGATATAAAGTGGGAGAAATCCCTTTTAAATCATCCAGAATATATCCCATAGCTCCTCGGTGTTTCCTCAATATCTCCAATAATCTTTCTTCTTCCTTCCCTGAAAGTTTAGAACTAATAATAATAGGATATATTTTCTTATCATCAATATAAGCATATTTAAGATTATCAGGCAAAGGCTTTAATTCAAACACAGGATCTTCTTTAGGCGGTAAAGTGGTACCAAGATCCTCCACAGGTAGATTATGTTTGAGTAACGGTTGTTGACAAAGAAGAATATCGTCAATCTCTTCTCTTTCCTTGCTGAAAACATCACTTTCGTGATCTTCCATGAATTGCTGCAAGGCATTATTAGGAGCAAGAGCAATAGAAGCAAGCTGTTCAACTCAAAAAATTTCATTAGGCGTTTCATTTTCATAAGAAGTCTTAGCAAACTTGGAAAAATTAAACTCATAAGACTCTCCATTAAACTTAGTAAAAAAAATCTCCTTCTTACAATCTATCACGGCGCCACAAGTGTTCAAAAATGGTCTACCAAAAATAATAGGACAAGTTTTACTAGCCTCCTTACCAAGTACTAGAAAATCAGTGGGGTATTTAGTCTTACCGCATAGAACTTCCACATCTCGAACAATACCAAGAGGCCAAACAGTCTCTCTGTTAGCAAGCTGAACAACCACATCGATATCTTCAAGTTCACAAGCGCCAATCTCGTGCATGATTTCTTTGTAGAGCTCTAAAGGAATAGCACTTGCACTAGCACCAATATCACATAAACCATAATAGCAATGATCTCCAATCCTAACAGAAATAACGGGAACACTTGTTTTCCTATGCTTTTTAGGATGTGAGAGAATGTTAGAAGCATCTTCACAAAAAAGAATATATTCATCCCCTACATCTTTAGTAACAAGATCCTTCAATATAGCTACAGGAGACTTAATAGTAATTTGCTCATCAGGTTCTGTAGCTTTCTTAGTACTTTTATTAGACACACTTACCAAAGTAGAATACTTCTTTACCTTAGCAGGGAAAGGTGTCTTCTCAAAATAAGGTTCAGGCACAATGCTATCAACAGTACAAACTTCAGTAGCTGCAGCAGGAATATGACTAATAGAATCTTTATAAGGCGCATGATATTTGTTCCAATCTTTCTTTGGAACATCAATATAAGAGGCAAAGGCCTTAAGACAATTAGCAAGTATTTGAGAATCAAGACCATAAGCAGCGCTAACACTATGAAAGTCATCGGTCTCCATAAAAGATTTAATGCATTCATAATCATAGTTTATACCTGACTTCCTACCTTTATCATTTTCCCATCCTTCAGCATTCTCTTGTATACGGTCAAGAAGTTTCCACTTAGCATCTTCTTTCATATGAGTAAATGATCCAAAGCAAGAAGCATCCAAATAATCCTTATCAGGAAGAGTAAGCCACGCATAAAAATTATCAATAACAATATTATTGGGGAGCTCATGAATGGGGCATTTGAGCATTAGTAACTTCAATCTCCCCCACGCTTGGGCAATACTCTCTCCATCATGAGGCCAAAAATTATATATCCGGTTACGGTCTTTATAAATTTCACTTGGAGGATAAAACTTGGAATAAAAGAGAGGTACAATATCCTCCCATGCCATAGATGGACCATCTTGGAGTAGCCGATACCACTCCTCAGCTTTGCCTTTCAATGATAATGAGAATAATTTCTTCTTGACCTGGCTTGGTGAAATACCTGCACATCTGAACAACTCGCATAATTCATGTATAAATAAAAAGTGATCACCCGGATGGACAGTTCCATCTCATGAATAGCAGTTATCCATAATTCGTCCAACAATTTTCATAGGTATTTTAAAAGGATCAATTTCAGCAGGCGGTGGCGGTGGTGGTTCCTCCGCATGTGCAGCAGTAGTAGTAGTAGTAGATGTGTTTCCAAATAGGAAACCAAATGGAGAGTTCTCCATAGCAGAATAAAATAAAAGATAAAAGATAAAATAAAAACAATACTCACAGCGACGGTTACCTTTACTAATTCCACTCTTCAATAGCGCTACACTCCCCGGCAACGGCGCCAGAAAATAGTCTTGGTGACCCACAAGTATAGGGGGTGTATCGTAGTACTTTCGATAAATAAGAGTGTCGAACCCAATGAGGAGCAGAAGGTGTTGATGAGCAGTTTTGATCAAGGAATCACTGTAAATACTAGCTGACGAGGGTTAACTCGACAAATGTCCTAGATGAAGGACTTAGGATCGGGGGAAGAGCAACGACTAGAGATTCCGGGATCGAGATTGGCACACGATGTACCCAGGTTCACGTCCCCGCGGTGGAGGATCGCTACATCCTGCTAGCAATCTAGTAGATAATCACAATGGTGTTTACATGGAGCCGCCGTAGGCGGAATATTGTATCTAGTCTATGTCTAATCTATCTTGTATCTCTAATATTGCTTGTCTATGATATTCGATGTCTATGATATCTATTCTGAGATCTCTCTCTAGGGGCGCCCTTGCCTGGCTTTATATATGCAACCAAGCTAAGGTTTTACAAGAGTTCTAGTCGAATACGGATTAGAGCCTTCCTTCTTCTACTCCAAGTCATCTTCGAGTCCTTGTTCTGATCCATCTCCTTCATGGGCCGGACCCGGTATACTAATCTGCGAGTACCCGAAGGGCATTCCCTCGTCACTAGCAAACAGGTTTTCAGGGGTATTTGGTAATATGAGTAAATAAAGTGCGAGTAAATAAAAGACAGTAGTAACAATTGCAGCAAGTGGCCCAATCCTTTCTTCAGCAAAGGACAAGCCGGTTGTGTTCTTATAATAACCAAATGTTCTCGAGGACACACGGGAGTTTCTGTCAAGAGCTTTCGCTTCATAGAGCCAATAGTATTTATTGGTTTAATAGGTGTTATGGGAGTGAACCTGTGCTAGCGCACTACCCTTACTAGGATAAATACACACTTGTGATTATACCCCTTGCAAGCATCCGCAAATACAAGAAAGTAATTAAGATAAATCTAACCACAGCCTTAAACTCTAAGATCCTACGCTCCCTGGTGCAATGGTTTTCCAACGGAGGTTTAGGTTTCTGTCACTCCAGCAACCCCACAATCGGTAGCCAAATACACAATGCATCTCACTAGGCCCATAAATGGTGAAGTATCATGTAGTCGACGTTCACATGACACCACTAGTGAAATAGCACCACAACAATATCAAACCATTAAATATTTCTCAACAATAATTCACTACTAACATCTTGACTTCTCCCATGTCCTCAAGAACTAAACGAACTACTCACAAGACATCATATGGATCATGATCAGAGGTGAAATAATGGTAAATAACAATCTGAACATAAACCTTAATTCAATGGTTCCACTCAATAGCATCAACTACAAGAGTAATCAACACCGGGAAAGTTTCCCCTATGAATATAACAAGATCCAACTCAAGATGTTACAGCGGGATGGCGTGGTGATGATGGAGATGAAGGTGCTGGTGATGGAGATGATGATGATGATGATCCCGATGAAGTCCGGTGCGATGGTGATGACGATGGCGACGATCTTCCCTCTCCGGGAAGGAATTTCCCCGGCAGATTTCTGCCTGCCGGAGAGCTTTTCTCTCTCTGGTGTTTTTCGTCCCGCAGAGGCGGCGGTGTCTAACTCTGAGCCCCCCCTTGACTTAGGTTTTCGGGGACGATGAAGTACACGGAGGGGCGAGACCAGAAGTGGGCCAGGGCTCCCTCACACAGGGCTGGCGCGGCCAGGGGTCTGGCCGCGCCACCCTGGCGTGTGGGGCCCCTGGCTCCTCTCAACTCCTCCTTCTGGCTTCCTGAGTCTTCTGGGAAAATATAATTTCTGGGTATTTTTCTGGAATTTTCCTGATCTTCAAAATATGGTCTCTTGATGGTCATTTTTCCAGCAGAATCCTGACTCCGGCAGCAACTCCTCCGATGATCATCAAACATGTGAAAGCAAAGGAAATAACATAAGTATCATATCTAAATATGAAATATATCAATGAATAACAGTAAATTATGATACAAAATAGTGATGCAAATTGGACGTATCAAAGGTGATGATAATGACACCGGTGGGTAACCTAGTTCGTTGGTGGTATGTATGCAGCTTATGTAGGTAGCCATGGTGGCCGTGTTCCATGACGTTGGCAAGAGTGTATGTATTCGTTTTCGGTCAATTTTTATTAATAAATCGATCATGTTCTCTTTTCATCAATTTTAAAAAGTGACGAATATTTTAACATATTTTTAAACTAAACTGTAAGAAAAATAATGGAGAGACAAGACAAGGGAAAGTAGCATGAACCGCCCCAAATGGCCGGCGTCGTGCCGGAGTTCGCACTGACACCCACGCCCCGCCCGTACACCCGGGTCTAAATTCGTCCGTTACGGCCGACACGACTACCCAAAACGCCCCTGGCCGATTCAAATATCCACACTGACCCAGGCGCAACCGGACAGAAAACATCCCAGAGCGCGTATGCCGTCGGCGCGAGCCGCCGCGTCGTGTTGCTGGCCTGGCTACGCTCCTCTCCTCCGTCGACAGCCATATCTCACCAACCCGGAGCGTCAGGTGACCACTGTGTACTGGCACGCGGCACCGCCGATCCGATCTGCTTATTATCGGCTGTTGGATGTGGCTCCGAGCTGGCCGTGCTGCTGTTGCAAGCTTGCTGGTGTTCATCCCTAGACAGAAAACTGTTGCTTGTCCTTGGAGGCTTCGATGCTATGACCAGCTGGTGTTTTGAGAACCAACTAACGGTAGTACAACGGAGCAGTAGGTATGTACTCTGTGCTCTGTAGGTGGCTGAGTATCGAACTGCCGAGCAGTTGAGGCCGAGCGAAGCACACCAGCTTCAGGCACAAGCAAAGTGTGGTGGCCTGGTGCTGGTGGGAAATGGAGCCGCCGTGCCGTGTGCTAGGTCGGCCGGTCGCCTTCTTTCTCTCTTTGCCACATGATGATGGATCTTTGAGAGAGAGACAAAATGGGTTGACGATTGACTGTCCGGCGAGAAAAGGAAATCTCTCCGTCCAGATTAAAAAAATTCAGAAACTGCTACCGCTACGAAAATTCACACCTCCTCAGTTCACCAGTCAAACTGGACGACGCAAAAAATGCACCAGCCGGGAATCGAACCCGGGTCTGTACCGTGGCAGGGTACTATTCTACCACTAGACCACTGGTGCTTGTTGCTATTTCGAGCGAAATAGCTGTATTGGCTAGATTTATGAAAAAGGGGAGGGGACGTCTTACCATGTTTTCTTGTCTTGGCCCATCCACGTGCATTATTCGCCGACACTAACAGGATTTTGCACCGAGTAAAATGCATGCTCATGCCGTTATGTGTTTCATCAAAAACGAAAATATAATAGCGCATGCTACGCAAACCTGACTCTAGCCGTGTAGACTGACCGATCGATGTACCATTCTAACTGGATTCTTGACACATAAACTTCGCCTCTCGTTCGATATGGGTGAAAATGGAGTTTGTGAGAGTAAATGACAAGAGACGCAAGGGGCGTGATTGAGCCCACATCTCCATGGACTAGGCCTTAGGGAGCTAAACTGGGCCGATTGGTTGCTCTAGTCATCTTCATATTGTTGCCCACACGCTACTCAAAACAGCCACTAGCCAGCTGTCAAAATGGCAATTTCCGTGAATCCTCTCCATGGATAGCCCAAAAATGGCTCCGGAGTGAAACACGTAAATAACTCTCTGCTCACCCCTCACTCGCTATTGTCACCACCCTCTTGTCCACTCCCTTTCTCTTCCAACACCCCATCAAACGACCACTCCCATGAAACAACTAATGGGTGCTTCGCCTCCTCTGTCGCCACTGTGGTGATACCCCCTAAGGTAGATTGCTCCTTATCGAGTAGCATTTATCTTACAAAGCTAGTGGGATTTAGAGTGTGGTGGCACCTAGGGGTGGGCATAAAAACCGATGACCGAAAACCGAACCCGAGAAGACCGAGACCGAAACCGAAATGACCGAGACCGAAAAGACCGATAGAGAATTTGGGTAGGAATTATTTTAAGACCGAATTAGTATGGTCAATTCGGTCTTCAATTTCTAATAGACCGAACACACCGAATAGACCGACATTTAGTACAGGAGCCCAATCTGGCAGTCCAGCTCGTCTACTCCCGAGGCCCATCGGCCCATCACTGTAGATCTTCCACACAGAGCGACCTACCCAAAATCCCAGTTCATGCCCCGATTCCTCTATTTCCCCCGTCACCCCCGCCCCAGCCCCCACCCCCAGGCCCCAGACCAGACGCCACCCTAATCCCACCCTAGATCGCATCTTGCAGGTCGAGGTCGATAGCGCCGGCGCCGCTCCTTCTACAGGCAACAGCCAACAGCGCCGCCGCCCACAACCTTCCAGTGCCGCTCCTCGTTGTGGACTACAGGCTGCCGATACACGCTGGTCACCGGCACAGGCTGCTCAGGCCTTGAAGCAGGCGCGCCGGCTACACGCAGAGTCGGCCGACATCGACGGTGGACAGCGCAGTACCGATTATCGACAACACCCTGAACCTACTACCGCAAGTCTGCAACGTGATTCCTGCCCTGGAACCATCCCTTTATTACATTCTGAACTCTGAAGTTTGATACTTTCCTGAACGTATATAAGAAATTGTAATTGATTACAGACTTACAGTAGTTGTTAATGAAATTATCATATTCTGTTCTTTAATTATATGAGATGATTGCACTGTCAAATAGTAAGCCAATAACTCATGTTTCTTCTCAGCTGCTTGAGCCATCCTGTACTGTGAAATAGTAATTTCTGTCCTATTCACTCACAGTTTTGATCTAGTGTCTACCTCAATGTTGTTAATAATGCTTTAACCTTCTAAGATTATTTATTTGTGAAAATTGGTCCAATGGTTTGTGAGCAGCTGTCATGTTAGAATTACTTTTAGATTTATTTGTGAACTACATTATGTTAATTAATCATTACCACTGTTATTTGTTTGTTAGATGTCTGAACCCGAACAAACAACAACTTTATCAACTGAAGTTAGCCAGTTTGCTAGGAAAGAAATTGAGATTGTGCAAATTGTTGATGACAACGAGGGAGGAAATAAAGAAACTGGGAAGAATGAAGGGAGAAAGCAAATGGAACCAAGATCAGAAGTGTGGCAGCATTTCACCAAGAACTTCAATGACATGAAAATTCTTGTATCGGGCACGTGCAAATATTGCAACCGCAGCATCAAGGCCAAGTCAAAAGCCAATGGCACAACTGCCATGGCTAGGCACTTGACTACTTGCAAGCACAATCCAAATAGGCATGCCAAAGATCCCACTCAAGGTACTTTGCAAAGGACTGGTGATGGCGTTGGTATCACAAAGTTTGATCCTGAGGAACTAAGGGATGCTTTTGCTGAAATGGTGATAGAAGACGAGCAACCTTTTTCAATGGGTGAGAGAGCGGGGTTGAAAAAGTTCATGGCCAAGGCTTGCCCACGCTTCACCATGCCATCAAGAAGAACATGTACTAGAGGCGCTGTTCGCAAGTATTTTGAGGAGAAAGCAAAGCTGAAACAGTTTTTTAGAAAACATGGTGAAAGGGTTTGTTTGACAACTGATTGTTGGACTTCAAAAAAGCAAGATGGCTACATGACTGTCACTGCTCATTTCATTGATGATGAGTGGCAGCTACATAAGAAGATCATAAGCTTTTTCAAGGTGAAAGGCCATAAGGGAGAAGACATAGGAAAGAATCTGATGCGAGTCATGAATGAATGGGGTATGCAGAAAGTAATGACAGTGACAGTTGACAATGCAAGCTCCAATGATGGTGGTCTGAGTTATGTAAGAAAGCAAATGATAAATGCAAAAACCTGCATAGCGGATGGCAAATACCTTCACATGAGATGTGCAGCACACATTGTGAACTTGATTGTTGCAGATGGGCTTAAGGAAGTGGATCTCTCTGTGCAGCGTGTGCGGGCTGCTGTCCGGTATATCAGAAATGGCACAACTAGATTAGATAAGTTTAAGGAGATTGTAGATGAAGAGAAGATAGAGAGTGATGCTTTCTTGTGCCTAGACGTATGCACTAGGTGGAACTCCACATTCCTTATGTTAAAAGCTGCATTGGTTTATGAGAAGGTGTTCATACGACTTGGCGATGAAGATTCTGTCTATGTGGTTGACTTGGCTGCTAATGGGGGGGGGGTGGGACATCCCGATGAAGATGATTGGCATAAGGTAAGGAATATAGCAGACTTCCTGAAGCATTTTCGTGATCTGACTGTGCGGCTGTCATCATCTCTCCATGTTACTGCTAATTCCTTCTTTGTTGAGATTGGGGAAGTCCATATCTTGGTGAAAAAGTGGTTGGATAGTACAGATGATTTACAGAAAGATATGGGAAAGAGAATGAAAGAGAAATATAATAAATATTGGGGGCTATGGCATGAGAACACTAAGCAGCAGGAGAAGGAGAAAGACAAGGGAAAAGGGAAGGAAAAGGAGAAAGAGAACATTAACTTGCTCATATTTGTTGCTGCAGTTGTTGATCCAAGGTACAAGTTAACTGAATACTTGGAGCTAGCGATTGATGAGATATTTGGTGAGGAGAATGGACAGAAGGTATGGACTGCTCTTAATAAATGTGTACGTGAACTGTTTGATGAGTACATGAAACTCTATGCCCCTCCAAGTGATGTCACAGAACAATCTACTACTTCTCAGCAAAACAAAGATGGTGCTAGTACTGGAGGTAGTATGATGAAGGAACTAATTGCTAAAAAAAGGAAGCTGAATAATGGGGGAAATAGTAGAATTAGTAATCATAAATCCGAGCTTGACAAATACCTTGCTGAAGATTGTGAAGATCCCGATGAAAAACTTGATGTGATTACTTGGTGGAAGCTTAATGCTAGCCGATATCCAATAATAGCACACATGGCTCGTGATGTTCTAGCCATTCCTATCTCTACAGTAGCTTCAGAATCAGCATTTAGCACTGGTGGACGAATCCTAGATGATTTTAGGTCATCTCTTACTCCTTTCATGGTGGAAGCAATAGTTTGTTCACAAGATTGGCTTCGACGGGCCACTCCTATAAATGTTGAAGAGAACTATGAGGAACTAGCTGAGTTGGAGAAAGGTAGAATCAATAAATCTTTTCTTATGTATATTTATTTTACATACTTGTACAAATGATGTTCATTGTGTGCATTCCTTTTTTATGCCTTTTTGCGTTAATTTCAGAGTTGATTGAAGAGTATGCCAATGGAAAAGGGAAAACTACAAAGAAGGGAAAAGAAAATGAGAAAGCTTCTAAACAAGTTTCAACTTCTAAGTCTAGCATGTATGTTATTGTTATGTATCTATTACTGCATTATTTGATATTGAATAAGTCTTGTATTCTTTAACTTTTAATGTATAACACAAATATTCTGCAGGTCTATTGTTAGTAATCATCCAGGAAAATCTCAAACAGGATCTACTTGAAAAAATAGTTAGCAGGTTAGCTTTCACATTATCACTGTTCACTGGTAAATTTTGAAATGTTGATGACTCTAGGCACATTTAATGTTGTTAGTACTTAGTAGTATTATGTTGTAATTTGCAGAAGCATAATATATGCAGATCATTGGTGTTTTGTTGATGACAAGAAGCTTTTGGCTGCATCTGTCGGCAATTCGGAATGCATGCAGATCTGTGACTTGTGTCTACATTTTATGGGATCTTGGTTGTGCTACTGCTAATGTTGTCGGCTCTTCCTGTGCACTTGTGTTTGCAGCAATTTGTTACTTTATTATCATTTCAGACTTGTGTCTGAGTATCTTTTAAAGCTCCAGTATCGGCGTGTCCTCATATGAGGCTTTATTTTTGGTTGATTTTGCCAAACGTTGGTCAATCATGTTGCAAATGAACTATTATGTGAACTGCTTATTTCATATGAATGTATGCATTGCTATTCTGTCAAAATTATAGATGAAATGCTGCCAAAAATTTCTGTTTTTTTGGAGATATTAGCCTGTCATGCAAAATACGGTCATGACCGAATTAAAGACCGAATTTTCGGGTAACCGAAATTGTCGGTCAGTAAAATTTATGAGTACAATTCGGTCCTAAAAATCTGGGTGACCGATTTTAAAAAAGACCGAAGTGCAAAAACCGAATTTTCGGTCTAGACCGAACGCCCACATCTTGGTGTCGACGCTAAATCGGCTTTCCCTATTTGCCTAAGCGCGATAACTAGGTCAGAAGCCGCGCCCTGGCGGTTGCGGGGATTCCATCGGGGCGGGACTGACAATGGGCCAATTTCATCCCCACCTGGCTATGATTCTCACAAAAACAGCTTCCATGCCCCCCTCCCCCCAACACAAGCTTGGAGATGGAACACCTGCCCAGATATATACCCTGTGTTGATGTTCCCTTCTTCGCCAGCACCACCCATGATGCGATTTGGTGCTCATGACGCGACCAACACAATTGATTAATTAATACCTAGAATATAAACACACTAGGAATCGATATGTATCATCACATGCATACAAAACATGTTTCTTTCATTTTAATTTTTATACATGTCTACAACTTGTAAGCTGCTATGCGTTCGTGATGGACTAAAACCATACACTAATCTTGTTCACTAATTCTTATCATGATTAATCATGAAATAAAGTTAGGTTGCTAGGCAATTACCAATGAGATTGGACGTTTCGGGCCAACCATTACTTCATAAACCATCAGATTTTTACGGTTAGTGGATAAGTGCACGTGGCAAGACGTCTCTCCTGCAATCTAGTCCTTTAGTTATAGGAACCACCTCAAATGTTTATACCAAACTCTTTTACGTGTTCATACTAAATGTATGTCATTACGTACATTACACACTCCACAATTAAAATTTATCTTATTGCTAAATACGAAGATACTCAATGTATGTTATGAAATTCCAATGTTCATTGAGATTTATTTTCTTATGCTAAGTTTTTTTTTAAAAATTATCCAATTTTTTTCCTTTTTTTGGATCGAGATATTTTATAGGAAAAATGAGACGATGAGTTCACGGCAAGTCTAAGGAAGGATAATAGACATAAGATCTCCAAAGTTTTTCCCTATCGCATTCTTCCATAAGTTATATTTTGCCACTTATTGCTTTATGTCGTGTATCATGTATTTATGTTAATATTTATCCTTACATATCTGAATAACTTGCCGGTGTGTTCTAGAGAATGTGCCGACAATATCCTCACAAGATGTGCGTATAGTAGTATTTTGAAAATAGTAGTAAGTTCGCACGATGCAACGTACCTTTAGACTACCCACAATCAATAACAAAATTTATCCAAATATAGGATAAATGTCTTCAAATTTTGAGATTTTCCAACTCGCACAAATAATTTATAATACAAAATGGCTACAAAAAAAGGGTTTCCTTGCTAGGAGGGTAGTTTTTTTTAGCCCATCTCCACACGACAAGTGGCACATTGCGGGGATATGGTTTATCAAAATTCACAATGTGGTATTGGCATTACTTTATCTATTGGTGGAAAGGAGGTGGAACTAAATGCTGTTGCGCAAACAACTCCTGCATATGCGATGTCTGTGTTTTTGATTCCGAACAAATATGTAAAGAGATTACTGATGCAATATTGTTGTGACAAACAAGAAGATGCATTGGTTTGCGTGGTGAAAAATATGCATTCCAAAGAAAAGCGCAGGGACGTGGTTTAGAGATCCTCACTGTTTCATTAAGGCTATGCTTGCAAAGCAAATATGGCGTTTGAATTATGAGCCGGATAGTTCGTGTGCCAGAGTGTTGAAGGAGTGAATACTATCCGGGTCCTCAGATTTGGGCAAAACTGCAGAAGGCAGTAGGGTTGGGCGACAGATAAGTGTGCATCGCTCGGCCAAAAACCTCATAACCCTCTTCCTCCGCTGCCCCTGCCGCGCGAGGCCGCCTCCAATCCCCCAATCACTCCAAGTTCCCGCCACTCTCCTCCATTCCCCTCCCTCCTCTCCCAATCCAATCCCCAAATCTGCCTCCCTCCTCCCTCCCTCCCCCCCTCTCTCAGCGGCGAAGATGCTGTGGGTGGACAAGCACCGGCCGAAAACCCTAGACAAGGTCATCGTCCATGAGCAGGTCGCGCAGAACCTCAAGAAGCTCGTAAGCGCCCGCGTCCCGCCCTCCCCCAGATCAGTCTTCTAGGGTTTCGCCCGCCTCCTCGTGCTGATCTGTTTTAGCGGTGTCTGTTTGGCTCAGGTGGCGGAGCAGGACTGCCCGCACCTGCTCTTCTATGGGCCGCCGGGGTCTGGGAAGAAAACCCTAATAATGGCGCTCATCAAGCAGATGTTTGGCGCCGGCGCCGAGAAGGTAGTGTCTTCGTTTCTTCATAGATATTTGGAGATCTCGTTTTATTTCTTTAGGCCATGGAGGGTGGATTTTGTCGGTGACATTTTTGTGTGTCTTGATGTTCCGTTGCAGGTGAAGATGGAGAACAAGACCTGGAAGATCGATGTGAGTTATAGCCTCTCTTTTTCTCCAGTCCACCTCTGTTATGGAGTTATGGTTTCTTTTGCGAATTGCAGTATGTCACTGACGAATTGTCATAGAGTAGTATGCAAAAGAAGTGTCTCAGATGTGACTAAACTTGCCGTGTAAATCATGAACCTTCCTTTCATTTCGTGCTCTTGTTGAACACAGCGACGATGCACCCTAATAGGACAATATGCCATTTTAGACAATTTCTGTAGGGAAGTGGTACCATTACTGTTAAGGTTGATAGCTGAGTATGCTATAGGATTATCTAAGTGGTCAATTTGGTTTAGCCGTGAACACGTTTGTGAGTTTGAGGCGCTGATTCCTTTGCACAGACCGGGACAAGGACATTTGATCTGGAGCTGGCGATGTTGTCAAGCTCCCATCATGTGGAAATGAACCCCAGCGACACTGGGTTTCAGGACAGGTATGTTGTTCAGGAGGTCATAAAGGAGATGGCGAAGAGTAGGCCAATTGATGCCAAAGGCAAGAGAGCATTTAAAGGTTTGGACTCTTCCTTTCTTGTACACTGTGACTCTGATTATACTCCAGTAGGTTCTTCATTGTCTTACAAAGAAACTGCTGCTAACTTTCCTTCCCCTAACATCATTGTTAATGAATCATGACATGAAGACTTGTCTCTATATGGCATACTGTTGTTGTAAACAATGCTTGTAGATTTGCTAAAGAGTGGATGATTTTTCCATTTCTGCATGTGACTATACCACTTGCTTAGGTCGAATGCCTTGCTTTACTTAACAACATCTCTTCCTTCAACATAAAAGTTAACATAATAGCTTGTCTAAACTTGCAGTGCTTGTCCTAAATGAAGTTGATAAGCTCTCACGAGAAGCACAGCATTCTCTTCGTAGGACAATGGAGAAGTACAGTGCATCGTGTAGACTGATACTATGCTGTAATAGCTCCTCAAAGGTGACAGAAGCTGTAAGATCCCGTTGCCTCAATGTGCGAGTGAATGCACCTAGTGATGATCAGGTTAGTGATGGATATTTAATGTTCAATGTGCCATTTTTTAGTGCCACTAGTTTTAGTGCATCATTGGCTTGGCTTAGTGGATATAGTGCTATAATGTATAATAAGGTGTTAAGAATTGCATTGGTTCTTTTTCTTCGGTTTTTGGTAACTAATTCAGTCATTGAAAATTGAACTTTTTTCCTTCTGAGTGTCATGAATTTCATCTTAAAGTTGGAGCTTTCACCAGCGGTTGTTTGAACTGCTCCGTTTGACGTTTAATTCTTTGTTTTTATCAATTTGTTGGGGTCATGTTCACTGTAAATGAAAATGGTAGTGAAATTTTAGCTACACTCCAATCCTCAGTATCATATGCCTAATTAAAGAACTCATGCATCCTGCACCCCTAAAAGCTGCTCATTTGCAGATTGTACAAGTTCTGGAATTCATTGGGAAGAAAGAAAACTTGCAACTTCCATTTGGATTTGCTGCTCGGATAGCCGCTCAGTCAAACCGCAACTTGAGGCGGGCAATATTATTTTTTGAGACATGCAAAGTCCAGCAGTAAGCCTAACTTCAATGTTTAATTGTTACTGCAGTTATATTATCACTTGCCGTGTCCCTGTTTTTACTTTTAGATGTATGATGCACCTAACTTTTACGCCCTTCAGTATTTACATTGTTTGTGTTTCCTGAAAAAATTATGCCATCTCTGGATTTCAGATATCCGTTTTCACCGAATCAAGTGCCACCTCCTCTTGACTGGGAGCAGTATGTGTCTGAAATAGCGACTGACATCTTGAGTGAACAGAGCCCTAAAAGGTTCGTCATGTTTCTTCCCAACCTCTGTTGAGCTTCCCTACTGTTAACCTTTTTTACCTTCTATTTCTTGTATACATGTTTTCATTCTTCATCCTCAATTAAGAAGCTTGGAGAAACTATTTTCTTTTGCAGTATTGCTTTACTTTTACAATGATTTTCCTGTATGCTTGCTGCAAACACAGCACACAACAATGATTTGAATGTCAAGCGTTGCAAATATTGACATCTAATAACTGACAAGATGCAGTGAATCCTTGACTATCTTGTGCAGTGCGTGATTCTCCAAATAATAACTGTACTTGTGACAAGTTGTCTTGAGCAGGGGCGGACCCAGGGAAAAAATACCCGGTGTCCACTTTGTAAATCAAACAAAATTTGAACTTAAGATGGGGTGTCACATACTATATAATAGATGAAAAATACCAAGAAAGTGGTCATTGACCCAGTGTCATTGGCTACCTGGTAGCTACATGTGGGTACGCCCCTGGTCTTGAGGTGCACCGTTTTTATTTTAGTCTATAAGTGGGTTGATGCTTATATGCTTAAAGTCTTATATCTCTTCCTTGTGGTACACCATATGGAAATTAGATCAGCTATTTAGGTGGTTTGTTATCCTATGAACACACATTTATCCTTAACCACATCTTTTGATTAATTTCCTGTGCTATATTGTGAGAAATCTGGGAGATCCTATTGTTTTGTTTGGTTTGACTTTGAATGGTAAATCAATTCCAGGCTATATGCTGTACGCCAGAAATTCTACGAGTTACTTGTCAATTGTATTCCACCTGAAAGCATCTTAAAGGTGATAAAATGCTTTGTCACTGCTTTCATCTTTACATTATGCATGCCTTTTAATGTCCGTGCAAGTTGAACTTGTTTTTTTTGTGACTGCAGAAGTTGTTGACTGAGTTAATGAAGAAGCTAGACTCTGATCTGAAACATGAAGTTTGTCGCTGGGCTGCACACTACGTAAGTAATATGTTAAGGTTTTTGCTATTTGCCACTGGCAATTTAGTTACGTATGCTCTCCTTTGCTAAGTAGGCACACAATAGATTTTGGATGTTCCATCTCAGCTGATTTCACTGAGCACTAGTTACTTCTATGCCCTTAATTTACCTTTCCTCATTTGCACTTCCATTCTTATGATAAATCTTCTTGCTAACCTCTGCATTCATGTATTTTATAGGAACACAAGATGCGCCTTGGGTCCAAGGCCATTTTTCATCTGGAAGGTACATTTCATATCCTTTTTGAAGTGACTTGTTGTGCATAACATTGTCATGTGATCATGTCGGTCTAGTGTGTGTGTGTGTGTGTGTGTGTGTGTGTGTGTGTGTGGTGTTCTCTAGACAATTTGACATGGTACTCTGGTTATCATCGGCATTACTGGACATACCCATATTTTGTTGCCTTCATATAGGTCATCTCTATTCACAAGATTCTGAAAATGCACAAATAGGGAAGTTCACAGGATTATAATGCAATGTCTTCTTACCATAGGTTTTTTACTGCACTGTATGAAAATCTTAGATTAGAATGTAATGTCTTCTTACCATAGGATTTGAGCGCAACATAGGATTTTAACCTGGCATACCTCGATGAAAGATACCTCAAGATTTGTCTGCATTGTATTTACTGAAGGGGTTTACTTATATGCTGATGCTGATACCTGACTTCTGTGCATCCACCTTTTGCTACTCTTTCTACAGCTTTTGTGGCCAAGTTCATGAGCATTTACAAGGAGTTCCTTGTTGCCACATTTGGTTGATGAAACTGGGATCGTATAGGCTACTTTCCGGAGGCAGGCAGATGATTACAGTTCCCCCCGCTAAAAAAAAGATGATTACAGTTCCCTATCCATGCGTGGGTGCTCCCATTTTGTATGTACTTCGGTGTGGCTTGTATCGAACTTATGTGAGCCAGTCTTCGTTTATTTGAACCCTTTAGATATTGTCATTCGGGGTTGCCCATCTCTGATTCGATCTGTTCTACCTTCTAACGGAATAGTTGTTAGACTGAAAAGCGTGGCATTGAGCCTATGCTTATCAGCTGATGTTTAAGGGTATAAAAACGAGAAAATGTTGAATAGTTAACCATCTTAAACATTTAGATGTTGTGATATGGGAGTCCTCGTGTTTGCGCTCTTAAAAATAATACTCCTATTGGAAAAGGTTGTTGGATAACTTTGTATAACTTAGTACAAAGCTGTACTCGCCCACCGACAACCTTTTCTGATCTGGTGTAATTATCAAGCAACTCATGATAGTACCAATTAGTACTTCCTCTGATTAAAAAAATTGTTGCTACTTAGTATGAACTTTGTACTAAGTTTTTATTAAATCACTTATGCCGCTAGTTTTTTCATATACTAGTTGGAAAAGGGTTGTTGCCCCTCTTTTTAAAAAATTATATAAGCACGCATTTGCCAAAATTAATGTTACATGTGTTCTGCAAGCTGAAAGAGAAGAAAACAAAATGCCATGCTTTCTATATTCTCCCTAAAAACCCATAACACAACATTAGCTTTGTATCAAGTACTTCCTCTTTGTTTCATAAAACTTTTGCTAAATGAATGTATCTAGACATTTTATAATATCTAGATAAATTTATATTACCTGGTTCTATATAACTTTGTTGCTAAAATAGATATATCTAGATACATTTATATTAACGATAATTTTTATGAATGCAGTTACATTATACACATTCTTGAGGGCCCGCATATTCTCTTGCTTGCCATAGTACAGTGGGAAGAAAAAAACAGATTTTGGAGAGAGAGCTGATTTGTTTAGCTGTTCACTTGCATAATGTCTCTGGTTGTTATGAAAAGATTTGTAGAATAGCCTCTTGTTTTTTCCGAGACTGGTTAACAAAGTTTATAAACCATTGCAAGTTGAGGTAATTATGCAACTAACACTTATGAACAAGTCAGTACAACAAAAGCAGATGTTCCAAGAGTTGTCAAAATTCCAAATTCAAATGACTGTCCTGATTTATACAGCAGCGGCAGCTCGTTTACACAGGTCAGTGCTCGCGCTGGCGGCTGTCAGACCCTTGGTCTCACCCTGCGCCCGCTGGTGTCGCCGCCGTCCGAGATCTGCCCCCACACGCTCTGGCTCTTCCCTCCGCTGCTGCATTCCTCCTCGCACCCAGCAACCGTCCTCAGTATCTCTGACTGCAGCGATGGGCAGTTGTCTTTGAGGTAACTGAATCCTTCGGTACGGATTACAGCTGCAGATACATAAGGGCATCTGGAATGTTATACAATTCAGGACACTTATTTGGGCACCATCAGGAAACAAACAACATATAGTGTGCAAACAAAGTAGTGTACTCCGTAGTAGTTTTCTGGCAGCAACAAAATAACCAATATTAAATTACTAGGATGTCTCATATGGCCGTATTATCATGGTCTGTAAGATATTGGGTCAAAATAAGAAGCATGAGATAAATTAATCTAGTAGGCTGACTTGCAATCTGACCACATGGAAAGATTCGAACATTGCAAAACTGCAGTCATGACTTCAGTCTGATTACCACTATGCCCTCGGCATGAAGATGTATGTATCAATTTTACTACTCCCTCCGTTTTAAAATATAAGATGTTTTAGCTTTTTTCTGACACACATGTATCTAGATGTTTTTTAGTGTGTAGGTTCACTTATTTTTCTTTCAACTTACACACTAAAACATGTCTAGATACATAGTGTCAGAGAAAGGCTAAAACATCTTATATTTTGAAACGGAGGGAGTAAGTGGTAATGGGGTACATCTTTTGCTACAAGTAATGCAATAAACGAAGGCATCACATGTGCCCTTATTTCATTCAGTGAGTTTGTATATACTTATTGAATGAAATGTAAGCAGGCTGTTTCACGGACCACATTGTGGACTCTATTCTCTATGCAATAAGCTGGAAACTACAGGTTGGAGTTTTAAGAAGATATGAATAGATTAGCAAACCTTACACATCAACATACGTGAACATAGAAATGCATTGTCAGGTCTTATACCTGAAAGGTTCTCAGCAGCAAATTTTAGGCAAACAGATTTAAGCTCCATAGCATGATGCTGATCTGCCAGCGCTAGAGTAGTCGCCACAGAATTTATAGAAATCTGCTTGCACAAGTAAGATTCGCAAAGCACTCTTAGCCTTGGCAACTCATATTTGTCTGCTGCAGCCAACAACTTCCCAGCCAGAGTATCAAAGATGGAACAATCTGAGCTTGATGCAGACAATTCGTCATCACCAACAAGATTGTCCCTGTACATAAAGTGAAGCACAGCCTACAACATAGTGTTTGCATAGGATAGATATAAGTCTCTGAGTTTGGTGAACTATGAAATCCGAAGGATAAGATCGGCAGAGTAGAAACAAACCTCAAACACTTTTGGCTCCATGTCATCAATGACAATCTCTTTGATTTCGTTACTTACATCAGACTCATTCTTCTCTTCATCCGATTCACTATCGAAAAATTCAGACCTAAAAAACGAGGACCGGGCAGCCAACACCAACTTATGAGCATGAAACTTCTCTCCTGCTACACTAAAGATAACATCTGCACCCTCCCGAGTGTCCAAAAGGCTCCCAAAATGGTAGCCTATGTCAGAGTCTGGAATCTCTACTGAATGTGGCCGAGAGTAATCCATGGTTGATACCACAACGCCCACAGTGCAATTTATCTTTAAGCAATCATCTTTAAGAAAGTCCGATGTCTCAAGGGCTGTACGTCGGAAAAACCTTTTATAACCCCTGAAAATAGAAATCAGGACGAAAAATCAATGTCAGGAAAAGAATTCACATTCTTACTACTCGCAGCCCTTCACACAAAAGTCAAAATCAATTAACAAGTAACGACCAACATAACCAGCCCTGTTCGCACAAACAATTTTAAGTCAGTTTACCAGATGTGAAAAATGTTGCCAATCTCCCACTCTTTTGCCCTGTTAAGGTCATTCCTATATCTACAGTAATTATATATTCTCTACCCACTCCCACCTAAACCAAAGCCATAGAAGTTCTCTGATTAATCTGAACAATACAATCAGATCAATCATTTATTGGACCAAACACCCAATTATACTGTAGTTAGTTGATCTTGATCAATTACAAAATTTCTATAAAATGTTGTAACACAGACTCATACATCCTCTTAAGACACTATGAATATGCCCGATTAGTTAAATTTCCCAAAAAAATAATAGAGAAACAAGTTAAATATTTCTTCTTAAAGTTTTTGTTGAGGACAAGGGATATCATGACAAATGAATTCCAAACTAAATATTCCTCCTAGATAACATGTTTGGCATATGAACATGATTAATTCAGGAATGTGGCCCAAAGGGTCGACAACTAGTTAACACTAATTTGTACATAAAGCAGACAACAACGAAACCAAGTCTTATCAGTGCCTCCCTAAAAAAGGTCTAAATCAGTGCAGTTCCAATGAGAAATAGACCCATGGCAACTTAACTATAACTAACTTAGCCAATTCACTGGTTTGTATTATTGTACTAGTGTAGCACCAAATCCACCACCACAAAAAGGAGAGAACCATGCCAACACACCTAAACTAAATATTTCTCCTTCGATAAATGGAATCAACTAAATATTCCTCCTAGATAAGATGTTCAGCATCTCGACATGATTAATTCAGGAACATGGTCCAAAGGGCTGACAAATATAGTTAACATTAATTAGTACACTAAGCAGACAACAACGAAACCAAATCTTAATCAGTGCAGTACCAACGAGAAATAGGCCCATGGCAACTTAATTACAACTAACATAGACAATTCACCGATTTGTATGATTGTATCTGTGCAGTGCCAAATCCACCGCCTACACAAAAAAGGAGAGAACCATACCAACACAACCATATCGAATAAAAGCAAATCAAATGCTTATGATCACAAGTGACATCATATATAAGCATCTCTAACAGATGATGCATAATAGGGCACTCGAAAACAGTTTTAGGGCACCTGTTTTTTACTTCTAGAGCACCAAATTAAATTTTGCCATACTCAGGGGCGGACCCAAGTAGGCAGCCGGTGTCACTGAACACCCGGTAAATCTTGGGCATAACAATACATATAGCCCCGTGTATTGGCCGTGACACCCCTAAAAAATTTTGGTGGACACCGGCTGGCAGCCACAGCACCGACGCGCGGCGTGGCCGACCCAACCAGCACGCGTCCAGCAGGACTGCGGACGCACACAAGGCCCATTTGCAGGATGTGTGAGGCAGCCAGCTGATCGATCTATAGCTGATTGATCTTCACCCATTATGTATCGATCGGCACTGCACTACATAGCGTCTATTCGTCTATTTTTATCTCGTCGCCCCAGCCGTTAAGGGTATCGCCGGTTCCTTCTGAACGGAAGATCACCGGAGAAGAGGAATGGAAAAGGTAAGACATCGGATAGAGCAATCTATGGTTTCCCTAAAGTGATTTCTCTTTTGTCTAATACTCAAATTCTCTTGTCTTGAACTGCAGTAGCAGACAAGCTGTACTTGGGTTCTGATTTGGGGATTGGATTACTGGGCACCAAATTGGACTTTGTTTCTGGGTTATTCCTCAATTGACATCTCACGACTGGACGCACAAGGGCACAATGTCGCATAAGTTTAACCCTTCAACTCCATAACCGTACAATCAACTAATATTTTTTAGATCAAAAGTGATTAATCCCCGGTTCCATTCATATAGAAAGAAACCATAGGAGTTTAGTTCTTCGCTTACATAACCGAACTGGAACAGTCAACTAATATGCTTTACCTATTGTTCTATTGTTGCAATCGTAAATTATGTAGTGCAGTATTGTGCTAAACTATGAATTGGAAAATTATAGGAGACTTTATGGAAAGTTTCTTGAAAAGGAGAAAATGTTTTACATTTTTACTGCTGGATATTATGAATTATGAAGTGTGTTACTTATATGCATAACTTGCCATACAATGTGATGTTAACTTGGACACCGGGACATTTTTGTCCTGGGTCCACCCCTGGCCATACTAGATGATGTATAATAGGGCGTCCAACATGAGATCCAACAGTGGGGAGCGGCAAGATGAAGTTCCAGCTGGCAGTTGGGCTGCGTGTGGCCGAAGATTTGTTTTAGGGCACCTGCTTTGGTGCTGGAAATTTGCATCACTTGGGGGGAAAATATAGGGCACGGCGTAAAAGAATTCAGCACCAAATAGGGATAGGGCATCTGTTGGAGCACCGTTTTGACCTCTCGTGCCCTATAAGTTTGTTTTGCATCATCAGTGATGCTCGGCGTGATTACTGAAAATCAGCTCATCACAACTACCAACTAATTCAAATGGAAGCCAATTCCGAAGGTGACTAGAGCAGGGAGCCAGAGAGCATATATAATGAGTAAGTGTTCGTCCAATAAGCCCGAACTGTGTGTTGAGAAGGCTAGGGGACATATTACCGTAACATGTTCAGCATCTGAACATGATTAATTCAGGAACGCGGTCCAAAGGGTTGATAACTATAGTTCACACTAATTAGTACATTACGTAGACAATAACGAAACCAAGCCTTAATCAGTGCAGTACCAACGAGAAATAGGCCCATGGCAACTTAATTACAACTAACTTAGCCAATTCACCGATTTGTATGATTGTATCTATGCAGTGCCAAATCCATCGCCTACAAAAAAAAAGGAGAGAACCATACCAACACAACCATATCAAATAAAATCAAATCGAATACTTATGATCACAAGTGACATCATATATAAGCATCTCTAACAGACAGGGCACTCAAAAACAGTTTTAGGGCACTTTTTTTTTTCTTTTAGAGCACCACATTAAATTTTGCCATACTAGATGATGTATACCAGGGCACCCAACATAAGATCCAACGGTGGGGAGCGGCGGGATGAAGTTCCAGCTGGCAGTTGGGTTGCGTGCGGCCGAAGATTTGTTTTAGGGCACCTGCTTTGGTGGTGCAAATTTGCATCACTTGGGGGCAAAATATAGAACAATATGTAAAAAAATTGAGCACCAAATATGGATAGGGCATCTGTTGGAGCACCGTTTTGGCCTCTCGTGCCTTGCAAATTTGTTTTGCATCATCAGAGATGCTCGGTGTAATTACTGAAAATCAGCTCATCGTAACTATACCAACTAATTCAAATGGAAGCCAATTCCTAAGGTGACAAGAGCATGTAAACAGAGAGCATATATATGAGTTACAGTTCGTCTAATAAGCATGAACTGATTGTGTTGAGAGAGGCAACGAGGAAGAAGGCTAGGGGACATGAGATTACCACATGGATCCGCGGTACTTGAGGGTGTAGGGCCCGGACTCGAGGGATCGGTCGAAGTGGGAGTGCACCTTGTGCTTGCCCCTGCCGCTCTGGTCCTGGAGGGTGAGCTCGAAGAGGGCGCGCACGTCGGTGCCGTCGGAGGCGAGCGCGATGAAGACGGAGACGTAGGCGGAGTTGTCCTCGGGGTTCTTCCCGTCCGGGTAGAAGTAGATCGCCCACTGGTAGCCGCCGACGGTGAAGGTCTCGCTGGCGATGTGCTTGCCCACCCCCATGCCCTTGGCCAGCGAGTAGCCCTGGATCACGAACCGGTGCGACCCGTTCACCGTCTCCGTGACCGACCGCGAGCTCGTCGGCGACGACGCCACGTCCCGCGGCGCCAGCGCCGCGGACCCCCCGCGCTCCGCCACCACCGCCCCGTCGCCCGGGTGCTGCGGGGAGGCGTCGCCCCCGCCTCCGATGTCGTCCTCGTCCATGGCCGAAGGTGGGGCGGGGTCCGGAGCGGAGGAGGGAGGGGGATCGGGGATTTCGTGGCGTGGCGATGAGGTGCTACAGCTCGGGGGAGAAACCAACGAGGAAGGGGGGATGCGGTGGGAGTGAAACGGAGAGAGCCGCCGGGAAGGTAACAGTAACCTGGTTTTATTGGCCTTTGGCTCGTGACATGGTTGATAATTGGCGCCTGTTTCTTTCCGGTTTATCCTGTGCACTCTTTGAAGAACTAGGTTCAGGATCAGACTTGCAGATAGGAATTGGTGTTGCAGCTTATCCCAATGTGGTAACCTCTACAAAGCTATAGAAAACGAATTCTCTTTCGACCAATGGCTGTTTCCTGATCCAGATTTGATCAAGAATTTGCATTTCATGTGAAACTCGATGTATATTGATTTGGTTCGATGCCTATTAGCACAACATTTTATTACTACATGAAAACAAGCCGGACGAAGACAAGAAGGCAAGTTAGGCAGGTCAAAGATCCGGCAAATTACTTCTACATTGAACGTAGTAGTAAGTATACCCAACATATAATCATTGCACATCAGCAAGCCTGTACCACCTTGCAGCACATTTTACTGTACAACCAGGACAATGATTTCAACCGATGGCCACAGCTCATATGTGGGCAACGCCTCTGTCCTGACCGTACAGGCCAATTCAATATCTGTCCCTGCGTAATTTTTTTGCTCACAATTACACAAGGGAGTAAATTCATGTTTCACCTCCGCAGGACTTTTACAGCAATTTCGCTATCACGGCTAAATTTGGATACAAAATTGGCTTGCGTCATGGCTAGCTCTACCGGTAAGCATCGCGTACCTCAGAACGAACTCACAAGCCCTACACCTAGGTCCTCCGCGAGTTCATCCCACACAGGGATGAGAATCAACACAACAAGAAACACCGAAACTATCAAGGCGGATCTCCTCCAGGTGCCGACATCGCTCACATCGTCCAGGCATGGTTTTTCAGGTGTTCTCTGGTACAGAAATCAAATAGTTAGTGCAGAAAACATGGGCCGAGCTTGCCTCCGAACAATGGAGCTGTTTTTCTGTTCACCTGGCATAGTAGCACGTATAGACCCCAAGGAAGAGATAACGGCCCTCCAAGCTGGTGGAGATAAGAACATTAGAAGTTAAACAATGTACTAATGTGAAACTTGGGTCAAAAGGGCAAGGCAGTACCAATTCGATTAGTCTTTCATATGTTTTGGGACTCATGGCACATCTTATGTTTCATTTAGAAGTAAAACAATAATAAAATCATCCTCCGACATGTATTGAATTTGTATGAGCTATAAGAAAGGTACAGCAAGATTCGGAGACAATTGTCTTCTGGAAAAGGCTTCCTGTACAGCCAACATCTGCTGTTTTACAGTTTTAACAGAATATAATGTGTTCAGCATAGGGGTTTTCTCAAATAGATCTCTCATTTTGATAACAGAAAAAAAGGAATGACTCCTGTTTTCTGTCCACAGATGCTTCTCCTAACTCTAGCTAAGTTTCCAGAACTACAAAAAAAAGATGATATCAACAGCCTACTAGGCAGTGTAAAGTTGGTTCCTGCCAAGTCCAGCATTTTTCTTTATTATTAACTATACAAAATGATTAGAGTTACTACTATGTTGATATAAGATAACACATAGCATACTGCATGTTGTTTAGTGATCAATCAATCCTAGAAACTTGTAATGTAATTAGTGGGGATGAAAAATTTATGTTCCGCATTCCAAAGGAAAGAGAAACTGCCCTGCAAAAATAATTTCTGAAGCCAAAGATGCAAGGCTAGGCATAAGATGTTGTTGGGAGAATAAATAAATCCAAGAGTAAGATAGACCAGCATACCACTCCAAGTCCAAGCAATGAATACGTCGTCAAACCAAATCCAAACAAAGCGCTTTTGCCGAACGCACCCTGCCAAACATACAGAGAACTTTAAACTTGGCGCTCCGGATATTGCTGCTAAAAACATCTTACTTCCGAGTTACAAGGTTAAGCACTAGAAGTGCTACATATTTCTGTTGTAAAGTTAATTGGAAGTGAAATTTTGACAAAAGAATCGATGCAATTTTCAATAACTCATGAGCAGAAGTGTAAAGGGGCTGTATCCCTTGTTTCCATGAAAATGAAGCCTCCTTAAGGGCATCCGCAGGGGTGGTCAAATTTGGCACGTATGTATCATTTGGCACTGGTGCCAAAAATTGCAAATTCTATGCAGTGGTGTTTCCAAATCCTTATTAAAAGTGTGTCCCAGTAAATATTAAGAAAAACACTTCCTCATTCACCTCATCATTCTGCAATCTTTGCACCACTGCATCCCTTCTCTCCACATCCCTCCTCCAGGTTCAGCCACCCTCAACTCTCTCCCGTACAACCACCAATTCTCCCAACTGGCCACCATCAAATCTGAAGCTCTCTTCTTGGGGACAAAAGTAGCAAAGTGCTCCTCTCTTATCCCTCCAGATCTGGTGGCAAATCCCTCGAAGGGAAAACAGATGAGCACATACCCTGGGGTTTCCTACTCATCTTGTCCATGAATATATGCCATTTTAGTAGGGTACAAGAATTACGATAGCCTAAAATAGCCATCATACTCTTCTCTTTCTAGCCTCATTTTTTTTCGAAAAGGAGGTTGAGACTCCCGGCCTCTGCATTGAAGAGATGCATACGGCCTTTATTTATACTTCTAGCCTCAAGTAATGCTCTCAATTCCTGATTCTCTCCAAGGAGGAGCACAGAGAAGGAGATCTATTTGTTCATAAGAGTACTTGTTGTGGGTGTGATAGAAAGAATGGAGGAAAGAGCGCCTAGTAAATTGCAAAATGGACAAACGAGATGGGTAATAAAACGTCATATTTATGGACGGACAGAGAAACAAGATGGCTAAGACCACATATATTTCTGGACAGACAGAGCACTGAATATGATCCAGCAGATTATTCGGTTGCATCCCACAAAATTTATGGATTTTTTTACCTGTAAAGCTCTTCCACCGTCAAGACATCCAACAGGAAGCATATTAAAGGCAGTAGTCGTTAAACCACACCTACAGAATTTGCAGAAACAATAAGACAAACGAATACTTGTTTGGTTACAAGAGGTCAAGCAATTAGTGAACGATACTCACCAGCCGGCGATCACAAGAGGGTGTATCAAAACTGTAGTAGCATGCAGAGCACTGAAAAATCAGTCGAGTAACATTAGAAACATAGGGTTACTACCTAGACTATAGAAATACATAGGGTTGAGCAGTTGATGAGGTATATTAAGTTCTTAACTTATATTCCAGATGATGGGTAGACTAGTATGTCCACAGAAGTTGTACCAAGCATGGTTTTAAAGGCGGTAAGGGTAGGTGGGTGCCCAAATCCCGCCTTAACTATCAAGCGTTTAAGGCAAGGCGTTAAGGTGATGCCTTAGAACATTATAGAAACAGAACAACAAGAGATGTGCTACAAGAGAAATTTTAAGTATTTGAGATGGGCCACTATCCACAGAACACATAACTTTCTCATGACCTAAAGGCCCATCTAATAATCAATCTACTCCAAGAGAGGTGTTTTCACTTCCGAGCTCCAGTGATCTCGGTATTACAAAAAAGGGCAAATATGGTATTTTAAACTTCCAAGAATTTCCAAAAAAAAAAAAATACATGGCATACACATGTTATCTACACATATGCAGAGTTTTGCTAGATAATACGTTGTATTGTAGGCTACACAAAAATCACAAAATGGTGGCTCTAAAAGGTAAAGAACTCATTTTACTTCCAACATTTGTCTTTTTTTGTGCAGATCACATATGAAAGATATTCCGTTGCAAATTTGGTCGTGCATACTAGACATGTATATGTACTTGCATGCTTTTTTTTCATAATTTTTTGAGACGCAAAATAAATTTTTAATTTGTTTAAAAACGAGATCACTGGAGCTCGGGAGTTACAAGTGATTTTCGATCTTCTCCCTGTGACCTAATCCCCACAGTATCTCTCTTCTCCCTCACCGCAGCCGCCACATCCATCTTGTCCTTTCTCAAATAGCAGCAAACAGGACACGACCCTAACTTCACACTCACCACAGCCGCAGAGTAGATTGAGTCAGGGAGGCGATGGGATCCTCACCGAGTCGCCAACCATGCGACTCAGAGATTAGTCGACGAAAGTCGCCATAAGTCGCTGTTTAGTCGTGAGTCGCCGTGATTGTGAGAAAACGACCCAGCGACTATACAGCAACTCAATAACCATGGTGCACTAAAAAACCATGGTGCAGAGACAGCAGGACCATCATTTCCAACCCCCAGGAGTAGACAAGCGATGACCAAGCAGCGCCAGAGACCACAGATGGCTGTGGACACTTCTCAGCGGCAGCCATGAGCTAGATGTCTAAGGCGAGGGCGATGCCTTGCCATCCTAGGGCGCTTTAGTGCTGAAGTGACGCTTAGGCAAAGGCCTTACAAATTTTGGTACTAACAGGACATGTAATAGTTGTTACGTAAGAGGCCTAATTACTCACTCATAGTGAGTAGTGACCATAGAAGATCTCATCACACGTAACTATTCATCAAATATATGTATAAGTTGGGAGCGTGGAAAACTATTGATATTACGCTTGAGTTGATCAAGCAAAAAATCCTCCTGAACCTAGATCTAAAGAGTTTCTGCTAATTGGGCACACTTAAGAGACTGAAATTAGTTACGAGTGAACTTAAAGAAGAATTTAACGAAATTTAAGACTAGCTTTAATGGCAGAAGGTAAAGGTCCAAAATGTCAGGTAGCAGTCACCTGTAGCCAAGTATTGCTCTGCTAAGAAGTCCAAGCAATAAAGAACCTTGGAATAGATTGCTGGGTACTTGAACTAAATCACTTGTCCCAGCAGGGTTTAAGGAGAGCCACAAGCCTACAGAGAACATTGAGAAAGAAAGTGCAGCCCCAGCCAAAGGACCAGCCATTGATATGTCAAACATGGCCTTTCGATCTGGTAGAATGGATTTGAACTGCATAAGTGGAGGATAAAAATAAGATAATTTCCAGTGGTTGAAAAGAAATATGCACTATCGTATCAGGCTCTTAGAGTGCGTAAAACTAGTCGGTTCATACAAAATACAAGTGATAAAAACACAAGTGTTTCTTTAAATTTAGACTCTGGAATGTACCTCCGGTGAATGATGACACCAGAAGTAGCAAAAAACACTATCATTACTCAAGCATGTTTCAATGAATTGTAGAGAACGGGCTATATATAGAGAGAGACAAAGAGAGATCTCATAAAACTAAAAAGAAGGTATTGGTTTTGATGCTATTATATCTAAAGGTAGGAAATAAGTTAACAGATAAAGTGTAATGTATTACCAAGAAAAAACAAGATTTTATCCAACTCTTCATCACCATGGCATGTGAATTAGTCATCAATTATTTGATACATAATAAGGCAATAGCAGCACAGCATATTCCTGTCTGATGCAATCTACTCCCTCTGTCCCATAATATAAGATGTTATTACAACCAACATACTCATATATTACTTGTAGTAACATCTTATGGGATAGAGGGAGTACTTCTTTTAATAAATACTAACCTGAGTAATTGAACCAAAAGTTCCAAGAGTGAAGTTCGGAATGAAGAAAGGAATGCTCAGTTTCACATTCTTTGCATATGCTGCCAAAAAGTGTCCAACTTCCTGCGTAGATAAATCGACACGGTAGGTCAGCTTAAAACAATCACAAACAAAGGGACTTCATGAATAGCAGCTCAAACGATAAAATAATCACCACTTATTTTAAAAGGATTTCCCATATCGTTGTCTGCTAGTTGATGACAACGTTCGATTGCTTAGATCATAACTTATGTAATGATTAATCTGCTTTAGTTACCAACTATACTAAGCCATTAAGGATATATCAATTATGCAGATTTGAGCCTCTGTGCATACCTTCATGTAACAATTATGCTAACACTGACCAAGGATATTCAACAAGACAGATGCACTTATGCCTAGCCCCACACTCTATACGGCAGCAAACTACTGTGAAGAACATTTACTTCTTGTTATTAATTATAACCAATTGGAGCACAGCATGTAAAATTAATAATGACAATTCACATTGTATTTCCAAAAGACTTAGACTGCTTTAAAAGGTGTACTATTGTTAACATTAGAATTAAAAGACTACGAAAAATCAATACTGAATAGATATATGATGTGACTTGCATGGAACAGTTGGATGGCCAGGACACCATAAGCCACTGGAAGAGCTGATTCCACGAATGGAAGTAAAAGTTGCATGTCGGGCGGGGGTCCAGTAGCATTTGGATCAGTGAAATATGAAACAATATCTGGTGGTAGACTGCTGATCTGCACAGAGCTTTGACTTTGTTAGCAACCTAACATAGAAGGGTATTAAGTTCTGTTATCATATAACAGATGAGGCAAATATACCTTTGACGCAATTCCTAACTCAATACAGGAGAACACTGTGAGAAGGAAAAGTAACAGCGAAATAACGTATTGCCACAGGGTAGTAGGTCCAGGCTCGGAAACTTCTCTTCTAAGCAAACCAAAACTCACACGGGGTCCCCCACGTAGGTCATCCTCTTCTGAATTGGGCTCCTCCACCATGAAAAGATTGTATTTGTCACCTGTAAGTTCACTTAGCTGCCGTTGAAGTTTTCCAAAGATTTCCTCTTTATTCCCTCGCAGATTCCCGACAAAAAGGACTCCTTCCCCAAGATCACCAAAAGGTTCTTCTCTTGTCAA
This sequence comes from Dactylis glomerata, assembly GCA_007115705.1. Lineage (NCBI taxonomy): Eukaryota > Viridiplantae > Streptophyta > Magnoliopsida > Poales > Poaceae > Dactylis > Dactylis glomerata. The sequence continues at coordinate 1,185,344 of QXEO01002110.1, forward strand.
CCAAAATGTTGTGTAGCCGAAAAACTTTTCCTTAATAGCCTTGACATCAGCTGGATCAACCTTTTCTGGACCTAGGAGTTCCAATAGCTTCACTGTATCGATGCTATCCACACTGAAGCTCAAAAGTGGAGGCTTGCTCGGTACACCAGGAGTCTGAGAAAATGGAGGTGTTAACAAAAATATGTTTGATATGAGAAGCAGCCATTTTCATAATATTAAAATAAATGGGCTTTACAGCTAAACAAAATTTTGATGTACATAGTATTAAGCAGTATCATTCTTACTATTTCTTAAATAAGAACTTAGCAGCTAGTCAAAGATGGTAATTAATTTCTAACATGTTTAAGCCCCTACAATGGTTATACTCTTTTTTTTTTGGATCTTGCAGACAAAAAAAGAATAGGGAAATCTAATAGTAGCTATACTTATGATACAATCATTATTGAATATATACAGCTGAGAGACAGGACGTGATTAATCATTGGGAAATAGTGGGATAACCACGTGTATAGCTACGCAAGTCAATCCAACCATTAGATCCTTTATAGGGAGCACTTTTGAACTAAACGGTTCCTGACTTCTTCAAATGGGCCTGCTAACGGGTTACAACTGGTGCACAGTTTTTGTTACATTAGTTATTTGTTTTGCTGGATGGTTCTATACTTCTATTTATGCCTTTCTGTGCCAAGGTTTTTCCCGATGGCGAACGGGCCACAAATAAACAGGCCCTGTGTTTATGAGCCGCTCGCGCCACCCACACATCATGTCTTGCCTTGCCATACCATCCATTTCTTTTCACAAATGGAAGTATTTTGCCTCCGTCCCGTACCAAGCTACTAAAGAATCTTTTTCTTGTCCTTGGCCCAACCAAAGAAGTTCTGTTCAAACACGGGAGCAGCAAGTCATAAAGTTTCTGACGGTTGGCTGCCACCCATACACGGGAAATATTGGAAGAACCCAACCACAGATTTTTCACAACCACTGCCCGATCATTCTGCACTTTTTAATAATTCCTGGCCACCAACACTCGATGCCCCAACGATTTTTTTGGATTATTTGTCAGGACAGGGGCATGACAGTATGACACCCTGGATTTTCATTGGCCAGCCACAGGAAAATTCAAAGTTCATTGGACGTGAGGCATGGAGGAGAGACACCGTTAAACAGTTCCAAACGGCTAAAAAATTGCATCGCATCGTTGGATGTGCATGTGCTCCCCTCATCCAACGGATATCACACTATGCATAGCAAGCCGGGAGGGTAGCAAATCTGCGTAATTCATTTATCTACCCGACATGCAGTACGAAAGTATCCAATGCAAGTTACTTTCAATTAGATATATTAGCATTAGGCTGCGACAACAAGTACAAACACAATGTGGTAACCTCCCCTCATTTCTAGCAACTGAATGACGTGTCTGTCATATCTACATTGAGATCTCATGGGATGTTTTAAACACCGCTAGTCTCCAAAACATGTACCTTCAACCATTATTTATGAATATATGATAGCTAAGTTCATTTCTCTTGATGAGTCTAATGAGATCATTTTCATATAATCAAACTAAAAATATAGTCAAACTAAATAGTCTTCTATGTTATCATGGTCAAAATTATAGAAGTTTGATAACACTGGATTCTTTCTAAAACGCTAGAAACATTTGATTGGAGAGAATCCTTCACCATTACAGTCATACTAACACTACACTGTAATAATGGATAACATTGACGAATATAATTTCCCTTTTAATCCACCCTGCCTCTAATTGTGCACACTACTGTCTTCTCCATCCAGCAGAAGGGGCTGGAAAATACTCATAAATCAGCAAGCTGTCCAATCCAACTATGGCCGCGGTGAAACATAAAATCTCACGCACGAAACAAAGCATCCGCTAGAAGCATAACTACTTATGTAGTTCTGTCACTCCAGTATTCCATCGAAATGGCAAACAGCTACTTAGGTTCTCATAGCAACAAACGAACATGCAATTCAGCAGTGTGTTATAGCCGTACACCTTACCGCGGACGACGGGGATGACGAGGAAGAGAAGCTCCCCGACCGGCTCCGTTCGGAGGCTACCTCCTCCGCAGGCCCCGCCTTGGCTTCCACCGCCGCCGCCACCGGCTCCTCCTCGCCCCGCTTCTCCCCGTCCTCCCCGCCGCCGCCTCCCTCGTCGATGGAGAAGCGCCGCATCCGGTCGCACCGCCTCAGGGGCCGCCAGTCCAAGTAGGCGCCTCTGGGGCCTCCCCACCGCGAGCAGCTCGGGGAGGCCGCGGAGGCCCTGGGCCTGGGGACGCGGAGGCGGGTTGCGGCGGTGAGATGGACGAGGGGCGAGCTCGCGAGCGCCGCGGCGGCGGCCGCCATGGCGGGGCGCGCACTGCGGCGAGCTTGGCCTTGCGGTACGGCGGTGGTCGGAGGCGGGGCGGGAGAGCCCGCGGGCGAGTGAGGTTGAAGAACAGCAGTAGGATAGGATGCGGTGGAGAGAGAGAAGAGTTGGATTTGGTTTTGGCCGTAGCGAGCTTGCGACCCTTTTCCTGGACCGGACCGGCAAGTCCGCTGTGAAAATATCCGGCAACAATGTCGGAAACCACAAATGCAGCCCGAACTCCATCGTGGTCGTTATTTGAAAATTTCGAAATCGACATTGTATGTTTTAAGAAGTTAAGAACAAAAAATCTACATAGGTATAGATAATGTTGAATTCTCTACCTGCTTGCAAATTCTTAATTTAAAATTGGTTGTATTCTAGGCTACACAAAAATGATAAAATTAACAAATTTTCTAGTTAGAGATATAGTAATGTTCACCTCACCCAGATCCACAAACTTGTTGTTTTTTACCATTATAAAATACAATGAATTTTGGGAGCCATTTGTCCGCTCTCGCAACAATGTTTGGCTTTATGATCAGATTCTACCCTAGGAAAGGATGGTAGCTGTTGAGGCCTGGCCACGCAGCTCGGTTCGGGAATGGTAATGGGCTCGCCTCCTGAGTCCCGACAATGTAGGATGAAAATTCGTATGTCGTAAAGTGTACCGGCTGCTCCCGTGCTTCCAATCAACCCCAAACAACCAATGTATCAAAAAAAAATCAACCAAGTAACTTGTAAAAGAAACTGTAAAAATAATAATCGAACAACCAGCTTATAAAAAATCATATATGTAAAAGAAAATTATAAGAAGCGGATGTTGTCATCTAGAAAAGAAAAATATTTAAATAAGATAAAGATGAGCACTCAACACTTTTGACAAACCAACGCATGAAACTGAAAACATTCATAACTAGAAGAAATCCTCAAAACACTTGGATATGATTTTCTTAGTCGGGCGATGCTAAATGGTACACGAAAAGCTTCTGAGACTGCAGCATCTTGGGAGCCGGATCCTCTGACTTTGCAATCCTGACTTTTCCTGACTTTGTGTCACTGACCCAAAGTTAGAGTAGGCTAAGTTAGAGGATCCCGTTCCAGCATCTTGGTGTGCTAGTAGTAAGCTCCGTATGTGTGTACCCACAGGGGCGAGAAACTAGATCGAGGCAAGCTGCATAAATTCAGTTGTGTATGAGGTGTGTCCAACGGTAGGATGGACGATGAGAGGTATCCGCCCAAACATCGCTTGTCGATGCTAAAGATAGCACGATGTCACACGTCCTCGTCAAGTTCCTGCGGGACTGAAACTTGTGCAGTGCAACACACAAGGATAAGAAGCATGCTGAAGACCATTTTGTACTGGTGAGGAAAACATAGCTTCCATGGCATATCCTGACGCCTCTCATTCTCAACCGGAAACTACTCTAGGGGTATGCTCCACTTTTGGCACTGGTGCTTATAAACCAATCAAATCGACCATCAAAACTAGAGCAGCGTAGTTAAGCTAAATGTATGAATGAACTGATCTTAGTTCTCGAAGCAAGTTTTGACAACATAGGCTATAAGTCAGGAAAACTATAGTAGTATGAAAATGCATGTGTAGTGTGAAGGTCGCCTCGTGTGTAGACAATAGCTGGTAGCGTTATCGAAGTTCACAACGCCAGTTATTTGCTCATGTTGGGGATATATAAGTAATGAGATACACGAGTTTACCTACTCCCTCCGACCCATAATACTCTTCACAAATGTAAATGTATCTAGACATATTTTAGTGGTAGATATATCCGTATTAGCGAAGAGTAATATGAGTCGGAGGGAGTACCATATTATGCAGCCAGACTAACATACATGCAGGGTAAAATTAAAAGCGTGGTACTCTCGTTTCAAATCACGCATGTTGACGGACGCCTTCAAGGAACTATTGACAGGCTAGGCTAGAACAATATCAGTAGATCGATCTCTATACTTGATATGCACGATTTCTGAGAGAGAGAGAGGGAGATCAGAGAGAGAGATAACCTGCTCCATGGCTTGAGGAACTCGAGCCAGTGGCCATGGCGAGGGATGGTGGCGAGGACGTGAGTGTGGTGGCGGCGGTGGCAATGGTACTTCCTGTCACCTCACGCTAACCCTAGATCGATAGGGATATTGGTGGGGGGGGCGGCTACGCATGATCAACCTCGTGAGGCGTGCTGGCCGGCCCCCCACCCTTTATATAGCGCAGCGACAGGGGCCCACCGTTAATAAACGAACGGACGTCCCCGATCAGGGCGCGAGGCAAAGGTTGGATCGAGTCGTTGGACTCAGTCCTGTGGAGATCAATCTAACATTCTCCCCCTTGATCTCAACTTTACTTTTAACTTTATACTTTACTCGTTTCATCACTAATCAGTATATAGAGCATGTTTCATCATCACAGCTCAATTGCCGATAGAATCACACATCCACTATACACTTTTCTATTTTGAAACAAATTCTGTTACTTTTGGGCCTCTTATGATCCAGAAATCATAGGCTTCCCATTAAACCCATGCCGGCTAAGTGTTCCTTGAACACATTGGGTGGTAAGCCTTTCGTTAGCGGATCCGCAAGCATATTCTTTATCCTTATGTGCTCGAGATTTATAGTTTGATCCTGGATTTTATCTTTCACAACATAATGCTTTACTTCTATTGGTCTGGTAGCTTTACTCGACTTGTTATTGTGAGCATAAAATACTGTGGGCTGGTTGTCACGGTACATCTTTAGTGGTTTGTCAATGCAATCCATCACTTTCAAGTCGGGTATAAATTTCTTTAGCCGTAATACCTGATTCGTGGCCTCAAAACATGCTATAAATTCGGCATACATCGTGGATGATGCAACTATCGCTCCACGAAATAGCCCCTCCTGCGAGAGTGAACACATATCCTGTTGTGGACTTTCTTTCATCTTTGTCTCCCGCATAATCTGCATCTGAATACCCTTTTATCTCTAGGGAATCAGATCTTCTATAGGTTAGCATGAGGTCTTTTGTGCCTTGCACATAACGCAATACTTTCTTTACCATCTTCCAGTGCTCTATGTCTGGATTTGACTGATATCTACCGAGTACCCCGGTGATAAAAGCTAAGTCAGGGCGAGTGCACACTTGTGCATACTGTAAGCTTCCAACAGCCGAAGCGTATGGTACTGCTTTCATTTGATCGATCTCATATTGATTCTTGGGGCATTGATATTCCCCAAAACTGTCGCCCTTGACTATAGGAGCAGGTGTGGCATTACTCTTATGCATATTATACTTTATTAGAACCTTTTCTAAATATGCCTTCTGTGATAGTCCTAACACTCCATTCTTTCTATCTCGGTGAATTTCTATGCCCAAAACACATGAAGCTTCACCAAGATCTTTCATGTCAAAGTTTGAGGACAAAAACTTCTTTGTTTCTCGCAGAAGACTAACATCACTGCTAGCAAGCAGGATATCATCCACATACAAGATTAGGAAAATATATTTCCCACTTTTAAATTTTGCATAAACGTAGTTGTCCTCGATATTTTCTTTTAAATCCAAATCTTTTAATAGTACCATTAAACTTTAGATACCACTGTCTAGAGGCTTGCTTTAATCCATAAATGGATTTCTTTAGACGGCATCCCATATGTTCCTTCCCCTCCATGAAAAAACTCTTGGGTTGTTTCATGTAAACTTTTTCTTCTAAATCTCCATTTAGAAATGTCGTCTTTACATCCATTTGATGCAAATCTAAATCTAAATGCGCAACTAGTGCCATTATGATTCTGAAGGAATCCTTACATGAGACTGGAGAAAACATCTCATTGTAATCTACCCCTTCTCTTTGTATAAATCCTTTTGCCACTAGACGCGCTTTATACTTTTCTATATCCCCGTTAGAGTCATACTTTGTTTTATAGACCCATTTACAGCCTACTGATATGTCTCCAACGTATCTATAATTTTTGATGCTCCATGCTTATTTTTACACCATTTGCCTATTGTTTCGTTACACTTCGTGGCACTTTTATGCATTTTCCGGAACTAACCTATTAACAAGTTGCCACAGTGCCAGTTCCCTGTTTTCTGCTATTTTTGTGTTTCAGAAGTGATACACAGGAAATATTCTCAGAATTGGACGAAACAAGTTCCTGAAGTCTTATTTTACCCGGAAGCTTCCAGAGATCCGAAGGAGAGAAGGAGTAGGGCCACCAGGGCCCCACACGTAGGGGTGGCGCAGCCAGGGGCCTGGCCACGCGGGCCCCGCGTGAGGGCGCCTGGCTCCCCCTCTGACATCGCCCCTTCGCCTATAAAGACCCCCCGATGGAAAAAACCTAAGTACCCGATCAGTTTTTCCAGAACACATCGCGATCCGCCGCCGCCGTCGACCCGAAGATCGGGAGGGTCCAGAAGCTCTTCCCGGCACCCTGCCGGAGAGGGGAATCGCCACCGGAGGTCTTCTTCATCGCCATGCTTGCCTCCGGAGCGATGAGTGAGTAGTCTACCTTGGACTATGGGTCCATAGCAGTAGCTAGATGGTTGTCTTCTCCACCATGTGCTTCATGTTTAGATCTCATGAGCTGCCCTACATGATTGAGATCACCGTTATGTAATTCTACATGTTTGGTTTGTTGGGATCCGATGAATATTGGTGTTTATGATTAAGTTGCTGTACTGAATATTATCTTTTGTTATCTCTATGTTGTTTATGATCTTGCATGCTCTCCGTTGTTAGTAGCTATCTTGGCCGAGTAGTTGCTAGTGACTACAAGAGGGGGTATTTATGCTCGATAGTGGGTTCATGCCTCTATTTCACCTGGGGGAGTGACAGAAACCTCTAAGGTGGTAGATGTGCTGTTGCTACTAGGGAGAAAACAACATTCATATGCTCAAGGGCATATGCTTTGTTTACATTACACACTTTGCTTAATGCAATTATCTGTTGTTCGCAACTTAATACTTTTGGGGTGTTCGGATTGATATCCTCGGGGGTGGATTATTAGTCATAGATGCAGTTGGATGGCAGTCTATGTATTTTGTTGTAATGCCCAGAGTAAATCTCATAGTGATCTTCTTGACATATCACGTTTATCTTTATTCTATCAATTGCCCAACTGTAATTTGTTTACCCAGCATGTATTATTTATCTATGGAGAGGCACCACTAGTGAACTATGGACCCCGGTCCTATTTCCATCATATTGCTATCACCTGTTTACTTTTCTCGTACTGTTTACTTTCTCGCACTGTTTACTTTACTCGCATACTTTTACTGTTTTCCACTCGATACACTCATAACCTTTGTTTCAAGCAAACCGGTGAGATTGACAATCTCATCGTAAGTTGGGAGCAAAGTATTTGTTTGTGTGTGTGCAGGTTCCACGTTGCAGCTAGCAAGCAAAGCTTGGACGAGGCGCCATAAATAAATTGTCCGCAACTGTCGCAATCTAGCAAGCATCACCTTCAGTCGTTTGTCTCTCCTCTCCAAGAACGATAAACCTTGGTTTCTTAATCGAGGGAAAATCTGCTACTATATTCATCACACCTTCCTCTTGGGGTTCCCAACGGGCTGGTCATTCACCACGCATCAAGCATATTTTCTGGCACCGTTGTCGGGGAGGAAGTAGAAGACTTCTGCGAGGGGAGTTTTCGAACGCACATTCTTTACTTTGTTATTGCTTTGCTTTACTTTATTTATTTTACCTGCATCGTTTTTTTATCAAAATCCCAAAAAAATTAGAATCCTTGGTAGTTGTTTTTACTTATCTGCTTTTAGTTTTGTTACAATGAGTAATCCTGAAGTAGAAGTTCGTAGTTTCAAGCAGCAAGGAGGAGAAAGTTTAAAAGATGCTTGGTATCGTATTAACAATGCTCATCATAGGTGTACCAAGAAGCACTCTGCCACAATCCTCCTTAGGAATTTTTATGTTGGTATATCTAGTTGGAATAGGTATGTTCTTGATGCTCTTACAGGAGGTAATTTTCTGGGTACTCCCGCTGGAGAAGCATGCACTATAATTGAAAGTTTATTGGGAATACCACCTATACATGTCGCTAAAACCGAGACCACCTTGGAGGAGGTGGTAGAAAAGCTCAGCTCTTTAGAGAAAAGTTTGCCAAGTATCCTAGAAAATGCTAGCCGCGTTAGTGAATTAGTAGAAAATATTGGTAAGAGAATTACCATTTTAGAGGCTAGCACTACTCATGACAATCAAAACTCAAGGATTGGTAAACTAGAGGAGTCTATGGAAACTCTTAGCTTAATCTTCTCTTCTCTTAAATTTAAGAAAGAGAAAGTGTTTGTTGGAAAAGAGCAAAAATTTATGTATGTTCCCAAGGTTTCTGCACTTAAATCTCAACATGTTCTTAAAATTGGTAAGACTCTTAGTTCCACTAAGGGTAACTTGCAGGTTGAATCATCTTCGGGAACCTTCAAAGAGCCTACTGAGGTAACTAGCACTTCATCTATTGATATTACTTGATTCGCAATTTTCTGCGCCTAGCTCAAAGGCGTTAAAGAAAAGCACTCTTGGGAGATAACCCAATGTTTTCTTTTCAGTAATTTTTATTTTATTTGAGTCTTGGAAGTCATTAATACTGTAATGACTGCTCCTTATCCTTTTTATTTCGTTTTTGTGCCAAGAGAAGACTCTAATTTGAGTGAGGTAAAGATTTGGGGATGTTGCTGTCCTGAAACTGTTTTCTGTGCTTCACCATAAAAATTCGTATAAATTCTCTGTTTATCTTTTGGACCTGCGATTTCTTGTGCATATGCCCCAGGTTATATACAAACTTTTGTTAGTAGAACACTTTTTGATTTGAGCAACAGAAAACCTTTCGAAAATTCGACCTTTGTCAGCTGTTCAGTTTTGACAGATTTCTACCAATATTTGTGTTTGCCGCTTTACCGCTTTCTTTTGAGTTCTTTTGATCACGGAACTTTTGGGGAGGTTGCTACAGTAGTATTTGCTTTATATGTGGTGGTTTTGGGTTGAAACCTGAAGCAAAAAGAGGTTGATTATATGTTATGCTTACACTAATGTTGCGAATAGAATTGTGTTTAGTTTTATATGAAGGAAGTTTTCAAGTGTAGGGATTGGAGAATGATGAGATGAGTTGAAGAATGGACAAAAGCTCAAGCTTGGGGATGCCCATGCATCACCCCAAGAAATATCCAAGAAGTACAAGCGTCAAAGCTTGGGGATGCCCCTGAGGCACCCCTTCTTCATCGGCAAAAATCAGGTCACCTTTCAAGACACTATATTTTTATTGCTTCATGCACTATGTGTTTTTCTTGGAGCGTCAGTTGTTTTAGTTTTCTTAGTTGGTTTAGTTTGTTTGTTTGCTGCAATAAATGGTTGGACCCCAACAAATTTCCTTTGGAGGAGATGTACTCGTTTTCATTTGCAAAGAATGCTCTAGTTTTCACTCTTATTAAAAATCGAGCATTCTTCTTTTTCCGCTACTGCTTTTGGTTTTCGTTTTCGCCTTGATTTGCGTTTAGACCTTGTCATATATTTTCATCAAGGTGTATTTTTTCCTCTGATCTTTATTGGTTTTCATCAAAAGAGGTGTCTTTAAAAATTTCAAATGGTGTTGGAAAAGAGAAAAAGCTTTGTGCAAAATAGTGGTACAAGAAGGAGCTTGTGTAGACTGCGGCTTAGGCTTTTTCATGTCATGCTTGATGTCTTTTTGATAGTATGCTTAGTGGTTTTGCTGTAGCATGACTTGTCTCAAATAACTGAGATTGCTTAATGAGCCTTTGAAAAAATCATGCGTTGTTTTTATTGTATGGAAGCATTATTTTGGTTTTCTCCTTGATGCTTTATTTGGGTTGACTTGGCGCAGGCTCACACATGTTAGACTCTTACAAAGTCGCCAATAGCCTTCATGATCATTTAGTTTTTGACTTTTGATGCCATCTTATGCTTCTTTTAATGTCGCTTTGTCGCTTTGCATGATTATGGCCATTATTGCTCTCTTAGTTGGTCGCTCCCAGTCTTTTGCTAGCCCTCGCCTTGTACTGAGTATGAGCTCTACTCGTGCATCCAACTCCTAAAAGCTAAGTTTTTCCAAAGTGTCCACCATACATACCTACTAGCAATTTGCTATTCCAAGTAAATTTGACTTGATTTTATTTTCTCTTCAAATTAAACTCTTACCAGTGTTATGCAAAATTTGGTCAGTAAAGCTCTCACGAACCGAAAGGCACACTTTACTTTTTCCTGTTCTAAAAATTTGACATTGTGGTCTCTTATGTTGAGTTGTTATGCTTGCAAGTTGTAAATTGGATTCTAGCCCATCCATGTTGTCATGGGGCAAGCTTTCAACATTGCACTTCTTATTTGAGTTGATATCGTGATCTTTTGTCTATGGATGCCCGCGGTGTGAAATGAATTGGGAATCTTGTGGGGATCATGGAGTTTGTATATGTGTTAGGGAAACGCCGGGCGGCCAATCTAAGCCATGCATAATTCATGGTGGAAATTTGCAGCATACCCATGGTGAACATTCGACGACGCATCTCACATTAAAAAGCTAAACAAAAGGCAAATAAAAGAGATGTTGAGGTGTTCATTGTCTGCTTGTCCTGTCATTTTGGTGTGGGCTTGTTCCATGTCATCGGGCACGGAGGTACCCCATTGGCGGTTCTCAATGATACATATATACTTACAATGACAAGAGCCTTGCTTGGGACTCTAAGTAAAGTAGCATGAGGTTTGGGTACTCGTATTCACGGGGCACGAGGTCTTCAACTTATGATTTGTCAAGCATATGCATCATAATTGTTCTCGCATTAACTTTAACCATTCAAGATGCTTATGATGGGGGCAATGAGAGCTCAAAGCCGGTAAGTACCATAATTTTTGAAGGTTATAAAACTTGCAATCACTGCTTCCCTCTGCGAAGGGCCTTTCTTTTAATTTTATGTTGAGTCACCACCTTCTTTCTTTATGCACCATTAAGAGAGCATAGTTGTCATTCTTAGTGTGATATGCATTGTCCCAAAGTTCATTGATTGATTCATGATGATTGGTTTCACTTGTTCTTAAATTATTTGTATCTAGTCGCCCTCTTAAACTTTAAGGTGTCCTATGCATTTATGTTTTGCTCTCTTTGAAGGACAAGCCGAAAACCATTTGTATGTTTTTCCTTATGATTTGAACACACGTTTGACTTTCATTGTTTCATTTTCATGATCTTTTATTTGTGTTCATTTGCATGTTTACAACATGGTTGCTAAGTTCTTATTGTCATGATTATATCTTCATGTCCATGTTTTAAGTTCTTATGATCCTAGCTCACAAATGCTTGCATATATGATCAAGATTGTGTAGGTGCATGTCACCTCAAAAATTATTCTTTTGTTATCACTTACCTACTCGAGGACGAGCAGGAGTTAAGCTTGGGGATGCTTGATACGTCTCCAATGTATCTATAATTTTTGATACTCCATGCTTGTTTTTACACCATTTGCCTATTGTTTCGTTACACTTCGTGGCAGTTTTATGCATTTTCCGGAACTAACCTATTAACAAGTTGCCACAGTGTCAGTTCCCTGTTTTCTGCTGTTTTTGTGTTTCAGAAGTGATACACAGGAAATATTCTCGGAATTGGACGAAACAAGTTCCTGAAGTCTTATTTTACCCAGAAGCTTTCAGAGATCCGAAGGAGAGAAGGAGTAGGGCCACCAGGGCCCCACACGCAGGGGTGGCGCGGCCAGGGGCCTGGCCGCGCGGGCCCCGCGTGAGGGCGCCTGGCTCCCCCTCTGACATCGCCCCTTCGCCTATAAAGACCCCCCGACGGAAAAAACCTAAGTACCCAATCAGTTTTTCCAGAACACATCGCGATCCGCCGCCGCCGTCGACCCGAAGATCGGGAGGGTCCAGAAGCTCTTCCCGGCACCCTGCCGGAGAGGGGAATCACCACCGGAGGTATTCTTCATCGCCATGCTTGCCTCCGGAGCGATGAGTGAGTAGTCTACCTTGGACTATGGGTCCATAGCAGTAGCTAGATGGTTGTCTTCTCCACCATGTGCTTCATGTTTAGATCTCATGAGCTGCCCTACATGATTGAGATCACCGTTATGTAATTCTACATGTTTGGATTGTTGGGATCCGATGAATATTGGTGTTTATGATTAAGTTGCTGTACTGAATATTATCTTTTATTATCTCTATGTTGTTTATGATCTTGCATGCTCTCCGTTGTTAGTAGCTATCTTGGCCGAGTAGTTGCTAGTGACTCCAAGAGGGGGTATTTATGCTCGATAGTGGGTTCATGCCTCTATTTCACCTGGGGGAGTGACAGAAACCTCTAAGGTGGTAGATGTGCTGTTGCTACTAGGGAGAAAACAACATTCATATGCTCAAGGGCATATGCTTTGTTTACATTACACACTTTGCTTAATGCAATTATCTGTTGTTCGCAACTTAATACTTTTGGGGTGTTCGGATTGATATCCCCGGGGGTGGATTATTAGTCATAGATGCAGTTGGATGGCGGTCTATGTATTTTGTTATAATGCCCAGAGTAAATCTCATAGTGATCTTCTTGACATATCACGTTTATCTTTATTCTATCAATTGCCCAACTGTAATTTGTTTACCCAGCTTGCATTATTTATCTATGGAGAGACACCACTAGTGAACTGTGGACCCCGGTCCTATTTCCATCATATTGCTATCATCTGTTTACTTTTCTCGTACTGTTTACTTTCTCGCACTGTTTACTTTACTCGCATACTTTTACTGTTTTCCACTTGATACACTCATAACCTTTGTTTCAAGCAAACCAGTGAGATTGACAACCTCATCGTAAGTTGGGAGCAAAGTATTTGTTTGTGTGTGTGCAGGTTCCACGTTGCAGCTAGCAAGCAAAGCTTGGACGAGGCGCCATAAATAAATTGTCCGCAGCTATCGCAATCTAGCAAGCATCACCTTCAGTCGTTTGTCTCTCCTCTCCAAGAACGATAAACCTTGGTTTCTTAATTGAGGGAAAATCTGCTACTATATTCATCACACCTTCCTCTTGGGGTTCCCAACGGGCTAGTCATTCACCACGCATCACCTACTGTTTTGGCTCCTTTGGAAATTTCCTCTAAGTCCCAAACACCGTTGGAACTCATTGACCTCATTTCATCTTCCATGGCCTCTAGCCACTTCGATGAGTTGGGGCTTCCCATAGCTTCTTCATATGAAGTGGGATCACCTTCCATATGAACTATTTATGTGTTATAAACTTTATAATCAGTAGAAATAGCTGATTTCTTAACTCTTTTGGACCTTCTAAGGGCCTCATTCTCTGGCTCATTTTGTACCTCAACTTCCGGTACATCTATTAAAGGTGGCTGCTGCAACTCCCTTTCATGCTCAACAAAGGGTTCAGTCGGCTCCTGACGGGCAGGTTCCGAATCTTCACACCTTGTTGTCATGGGTGGAGTTACAACAGGTGCTTGCATCGCAACCTCAGGGATTGTCGGTGCAGGTACAACAGGTAGCAAGAAAAAAGGCTCCTGGATCATTGGATTAGGTGCATGCACCCTCTTCTCCTCAAGATCAATTTTCCGAGCTACCATGCCCCCCCCCCTCATCAGTTCGTCCTCCAAGAAGACTGCATGTCTCATTTCTACAAACTTTGTGTATTTGTCTGGACAGTAGGAACGATAACCTTTTGATCTGTCAGGATAGCCAATGAAGTGGCAAGTTACTATTTTGGGGTCTAACTTTGCAATATTTGGATTAAATACTTTTGCCTCAGCTGGGCTCCCCCAGACCCTCAAGTGGCGCAGGGAGGGAACTCTCCCTGTCAACAACTCGTACGGTATTTTGGGCACCGACTTGCTTGGTACTCTGTTGAGAATGTGAATGGCGGTTTTAAGCGCCTCCATCCATAATCCCAATGGCAGGGTGCAATAACTCATCATACTGCGCACCATATCCATAAGAGTACGGTTGCGCCTTTCAGCTACTCTATTTTGCTGAGGTTCATCCGGCATAGAATACTGGGCGACTATTCCATTTTCCTGTAAGAACCTTGCAAAAGGTTCAGGTACTTGACCATATGGAGTGTGCCGATCGTAGTACTCCCCTCCACGGTCGGACCAGACTATTTTAATTCTTTTATCATGCTGATTTTCAACTTCTGCTTTGAATATTTTAAATTTATCCAATGCTTCAGACCTTTCTTTAATTGGATAAATATAACCATATCGGGAGTAATCATCTGTGAATGTTATGAACGAGTCATAACTATCCACACTTTTCACAGAAAACGGTCCACAAATATCAGTGTGAATGATTTCTAGTGTCGCTGTACTTCGGTTTGCACCCTTTTTAATTTGCTTTACATACTTTCCTTTTATGCAATCTATGCATTGTTCTATATCAGAGAACTCTAACGAAGGAAGAATATCATTTTTAACGAGGTTTTCGATTCTTCCCCTCGAAATATGGCCTAATCGACAGTGCCATAACTTCGATGAGTCATGAGTTCTTTTTCTTTTCTTTTGTTCTTTGTTCGACAAGGAATTTTGTTCATTCACATTACGCACAGAATGCACTTTTTCACGTAAGGATAACAAATAAAGCTCATTGTGAAGTAAAGCAACACTCACACAAGCATCTTTAAACCATATGGCACACTTGCCGTGTGCAAAATAACACTCATAACTGTCTTTATCCAAACGTGATACACTTATTAAGTTTCTATGAAGCAAAGGAACAAATAAAACATCTATAAGAAGAATCGTAAAGCCATCAGCTAACTCTAAGGAGATGTCGCCAACAGCTTCAATATCTGCTTGAACTCCATTCGCGACTTCAATGCATCTTTCGCTTCTTTGCATAGTCCTTGTCGAATGGAATCCCTGTAAAGAATTTGCAACATAAACAGTTGCACCTGAGTCAATCCACCAAGTAGATTTTGAAAACTGTGAATACATGGATTCATTTACAAAAGAAACTGTATCTTTACCTTTGTTTGCCATTATGGACTTGAGCCATTCTAGACAGTATTTCTTGAAGTGCCCAGTCTTCTTGCAGTGGAGACACTGGTCTTTATCGACTGGGAGAGTGGGCTGATGATACTGTTGGGGACCTTTGCCATATGGCTTAGAGGGAGAACCTTGGTTGCTGTTCTGGTAGTTCCTTTTCCTATTGTCCTTGACATAGTTGATGGAACCACCATTTAAGGCTTTCATCCTATCCTCTTCTTGCACACACATGGCAATCATCTTTTCTATGTCCCATTTATCAGGGGATATGTTGTAGTTGATAACAAAGTTATCAAACTCTTTAGGCAATGAAGCCATGACAAGGTGAACAAGCAGAGCAGGCTTTAGTTCCAGATCAACATCCATGGGCTTCAGTTTAGAAGCCATGTTGCCCATCCTCAGGATGTGCTCCCTGATGCCATGTGCACCTCCTGTGTACTTTTCTGTGACCAGCTGTTTGAGCAGCTGGGTAGCATACATCTTTGAAGAGCCAGTTCAAGGAACTCCCCAACGGAAGTGCACTCTTCGATTGAGCTCGCAATGGCGTTCTCAATCGCGTTCTTTATAAAGGCCATGCACTTTTTATTTGCATTGACCCACTTTTGGTTCTCTAGAACATATGCCAGCTTCACTGGACCATAGTCCTTTTTCTTTTTCTCCCATGCAACATCATCATCCTTTGCATCTCTGACTGGCTCTATCGGCTTGATTGGCTGTGGAGTGTCCACAACCCAATCGACTTCAGCGCAGACAAAAGCGAGGTCAACTTTCTTCCTCCATTCAGTGTAGTTGTCACCCCTGAGCGTCGGAACATCTTTGAGGCAACTCATCAAATTGTAACCTCCTGAAATTCACAATTATGTGAGATAACAAAACAATTGCATGCATTAATCCAACGTTGGTATAAATCAACACATTCAACTGTTTGTGCAATTAAAACTATATTACCGTTGGGCAAAAATAGAGATAAATGCACATTTTAACATATAATTAACAAATCATGATCATGCTATTAACAAGGTTGGTCATATAATAACAAAATCATAATCATCTTTAAAATCACTTTATCACATCTTTCAAAATTTAATTACCACTTTATTGCATTTAAGCAATTTCTTTTAACTATTTGCAGCGGAAATTATGAATTAAAATTCATTAACTTTAAACTTTTCAGAAATGTTTCTGTAACTTTTGAATTCTCTAAACAAATTTTTCGTTGGAATAATTTGAATAGAAAAGACTATATGAAATTTGCTCAAAAAACTGAACAAAAAACACCAAAACTGTGCTCTGTATAAAAAAATAACAGAAAATACTATTTGGCCTGAAGCTTTCTGCGGCCCACAGCCTGCTCCGTGCGCGCCCTGCCCTGTTCGGGAATTACTATCGGGCGCTCGCTGATACGTCTCAAACGTATCTATAATTTTTGATGCTCCATGCTTGTTTTTACACCATTTGCCTATTGTTTCGTTACACTTAGTGGCATTTTTATGCATTTTCCGGAACTAACCTATTAACAAGTGCCACAGTGCCAGTTTCCTGTTTTCTGCTGTTTTTGTGTTTCAGAAGTGATACACAGGAAATATTCTCGGAATTGGACGAAACAAGTTCTTGAAGTCTTATTTTACCCGGAAGCTTCCAGAGATCCAAAGGAGAGTAGGAGGCGAGGGACCAGGGGCCCACACGCACAGGTGGCGCGGCCAGCCCCTGGCCCGCTCCACCCCCGTGTGTGGCCGCCTGGCCCCTCCTCTGACATCGCCCCTTCGCCTATAAAGACCCCCCGACGAGAAAAACCTAAGTGCCCGATCAGTTTTCCAGAACACATCGTGATCCGCCGCCGCCGTCGACCCGAAGATCGGGAGGATCCAGAAGCTCTTCCCGGCACCCTGCCGGAGAGGGGAATCGCCACCGGAGGTCTTCTTCATCGCCATGCTTGCCTCCAGAGCGATGAGTGAGTAGTCTACCTTGGACTATGGGTCCATAGCAGTAGCTAGATGGTTGTCTTCTCCACCATGTGCTTCATGTTTAGATCTCATGAGCTGCCATACATGATTGAGATCACCGTTATGTAATTCTACATGTTTGGTTTGTTGGGATCCGATGAATATTGGTGTTTATGATTAAGTTGCTGTACTGAATTATATCTTTTGTTATCTCTATGTTGTTTATGATCTTGCATGCTCTCCGTTGTTAGTAGCTATCTTGGCCGAGTAGTTGCTAGTGACTCCAAGAGGGGGTATTTATGCTCGATAGTGGGTTCATGTCTCTATTTCACCTGGGGGAGTGACAGAAACCTCTAAGGTGGTAGATGTGCTGTTGCTACTAGGGAGAAAACAACATTCATATGCTCAAGGGCATATGCTTTGTTTACATTACACACTTTGCTTAATGCAATTATCTGTTGTTCGCAACTTAATACTTCTAGGGTGTTCGGATTGATATCCCCGGGAGTGGATTATTAGTCATAGATGCAGTTGGATGGCGGTCTATGTATTTTGTTGTAATTCCTAGAGTAAAATCTCATAGTGATCTTCTTGACATATCACGTTTCAAGCAAACCGGTGAGATTGACAACCTCATCGCAAGTTGGGAACAAAGTATTTGTTTGTGTGTGTGCAGGTTCCACAACACCTTCAGTCGTCATTGTCTCTCCTCTCCTGTTCGATAAACCTTGGTTTCTTAAACTGAGGGAAAACTTGCTGCTGCACTCATCATACCTTCCTCTTGGGGTTCCCAACGGGCTGGTTATTCACCATGCACAAGGACAGTCTGAAGCCACATTCACTTGGAGCATCAGCCATTTTTCTGGCGCTGTTGCCGGGGAGGAGAGAAGACTTCTGCAAGGGGAGTTCTTCGCACACATATTCTTTACTTTGTTATTGTTTTGCTTTACTTTATTTATTTTACCTGCATTGCTTTTTATCAAAAACCCAAAAAAATTAGAATCCTTGGTAGTTGTTTTTACTTGTTTACTTTCGTTTTGCTGAAATGGCGAATCCTGAAAACACCAAGTTGTGTGACTTCACTAGCACGAACAATAGTGATTTTATCTGCACTCCTATTGCACCACCTATTCCTGCTGCAAACTTTTATGAGATTAAGCCTCCTTTATTGAACCTTGTTATGAAAGAGCAAATTTCTGGTGCTAGTACTGAAGATGCTGCAGCTCATCTGAACAATTTTGTTGAGCTATGTGAGATACAGAAATATAAGGATGTTGATAGTGATATTATTAAGCTCAAGTTGTTTCCTTTTTCTTTGAGAGGAAAGGCTAAAGATTGGTTGCTGTCTTTGACTAAGAATAGTATTGATTCATGGGCTAAGTGTAAGGATGCTTTTATTGGTAGATACTATCCTCCTGCTAAGATTATATCGTTGCATAGCAATATTATGAAGTTTACTCAGTTTGATAATGAACATGTTGCTCAAGCTTGGGAAAGAATGAAATCTATGATAAAGAATTGCCCCACTCATGGACTGACTACTTGGATGATTATCCAAACTTTTTATGCAGGACTGAATTTTTCTTCAAGGAACCTACTTGATTCAGCTGCTGGAGGCACTTTTATGTCCCTTACCTTGGGCGCCGCGTCAAAGCTACTCGACAACATGATGGTAAATTATTCTGAATGGCACACCGAGAGAGCTCCACAAGGTAAGAAGGTAAATTCTGTTGAGGAAACCTCTTCCTTGAATGATAAGATTGATACCATTATGGCTATGCTTGCTAATGATAGGACTCATGTTGATCCTAATAATGTTCCTTTGGCCTCTCTGGTTGCTCAAGAAGAGCAAGTTGATGTGAATTTCATTAGAAACAATAATTTTAGCAACAATGCTTATAGGAACAATTTTGCTAGTAACAATTATAGACCGTTTCCTTCTAATGGTGATAATAGCTATCTTGGTAGACCTAAAATGCCTAGTGAAGAAAGAATTTTTGAACTTGAAAAGGCTACCAAGAATTTTATGCAGATGCAATATGAGCAGAACAAGGCTTTCACCAAGACTATGGAGGAGCAATCAGCTCTGTTGAGGACTATTAGTCATCAACTAGAAAATTTAAACAAGGCTGTTCCTGAATTACAGGCTAAGGTTTCCAAAGCTGAAACCGATATTTCATTATTGTCTAATGTGCAATCTTCTTTGGTTAATAAAATGTCCGCTAAGCCCGATCCTTTTGCTACCGCTAATGCTATCCAAGTTGGAATTGATGAAAATATTAGATTGTTAGCGGAATTGCATGCCAGGTGGGAAAGAGAAGATGAGATGGCTAGAGAGATAAAGGTATATACCATTACTACCTCTAATGATGTTGCTGCTACTGGTAGCAATCCTCTTACTTTGATTGGTGTAGAGAAAACTCCCACTCCTTGTGTTAAAAAGCCTAAAACTGCCAAAACTTTTTCTCAAAAGAGTGCTGAAATTTTTCGGAGTGTGGGAGATGATAGCTCTATTTCTTTTAATGATTTTGATGTTGATGGCTGCAATATATCTGAAGTTATTTTGTTCTTGCAAAATCTTGCTTTGACTCCCAATGCTAGTTCTTTAAATATTGCTTTTACTAAGCATATTACCAATGCTCTCATAAAAATTAGGGATGAAAAGTTGAAGCAAAAAGCCTCTGTTCCCAAGAAGTTAGATGATGGTTGGGAACCCATCATTGATATGCATGTTAATGGTTATGATTGCCATGCTTTATGTGATCTAGGTGCTAGTATTTCTATCATGCCTAGAAAGATTTATGACATGCTTGATTTACCACCGCTTGAAAAATGTTATTTTGATGTTCCTATTGCTGATGTTGCTAAGAAGAAACCTTTGGGAAGAATTAATGATGTTCTTATTGTGGTTAACAATAACCTTGTTCCCGTTGATTTTCTTGTTATGGACGTTGAATGCCATGCTTCATGTCCTATTATTTTGGGAAGACCCTTTCTTCGAACTGTAGGTGCTATCATTGATATGAGGGAAGGCACTATCAAATATCAATTCCCACTTAAGAAAGGTATGGAACACTTCCCTAGGAAAAGAAAAAAAATTGCTTTTTGACTCTATTCTTAGAGCAAATTATGAGCTTGATGCTTCATCACTTGATATTACTTGATTCGCAATTTTCTGCGCCTAGCTCAAAGGCGTTAAAGAAAAGCACTCTTGGGAGATAACCCAATGTTTTCTGTTTAGTACTTTTTCTTTTATTTGAGTCTTGGAAGTCATTACTACTATAATGACCGCTCCTTATCTTGTTTATTTCGTTTTTGTGCCAAGAGAAGCCTCTAATTTGAGTGAAGTAAAGATTTGGGGATGTTGCTGTCCTGAAACTGTTTTCGGTGCTGCACCGTAAAAATTCGTTAAAATTCTCTGTTTATCTTTTGGACCTTCGATTTCTTGTGCATATGACCCAGGTTATATCCAAACTTTTCTTAGTTGAACACTTTTTGATTTGAGCAACAGAAAATCCCTCAAAAATTCGACCTTTGTCAGCTGTTCAGTTTTGACAGATTTCTGCCAATATTTGTGTTTGCCACTTTATCGCTTTCTTTTGAGTTCTTTTGATCATGGAACTTTTGGGGAGGTTGCTACAGTAGTATATGCTATATATGTGGTGGTTTTGAGTTGAAACCTGAAGCAAATAGAGGATTGATTATATGTTATGCTTGCACTAATGTTGCTAATAGAATTGTGTTTAGTTTTGTATGAAGGAAGTTTTCAAGTGTAGGGATTGGAGAATGATGAGATGAGTTGAAGAATGGACAAAATCTCAAGCTTGGGGATGCCCATGCATCACCCCAAGAAATATCCAAGAAGTACAAGCGTCAAAGCTTGGGGATGCCCCCGAGGCACCCCTTCTTCATCGGCAAAAATCAGGTCACCTTTCAAAACACTATATTTTTATTGCTTCATGCACTATGTGTTTTTCTTGGAGCGTCAGTTGTTTTAGTTTTCTTAGTTGGTTTAGTTTGTTTGTTTGCTGCAATAAATGGTTGGACCCAACAAATTTCTTTGGAGGAGATGTACTCGTTTTCATTTGCAAAGAACACTCAGTTTTTCACTCTTATCGTTCATCGATGCGTTCTTCTTTTTCTGCTACTGCTTTTGGTTTTCGTTTTTGCCTTGATTTGCGTTCAGACCTTGTCATATCTTTTCATCAAGGTGTACTTTTGCCTCTGATCTTTATTGGTTTTCATCAAAAGAGGTGTTTATAAAAATTTCAAATGGTGTTGGAAAAGAGAAAAAGCTTTGTGCAAAATAGTGGTACAAGAAGGAGCTTGTGTAGACTGCGGCTTAGGCTTTTTCATGTCATGCTTGATGTCTTTTTGATAGTATGCTTAGTGGTTTTGCTGTAGCATGACTTGTCTCAAATAACTGAGATTGCTTAATGAGCCTTTGAAAAAATCATGCGTTGTTTTTATTGTATGGAAGCATTATTTTGGTTTTCTCCTTGATGCTTTATTTGGGTTGACTTGGCGCATGCTCACACATGTTAGACTCTTACAAAGTTGACAATAGCCTTCATGATCATTTAGTTTCTAACTTTTGATGCCATCTTATGCTTCTTTTAATGTCGCTTTGTCGCTTTGCATGATTATGGCCATTATTGCTCTCTTAGTTGGTCGCTCCCAGTCTTTTGCTAGCCCTCGCCTTGTACCGAGTATGATCTCTACTCGTGCATCCAACTCCTAAAAGCTAAAGTTTTCTATTGTGTCCACCATACATACCTACTAGCAATTTGCTATTCCAAGTAAATTTGACTTGCTTTTATTTTCTCTTCAAATTAAACTCTTACCAGTGTTATGCGAAACTCGGTTAGCCGGAAGGCACACTTTACTTTTTCTTGCTCTTAAAAATTTGACATTGTGGTCTCTTATGTTGAGTTGTTATGCTTGCAAGTTGTAAGTTGGAGACTAGCCCAGCCATGCAGTCATGGGCAAGCTTTCAACATTGCACTTCTTATTTGAGTTGATATCGTGATCTTTTGTTTATGGATGCCCGCGGTGTGAAATGAATTGGGAATCTTGTGGGGATCATGGAGTTTGTATATGTGTTAGGGAAACGCCGGGCCGCCAATCTAAGCCATGCATAATTCATGGTGGAAATTTGCAGCATACCCATGGTGAACATTCGACAACGCATCTCATAATAAAAAGCTAAACAAAAGGCAAATAAAAGAGATGTCGAGGTGTTCATTGTCTGCTTGTCCTGTCATTTTGGTGTGGGCTTGTTCCATGTCATCGGGCACGGAGGTACCCCATTGGCGGTTCTCAATGATATGCATATACTTACAATGACAAGAGCCTTGCTTGGGACTCTAAGTAAAGTAGCATGAGGTTTGGGTACTCGTATTCACGGGGCACGAGGTTTTCAACTTATGATTTGTCAAGCATATGCATCATAATTGTTCTCGCATTAACTTTAACCATTCAAGATGCTTATGATGGGGGCAATGAGAGCTCAAAGCCGGTAAGTACCATAATTTTTGAAGGTTATAAAACTTGCAATCACTGCTTCCCTCTGCGAAGGGCCTTTGTTTTACTTTTATGTTGAGTCACCACCTTCTTTCTTTATGCACCATTAAGAGAGCATAGTTGTCATTCTTAGTGTGATATGCATTGTCCCAAAGTTCATTGATTTATTCATATTGTTGGTTTCACTTGTTCTTAAATTATTTGTATCTAGTCGCCCTCTTAAACTTGAAGGTGTCCTATGCATTTATGTTTTGCTCTCTTTGAAGGACAAGCTGAAAACCTTTTGTATGTTTTTCCTTATGATTTGAACACACGTTTGACTTTCATTGTTTTATTTTCATGATCTTTTGTTTGTGTTCATTTACATGTTTACAACATGGTTGCTAAGTTCTTATTGTCATGATTATATCTTCATGCCCATGTTTTAAGTTCTATTGATCCCAGCTCACCAATGCTTACATATATGATCAAGATTGTGTAGGTGCATGTCACCTCAAAAATTATTCTTTTGTTATCACTTACCTACTCGAGGACGAGCAGGAGTTAAGCTTGGGGATGCTTGATACGTCTCAAACGTATCTATAATTTTTGATGCTCCATGCATGTTTTTACACCATTTGCCTATTGTTTCGTTACACTTAGTGGCATTTTTATGCATTTTCCGGAACTAACCTATTAACAAGTGCCACAGTGCCAGTTTCCTGTTTTCTGCTGTTTTTGTGTTTCAGAAGTGATACACAGGAAATATTCTCGGAATTGGACGAAACAAGTTCCTGAAGTCTTATTTTATCCGGAAGCTTTCAGAGATCCGAAGGAGAGTAGGAGGCGAGGGACCAGGGGCCCACACGCACAGGTGGCGCGGCCAGCCCCTGGCCCGCGCCACCCCCGTGTGTGGCCGCCTGGCCCCTCCTCTGACATCGCCCCTTCGCCTATAAAGACCCCCCGACGAGAAAAACCTAAGTGCCCGATCAGTTTTCCAGAACACATCGCGATCCGCCGCCGCCGTCGACCCAAAGATCGGGAGGGTCCAGAAGCTCTTCCCGGCACCCTGCCGGAGAGGGGAATCGCCACCAGAGGTCTTCTTCATCGCCATGCTTGCCTCCGGAGCAATGAGTGAGTAGTCTACCTTGGACTATGGGCCATAGCAGTAGTTAGATGGTTGTCTTCTCCACCATGTGCTTCATGTTTAGATCTCATGAGCTGCCATACATGATTGAGATCACCGTTATGTAATTCTACATGTTTGGTTTGTTGGGATCCGATGAATATTGGTGTTTATGATTAAGTTGCTGTACTGAATTATATCTTTTGTTATCTCTATGTTGTTTATGATCTTGCATGCTCTCCGTTGTTAGTAGCTATCTTGGCCGAGTAGTTGCTAGTGACTCCAAGAGGGGGTATTTATGCTCGATAGTGGGTTCATGTCTCTATTTCACCTGGGGGAGTGACAGAAACCTCTAAGGTGGTAGATGTGCTGTTGCTACTAGGGAGAAAACAACATTCATATGCTCAAGGGCATATGCTTTGTTTACATTACACACTTTGCTTAATGCAATTATCTGTTGTTCGCAACTTAATACTTTTAGGGTGTTCGGATTGATATCCCCGGGAGTGGATTATTAGTCATAGATGCAGTTGGATGGCGGTCTATGTATTTTGTTGTAATGCCCAGAGTAAAATCTCATAGTGATCTTCTTGACATATCACGTTATCTCTATTCTATCAATTGCCCAACTGTAATTTGTTTACCCAGCATGTGTTATTTTATCTATGGAGAGACACCACTAGTGAACTGTGGACCCCGGTCCTATTTCCATCATATTGCTATCACCTGTTTACTTTACTCGTACTGTTTACTTTACTCGCATACTATATTGTTTTCCACTCGATACACTCATAACCTTTGTTTCAAGCAAACCGGTGAGATTGACAACCTCATCGCAAGTTGGGAACAAAGTATTTGTTTGTGTGTGTGCAGGTTCCACAACACCTTCAGTCGTCATTGTCTCTCCTCTCCTGTTCGATAAACCTTGGTTTCTTAAACTGAGGGAAAACTTGCTGCTGCACTCATCATACCTTCCTCTTGGGGTTCCCAACGGGCTGGTTATTCACCACGCACAAGGACAGTCTGAAGCCACATTCACTTGGAGCATCACTCGCCGCTCTGCAGCACACTCACTCACGGCCCATGGCCTGCTGGTGAGGCAGCTCTGTGCCTGTGTCCGTCCGATGGAGATCGGATGGTCCTCCGCGATGATCGTCCGAATAAAAAGGCCCCCCGAGCGGAATCAGTGAAACCCTAGCCTCACTTACCGGCGACGGTGAGCTCCACCACGGCGGCGGCCGTCCCCTCCATTCCCTTGCCCTTTGCTCTGTCCTGCTATTCCCTTCGCCGGTCGATGGCGATGCGCACCTCTGGCCCCTTACGCCAGCGACGGCGATGCCCGGCACCTCGGCCAGGAGACCGGCAGCTAGGTGTCATGTACTTTGCCCCCGAAGAGGTTCTCTCTTTCGGCCGTGGCGAGGTGTGTGCCCCCTCCACTACCATGTCCTTCTTCTCAGATGCCCCTGCAGAGGTGCGCATCGAGATCAAGCGGGATGGCGTGGCGGCACACTTTTCCGGCGAGCAACGAGGCCCTCTCCGGTGAGTTTCTTTGCCCTCTTCCCCCTTTTCTTTGGATTTTCTTTTGGGGATTAGGGTTACTGTGAGGGTGGGGATGCTTTTGATGGGGATGCTTTTCCAATTTTCCTTTTCTACCGAAAGATCTAGCAACTAGATGATGCTCTGATACCATTGTTGACAGGCTAGGCTAGAACAATATCGGTAGATCGATCTCTATACTTGATATGCACGATTTCTGAGAGAGAGAGGGAGATCAGAGAGAGAGATAACCTGCTCCATGGCTTGAGGAACTCGAGCCAGTGGCCATGGCGACGGATGGTGGCGAGGGCGTGTGTGTGGTGGCGGCGGTGGCAGTGGTACTTCCTGTCACCTCACGCTAACCCTAGATCGGTAGGGATTTTGGTGGGAGGCGGCTACGCACGATCAACCTCGTGAGACGTGCTGGCCGGCCCCCCCACCCTTTATATAGCGCGGCGACAGGGGCCCACCGTTCATAAACGAACGGACGTCCCCGATCAGGGCGCGAGGCAAAGGTTGGATCGAGTCGTTGGACTCGGTCCTGTGGAGATCAATCTAACAGGAACATACCATTTATTTACACATGGGGAACACCATAAAGTCTTTTGAAATCCAAGGGAAACTGATCTGGGCAACATATACACTCTGGTACAAAATTAGACTAATCACAAGGACAATTGCACACAGCCGTAGAAAAGAGCAGGCATCGTACACATAACCACCTCACGTGGTTGGCGACTGAAGTGGAATAGATTTATAGAAGGAAATGAGCATATCACACGGTATCATGCGACGATCTCATTGTCAATGCCATTGATATCACGTAATTTCCACATTAACATCCAACAAGTTGAACTCTTAAGCTTTTTTTAATCAAGGAACGTGTGAACATATACATTCAAGTATATAGAAAAAGATAGTCATGGTATTCCAAAAACGATAATTATTTCACTTTGCATGATTTGACATCATATGCATGGTTAGCTACTAGTGTGTTGGTATAGGGAGTATACTCTCTTTAGACCATTGTTCTCCCATCAGTCTCTCCTCCTTGATCCATGCCACCCAACCCTGATACAATGTCGCATCCCTTATCACCAATTTCTCCCTCGGCTTTCATCTTTGTCTATGTTGTCCATGCTAGAGTGTTGTATTGCTGTGTTTTGTACCTTCTTTAACTCCGAGATGATTCTTATTGCCTCGATAATGGATGTGTCTTCTTTTGTTCCTACGAAGCTCTGAGAAGATTCTTATCACCTTTAATGATTTTTTATTACCACTATGTCTAGTTGGAAAGCTACATATGCAGGAGGTATCTATATATCCATAATTGAATTCATGATTTTTGTTTGTTTATTTTAGAGTATATTTGTCTCCATTCATTTGCAATTAAGGTTACATAATCAACAAGATGTACAATGCTCACCGAAAGACCATCTGACCAGATTTTCTGCTACGCTTGCTGGGGCTATCTTGCCAACTCACGAGCAACACCACTAGACTCATGTGGACCATGCTCAAGCGACATAATTCCTTGAAGTACCTTGGTGTGTTGTTTGTAAACTCCGTATCTATGCTTTTGGAGGGGCAACCAAGGCAACTGGCGCATACAGCAAAAGTATCGGATGCGCACGGGGCGTCTCCGACCATAGGATGGACAACTGGAGCTATCTGCCCAAACGTCACTCGTCAGTGCTGAAGATATGGTGATGTTGCTTCATTCAGTAATGCTTCTGTGTGAATGCAATTTATGCGATGCAGCACACACGGCTAATAAACTTTGTGAACACATGTTACTACTTGCGTGGAAACGACGGGTTTAAGGGCACATCCTGACGCCTCTCATTTTTAACGGGGAACTACTCTAACTCTGGGTGGTACGCTCATGTTTTAGCACTTGTGCTTAAACACCAATCAGAGCCGTTCTAGATCTTGAAGGAAGTTTTGACAGCAAGCTACCGAGTCTGGCGAAACGCAGCAATATGACAACGCATATGTGCAGTGTGAGGGTTGCATCTTTTGTAGCCAGTAGCCTGTACGGATGTCCAAGTTCATAAAGGACAGTGACAGTCGTTTGCTCATGGTGGAGAGAAGCATTGAGGTACATTAGTTTACCAACCAAAATTTTGAAACGGAGTTTACCAACCAAATCAAATTCACACATTGTCAACTTATGACCATATATAGTCTAGTGCACGTGGGCACGCCAAAATTTGAAAGTGTGGATTTGTACTCTTGTGTCAAATAATCCTTGTCGATGCACTGTGAGTGTGCTGCGTAGTACTAGTACCAAACGTATTTCTTCAAGGAACCTGCCACTGATTTACACATGTGAAGCCAGAAGTTGTTTTTGCATCCAGTGGAAACTGATCCGAGTAACATGCCCCCTCCAACAGGGTGTAGCGGGGACTATATTATCATTCGACTATTAGCCAAGATGAGCTACCTAGAGCTTTTCACAATAAAACACTAATTAATTAATCCCATTTATTTGAGTATGCGTACGCATTAGTATGTCAGGCACGATTTGTGTTCTCAACAAATGATGATTTTGCATCCAGAACATCATAAATTCTAGCTAAATCCAACAATTAAGTTATATATAATTGCACTCATTCACTTATCTTTAGTTTTGCAGGATAATGTTTTGTAACAGATAGAATGTATTTCATGTCATATTCTTTAGTATCTTTGTCTACATGCCGATTCTTCCCGCATACTCCCTCTGTTCCGATGTAATTGACGTGAGGGAGACAAGACCAATGAACAAACAATGGTTCGACCGAAGTTGATTAAATTGGAACAGAGTAGTATACACTTTGGTGAACTAGTATGGTAACGGTAGTTGCACATGGTACAAACGGCCTCCCCGCATATACGCTTTGGTGAACTAGTATGGTAACGGCCGGTAGTTGCACACGGTAAAAAGGGCATGCACCGCACACGTTTTCCTTTCCATATGGTAGATGTGTGTGCCATGCGCACATGGTTGGACAACTATGTGTGACTAGTAATCAAGCACGTGCACATGCACGTTCTCTATAACTGTATGTTGTTTATAAATGTATGTGTATGCAGTTAGAGTGATTTATTTCACCTTAAACTAAATTGACAAATATTATCAATTTGTCATGAAAAAAATAAAAAAATAATAATTTTATCTTTCTGAAATGGAATAGAATAATTCTATATAATATGAATGTAAATCCATCAATTTCACTGCATACCCTAGTTCTAATCCTGAACCAAAGTGCACAACTCATGAGTAACTCAGTTGCGGTTGACTCTAGCAGACCAAAGAGCCCTAACTTTTATAAAAATTTGTAAACATCACCGGTCAAGGTGCTAATCTTCTCTAGAAATAACAGCTCATGGCATATCTGTAGAGCGCTTGACATCTCCTTTCTACCAAAAAGGTGCATCTTCAGGATTTGTCTTCATTGGACCTACAATCACTCAATTACCAATCATATAAAACAAATGAGGCAAAAATTGCTTCTCACTAAAAATGTGTGGTTGCACCTGTGACATACCTAAAACAAGTACATAATCCCACAAATTCTACAACTATTCTAACACCATCTCGTGGAAAGTCCTTAGCGATGATGAAATGTTGGCGATAGTCCTGCCAACATACATTTTGAAACCTTCTCTTTAATACAATCTACACATTCATTGGCTACATATTATTAATTATATTATATTATTCCCAACACTTAGATCAAATATCTCTAGAAAAAAATATCACATGCACGCGTGTGGTGACCGGTGACAACATTGTAGTAAGCAAGTCAAACCAAGAATTGCAGGCAAGTTTACATGTTCAAGATATGTCACACCAGTAGCCCACTCGCTGCAGTTCTTGTATAAAGGATAGATTCCGAGGAGGTACCTCAGCATATTGAAGTACATCCATAACTCTAAAAACATGCATAGGCCACAAGCCCAGATAGATAGTAAATATAAGCAATGACATGGCCTGAACAGAAGCCCTTGTGTAGCAAAGTTAAGCTACTCATGTCCTGAAAAAAATCATGTGTAGGCAAGAACGATAGAAGATCACAAATTTGATATATAGCCTTTTTTTTTTGCAAAACATGTAACTCAAATCACACAATGTTTACCTCAAACCAAAGATTGCCTGATAAATCAGGGTAACCACATATAGATCTCTGATGGTATCCACTCCGTTGGTAAACTAATTAGCTCAACTCAGCAGTCAACACATTCAGTAGAACTTTTGAAACTTGAATGTCAAATACTGAAAAATAGTAGCATATCGTTATCCCAAATTATTCCAAACATGCTAAAAAAAATATTAGAGCTCCATATGCATATAATTGAGTCACTAATACATGAACCGGTAGAGCTATCATTTTGCAAAGAATATTCTGAACACATCAACTTAGGCAATTTAAAAACTTTAATGGGGGAAAACTCCAGACCTTAAGGTTATATAATTTCAGTAAAATTGTGAGGACGCGTCACAGGGAAATGTCAGACCTTAAGGAAATATTTCAGTAAAAAACACGTCAATTTAGTTCTCATCTGATCACAACTCAAACACCGTTGCACTCCACAAGCCTAAACTGTCATCACAGATCGGAGCAATAAGCTACAAGCTGACGCACTGGTGGAAAAAAGGCCATTGGTCCCGGCCTGTAACGCCCATTAGTTCCGGTTGTAGCAACCGGGACTAACAAAGCGGGACTAAAGGCTTAATCCTTTAGTCCCGGTTGCTTACGAACCGGGACCAATGGTCCTCCACGTGGCTACGTGCATGTGCTGCGGCTGGAGGACCTTTGGTCCCGGTTCGTAACACGGACCGGGACTAAAGGTCCATTCGGAATAAAATTTGTATTTTCTGTTTCGGAATTTCTGTATTTTCTTTATTTCTCTATTATCTAATCATCTCTATTATCTAATCATCTCTATTTCTTCCCTCTACTAGCTTCCAAGAGTATATGGTCCTTACTCCATTGTCATATCAAATTAAGTACTTGTGGTCCTCACTTCCCGGTCGGTCACCCATCCTCACACTACTCCACCCTTAGCACGCTTAACTTCTCTATTCCTTCCCTACTAGCTTCCAAGACTGCGCTCGCGACTTATTGATAATACTATGCTACCAATTCTATTAACCTATACACTTATGAAACATATAATATTACTTTGTTAAATTCCAAATAAATTCACAAATTAAGCAACATTGATTAAGTAATAATAAGCATGAATGAATTCCAAATAATTTTTATACATAATTTAATTATTAATTTTTAATAATTAAAATATTCAAAAAGACAAAAAAACTTGAAAAATCCAAAATAATAGCAATATAATAGACTTGTTAACCAAATAAGAGGGAGTACATTTTTTCATATATATATGCACTCGACTCGCACACCACACCACACACACATCTAGCTAGCTAGCTAGTAGCCATTTTCATATATATATATATATATATATATCGCGAGGGGTGGTGAACTCGCAATCCAAGCCCACACATTTCACCGGTGCGGCGTCGAGGAACCGCTGATTGACAGCGTGGAGCCACTTCTCCACCGTTGATGCACAGACGGTTTCCGTGATGGTGAATTCCATCCCTTCGGCGGTGAGATTATGCACCCGCGTCGCCGGATCCATTGAAATGAGAGGGAGAGGAGAGAGCTCGCCGCCGGTGATGGGCTATGGTGTTTTTGAGGAGGGCTATGGCGTTTTGGAGGAGATTAAGAGGATGAAGAATTGCTTAAGAGATACATATCCTTATATACTAGAGAGAGGGGAAGAAGAAGAGGCTGGCCGGCGGTGTAATTAGCCCGCCGGCGATGAGTTCCCGATGCGTCGTCGTTCAATACCGAAGTGGTTAATGGCCACAACGATTTCCCGAAGCGATCGGCGACCATGCATGCGTAACTGACGTGCGCGGGAGCGGCGGTTCGTTTGAACTGCCCTTTAGTCCCGGCTTGTGGAGCAAACCGGGACTAAAGGGTGCCCTATAGTCCCGGTTCGTGCCACGAGCCGGGACTAAAGGCCCAAAGGCATTAGTCCCGGCTGGTGGCTGAATCCGGGACCGAAGGCCCCATTTGAACCGGGACTAATGTCCCCTGGCCCACATTTTCAAACGAACCGGGACTGATGGACCCTTAGCCGCGGACCAAACACGTTGGGGACTAATGGGGGCGAATGGAAGCCCTTTTTCTACTAGTGCTGGATGCTGATACATAAAGCTAGCAAAATCATTTAACTTCTAATATTTCAACATTGGACTGTGATCCCCATGATATCACGCATCAAAACCCGTAATCACCAAGGAAAATCCTAACAGAGATTACACTCCTATGCACAAAACGTCCAAACCACATGTCCCACTCCAGATCTGATTCCTTCACCATGAAAGCAGGAACAGACGATAAAAAGAAAACCGATCGCGGCGAGACAGGACTCGTACTGACCTGCGCCTTAGTGTGGGATGGAGGGGGTGTAGTACATTTGTGGGACGGCAGCGGACGACGGGCGGCGCCGGGAAGTGCTGCGCCGGAGAGCGGCGATCGGCGACCGGGCGTGCTGCGGCGGCGGGAGTGCTGCTGCCGAGATGCCCATGGCGATTTTCAGGGGAGGGACACGGCGATGTTCGGGAGATTGGACGGATGATTTTGATAAACTGGGCCGCGACCTCGCATGCGACCTGGATGGCAACGACGGCAGGCAGGCTGGTGGCGCGCAATCTCACTCGGCAGTGGCGTGGTCGCCCGTCGCGGGTTGCGGCAGAGATGTGACAACGCGGCCTAGGGAGTTCGTGGGAAAAAGAAGAAGCAGCCCGTACGTTGCAGGGTAGGCGGCGTGGGGAGTTCGTGGGGGAACGGTTTTCGTTCCTAATTACTGGCCATTAGCGTTGAGCGCAAATCGTACATCATCTGGTTAATCTCAGTCGTTTATTTTGGTAGTCTAGATGGTCTAGATCCTCCGGACAGTCTGGGTTGTTTTATATTAGTAGAGATAGAGATGTGGTTTTCAAACACATAGATGGGCAGATCAGACTGTATGAGGCATAATAAAAATAAAGAAATTTAATGACACACACAAAAATGTCTCTGCATCGTCCACTAGGCTATTACCTTGTAGAGAGTAAGGTGTCTACTGGACTTTCCCAATGGTAATGGCGTCCTTACACATAATCACCTCACTTGTCTCGCAAGAGTTTGATGGACTAGATTTATAAAAGGAAAGGAAAAATACCATGCCAATTTGATCGTCAATGTTATTGATATCACAGAATTGCCACATTAACATCTAGTTGCTTGAGAGAGAGAGAACTAATTTGAGTTAAGCATACATCTCAGCATTTGATGCTTATGTATACAATGCAACACTATTATGTAATTTTTATATAACTAGCATGGTGGCCCTCGTAAATGCGAGGTCATCATTTTTAATATGTATATAGTGGCCGAGATGTAAATGTATAATTTCATGGATGTTTACATTTTATGACATGAAAGAATACGATGATAGAACCACCGTAAATATTATACTTTAAGTTTTTAATTGTGAAGTGATATTTTGCATTGCTTTTGGTTTATTTGTTGTCCAGTATTTTGTCCTGCACTTATGAAGATATTCTTGTTTTTAACTTGTAAAATTAAAAAATAGTGTACATTATGTACCATTGGATAAATTTTACAAATTTGTGACAAACCATTATTGAGAACACATTTTCTTATTATGTGGTACTCAGCAAAAAAAGGATATTGCCTTATCTTTTTAGTACTTTCTCTGCTTGACTCCAAATTTATCCACAGATTTAGCGTAGTATAATATAATTTTTTATATGAAGATCAAAGAAGATAGTTTTGAGCTAGTCTTGCAACTTTGCCTATAATTTTTAAGATGCCAATGGGAACTAAGGAGAAGCTCAATTTTTTG
Source organism: Dactylis glomerata (assembly GCA_007115705.1). Classification (NCBI taxonomy): domain Eukaryota; kingdom Viridiplantae; phylum Streptophyta; class Magnoliopsida; order Poales; family Poaceae; genus Dactylis; species Dactylis glomerata. Next base: position 1,218,733 of record QXEO01002110.1, read on the forward strand.
GCTGAAGCAATTTTGGAAGTTGTGGAATTATAACAACAAAATAGAAACTCTAGTAGATTGACGTACCTCTGAAAATGGCATGTGATTTTGCATAAGTGTTTCCTACATCTGCCTTATATTACATTTATAATTTTAAAAAGACTCTAGGCAGGACATAGTATCCAAGTATGTACAATGATAGGTATGACATTTGCAGACACAAATTAGTACACATGTAATTGTAACTTACTTGATGTGAGGTACTTACAAATGCTGGCAAAATGAAAACTCGCCAATTCCAATCTTTATTCATCAATATAGTTAGTTCAACTGGAATGTCACTATGGTGTCCCTCAAATGAATAACCACTCCTCCTGGATCTGCTTATCCATTTTGCATCTTTTAGTATAGGGAAAAGCTATAAGTAAGGCTTATCAACAATAATAACTATATAAATAATATCTAACAGCAGATGGCAAAACAGAATAATAGCGCCTCTACGTTATTCCCCTCCTTAAGCACAATATTATCACTGAATGATTATGCGACGGAAAGTAGTTTACTGAATAACTGAATAAAACCATCTAGTAATCTGTATGAAAAAGTAAACTACAACAGTCACCTTTGCCCTATATTTCAAGTTAGAGCCCTCCCTCAAGCCTCTCTCTGTCTAGCCTCCTTTTTTGAAAACTCATCGATGGATTTTTTTTCTCGAATTGGTCTTACTGCTTCTCATGATCGTCAGCGGCTTCTGCAAGGACATGCCCGCAGCATGTCTTTTTTTTTTGGGAAAACTCTTTCGACACCAGGTCCTAGACCTTCCGGTGGGACGTATAAACTGATAGCATTTGTCATATAATCTGTACTGACCCAGATCTGATAATTTATAGGAACAGATTAGTCCTCTCCATACAAGATTCATTATCTCTGATGTATTCTATCCGGTGACAAAATTGCAACGACATATATTACATGAGATGAAAAATATTACAGAGAGGAAAATTAACAATCCATGCATATTTTTTTAGAATCGAGGCAACTCTTAATTGCGAGATTCTAGGATGCAATATTTCAAATAAGACTCATACATATAGTGGCGAAGCTGGAACATCAAATCATTGGGTTCAACTCTATCTATTTAGTGTAATCTTTCACAAAATAGCAATCAGCAAGAAAGATTAGTGAAGAAGTTGATAATTTCATTGGGTCAACATGCATCCAATGGTTGTACACCAGCGCCGTCACTGCATACATACCAAACAACTGGAGAAAAGGAAGATCGGATGCTCTAACCATGGACAACCTATATTACTGACATACATCTCATCAAGGGATGCTCCTGATCGTGGCGCCTCTCGGCTTTGAACCTAGTTAGTATAACAAATAATTAATTTAATAGTGGTGCTATGTGATCCAGAAAGTATGATATTTACCTCTTTTGCAAACTAAGAATCAATTGAACTTCTTTTTAAAAAATAAGCTTGTGTGCAGAAGATCGATAGAAATTTAAACCTATTAAGGGATCCAGTTCATTTGAATTAACCGTGTGCATGTGAAAATACATGGTCGCCAAAAAGAAAGATGCTCACTGCCACATGCTATGCTTTCTAAGGCATCAGGCTAAGAAGTATCGGCAATCGATTGGCCGTTTTCTGCTGTCTTTGTGTACCGGCTTGTAAAATCAGTTTTCTATTTTCTCTGACGTTATCTGTTTGACTGCTCTAGATGCATATTTGTCCCATGAAATCAACCACGTAGATACGTATTTTCCTGTCCCTGCGCTTGTACGTGCGAAGGATCTTTCCGGCCAAACATGCCATTAATTAATCTAATGAAAAATCATGCCCAGCTTGCTTCCTTTAACAATTGCAAGAGATCAATTAGGAATCAATTACGTGCTATGGTTGCTCGTATATCAAATCGATTTAGATATTTTGACATTAGAGTTCAGCCCGTATGCTCTAGGATTGGAAAGCTTGATAATGAATTTAACCCGTTCATGTATCTCTACTAATAATATTGCTACAGGTATGGTCCATGGCTCGCAAGTACACTTTCAATTCACCGAAAATACGCTTTCTTTGGCCTAAGGACCCGAAACGTTTTCTTTAATATGTTGCCGTCTGTCACATCGGCTCATCTGTGCACGGAGAGACGGGGCGGAGCAGGGTAGTCCCCGGACCCCGATGGCGGTGGTCTTTGACGGGGAGAGAGGTCGTGATGGCCAGTAGTTCAACCATGCTGCCGAATAGCAACAGCTCAACCACGGTGACTGGGTCGTGACCCGCCTAATCTCCCGCAGGGATCTCTGGCGACCAGAGTCCCTCTTCTCCTCCCTCAGCGACCAGGTCCAAGCACCCAGCCAGAACGGCAACCGAGAAGAGGACTGAACGAAGAGGGCTCCCCTTGCCGACGCATCGCTGTGGCAGCACACATCAGGCGGCGACGCAGGCACGCTGGGCAACGTGGTCAACGACATCTTGTTGTAGCACGGGCGTCGCCAGAGGTTCCTCTCGCCGTCGAGCTGCAAGCTCACACGAGAGACACGCACACGCGCACCTAGCCTAGCACCTGGATTGACTGGGCATGCGAGGTGTAGCATGTAGCTGCTAGCTGGTTGTCAGGTGCACGCTCGACTGTGCCGAGATCAGAGCCCAGCGTCTCCTCCAACGGAGCAGGGCCAAGCGACGACGTACGCCAGCCTCCCATGCCCGCGCGTGCGTGTCGTTGTAGGCGCGCTGGGCGATGTGTCGACGGTCGGCGAGAGCAGGGACATTGTGCACGGCGGGCGACCTCGAGCCTCGCAGGGGAGCCACAGGAGTGCGCGTCGCCGGCTTGGGGTGCCGGAGTTGGGCACGAGCGCCATGCCAGCGCGTGGAGCGCGTCGTGAACTTGAGCTGACGGACAGGCGCGCGAGCTCTATTCGCCGACCAAGCGTGCTGGCCGACCTTCACGAGGTTGCGCAACTCAGCGCGAACGGGAGCTCGATGGAGGGGAGGGGAGGCACTGCGGTGAGGTGGAGGGTGGCTGGCTACTGGAGAGGTGGAGCGGGGAGGGGAGGCCGGTTGCTCGAGAGGTCGAGCAGGAAGGAGGAGATGGGGATCTGAGGTAGGTTGCCTAGGAGAAGGTAGAGATCATGCTGCGCTCGTGCTTTTTGCTGCTGCTCGCCATTGCTACACGTGGAGTCACTTGTCGATTTGGGGATTTTCTGGTGGATGTGTTGGGAAAGAGTGAAGCGAATTAGGAATTTCTGGTGGAACTCGTGCGAGGGAAGGCTGAATGTGATTAGCGAGCAGTTGAGACTGTTCTTCAGTTCTTGTGCCACTTTGCAGTTATTTGGTAACAGATACTGAACTTCATCTCGGCATGTTGTATAAGATGTGCTATTTAACATTTAGATTATTACTTGAATGTTTGTGTCAGATTTTGTTCTTGACATGACCACGTGAGTGAACCTAGACTATGCAACAAATCTGGTTTAGCAAATGAATAGAGCTGCATGAATCATATATCTGCACTTTTTATATACACACTTTAATCCAGCGCTAATGAGCTGAATGACTGTAGTTGATATATGTTTTGCTAACTGAGCGGATGATGCAAGCACATTTCTAATTTTGTGTACGCTGAAGCTCTAAATTCTGCTTGCATATGATCTATATGTCCATTTTTTGAATGAATGTTTACTCGCATGCTTGTCTGACTGTGAAATGCAGAGTTAGAAATGAGTGAACCATCTCAATGTGGAATCAGAGAACATGCCAACATGAACTGGATATTTACTTTTCTTTTCGGTTTAAAACTTGTTGTGTACTACCTTTTAGCTTCATTCTAAAATATAAGCTTTTTTAGAAAGCTAATTTAGCATTTTAACAAGACTTGTATTTTAAAACGAGGGACAACACTTTCTAGACCACCTAAGAAGTCGAGCTAGGGCCGCCCGTGTGGTGCGCCATGCAGATGGTGGCCAACTGTGAGCTGTATAGCCTGTTGGTGGAGCTCCTCATGAACGTTATCATAATAAAAAACAAAATATAAAACAATCATTTGCATTGCGGAATTTTCTCTTGGTGCCTTCGCGAGTGTAATGCCGCACCTCAAGATTGTCCAACACGTCGAGGTGTGGCTCTATTCGGCTATGTGCGTCTGACGAGGATATGGTGACAAGGATCAGCATGATTGCTAACTTAGACATGCCTGAAATTCTCCATGGGCAAAAAAAATTCATCTTCAACATGTTAAAGTTGATTGGATATGTGACACATCATAATTTGCATTGAGAACATACTTTCTACCTCTGTGATGTAAGGATGTTTTTCTCCCGTTGCAACGCACGGGCACATGTGCTAGTCTAATCTAAAAAATCTTCAGAATTTTTTTCTTTCCTAGAATATTTTCTGAGAGTTGTTGAAACACACGTTACTGTTTTATTTTCTGAAAATATGTTGGGATATGCTAAAGCAATGTAGATTAGTTTTTTTAGACACATGCACCAAGTCCCAATATATTGGTCCGTGTCAACACGTATGGTTCACGTTGTACAGGTTAGACACGGACTCCAAAATAAAGTTACGCAATCGCTCGTTAAATCCTAACCGTAACTAATAGATCTAACAGTTAAAAATAATTTTGATGATGTGGATTAACATGGTGGCTCTATTTTAGACCCCCGTTTTGTGCTTTTAGTATATAGTAGATTCATGTATCTAATCTAAAAAATCTTCAGAATTTTTTTCTTTCCTAGAATATTTTATGATAGTTGTTGAAACACACGTTACTGTTTTATTTTCTGAAAATATGTTGAGATATGCTAAAGCAATGTAGATTAGTTTTTTTTAGACACATGCACCAAGTCCCAATATATTGGTCCGTGTCAACACATATGGTTCACGTTGTATAGGTTAGACACGGACTCCAAAATAAAGTTACGCAATCGCTCGTTAAATCCTAACCGTAACTAATAGATCTAACAGTTAAAAATAATTTTGATGATGTGGATTAACATGGTGGCTCTATTTTAGATCCCCGTTTTGTACTTTTAGTATATAGTAGATATTTAAAACTTGGTAACCACCATATGTTTCTAATCATTAATTTCTCTATGTATAAAATGAAAAACATAGTTTGTATTTTTAAAAATAGTTTAATCTGATTGTATTGTTTGACAAGTTTTTGTATCATCTTGTGCGTAGTAGCTTTACAAAATAGTTTATAAAAAGGCATCGGCTCTTTAGATGGAAGTAACATACTACTTTTTAATTGGAATTTTAAAATTGCTATTAGCTATTTTTTAGGTTAATATGATGGGGTTTAAGTGTTTATATCATTGATTAATAGGAGCATCTCATTGTACAAGACTTACGAGCAACAAACGATGGCTGGTACATATCTTTACTACATAAGAAAGATGCAAGGTTCCATTTTGGTAAACGGAAACTACAAGGATTAATGGCTGTTACCCAAATAAAAAGTATGTTTAAATACGATTATAAAATTAGTTAACACTTTTGACACACTTATAACGAAACACTTGGAAATAATTTCTTAGACGGCCGATGCTAATGGTATAGGGTAACGCTACAGAGACAACACTTAGCACAAAGTCCATAACTGAAGTCACGAAACTTGCTTTTTTAGGCAAAATACCTCTGTATGCATTTGCAATGATCATCATTTCAAAGAGATAGAATGCCAGATGAAAGACTATCTAACCTTGTATTTAACAGTTACTGATTGCCGGTTTTGTCAAGTCGTGAGCTACAGCATTAGGCTCCTGGCGACCATGTTCAAGCTACCAAAACCCTTGGTGTACCTTGGTGTGCTATTTGTAAACCCGGTACGTGTGATTCTAGAGGGACGTGGAAGTCAATCCAGGCAAACTGCAAAGCATCAGTTGGGAGGGAGGCATATCCACGGACAGAATGGACAGCTGAGATCGATATCCGTCCAAACGCCGCCCGTCAATGCTAAATGTAGCACGACGTTGCGTCCTCCTGTGAAGTTTTCACCAGGCCGAATGTTGCGCACTGCAGCACACATAGATAAGAATCCGTTTGAGCACCTGTATGTGCTCGGCTGGAAATGAAAACCTTGAGGTCACATCCTGACGCCTCTCATTCTCAACGGGCAGCTACTCCATGGGCACGCTCCAAGTTTTAGCACTTTGTATCAAATACAAATCATATCGATCATCAGGCTCGGAAAGTGCATTTAAGCTACAGCTATCGAACAATTCTAGTTCTTGAATGAAGTTTTAATATCAAGCTATAAAGTTAATTAGTGAGGGAAATAGTAGTATGAAAATGCATATGGGCAGTCCGAAGGCCGCCCGCCTCTTTTATAGCCAACGATCGGTACGGTTATCCAAGTTCACAACAAAGTAGTTTGGTTGTGATGGGGAGTAGTGAGGTGCATCGGTTTACCTACCATATCAAATTTGATCACCGTCAATTTATGACCGTTTACACAATATTGTGGGCACACTTTTTCTTTGATAGAAGGGGTTGCCCCCCTGCTTCATTAACAAAGCGCATAGGCTACAAAGTAATTACACCAAACTCAGACTTTTGAAGTTCAGTCTATTTCGCCCTCAGGCGAAACCCGAAAAACAATCGGAAATAACAACAGTTCAATACTAAAATTTTCCCCACATTGTTTCCTCCCAACCGCAAAGCCCACACACAACAGTTCCCGATGAAACTTATGAATTGGCAAGTCTTCAACATAGTGGCGCTCAACCTCTAGCTCTAGTGAAGATATGCCGCAACATAATCTTCACCAAGTTATTTCCTTGCCGCAGCTCCTCTTGTATTCTTGGTTTCTGCAATTCACACCAACTATCAAGCAAATGACAAATTGTATAGATAATGTCACTAGGATTGGATGGTAACACATTATCAAAACATGCTCTGTTTCTCGTTTTCCAGATGAACCAAAACATAGCAGCCAGACTAACTTTAGCCCTGACACACTCTCTTGTCCACTGAAATTTTCCAACCAACTACCTAGCTCAGCCATTCTCGAGGGTTGAGCCGGAGTGTTATAAACATATTGAAACACACTCCAAATCATTCTGGCAATTGGACAAGCAAAGAAAAGATGATCTATGCTTTCATTCCTTGCACATAACACACAATTATTATCACCAACCCTACCTGTATGTGCTCGGCTGGAAATGGAAACCTCGAGGTCACATCCCGACGCCTTTCATTCTCAACGGGCAGCTACTCCATGGGCATGCTCGAAGATTTAGCACTTTGTATCAAATACAAATCATATCGATCATCAGGCTCGCAAAGTGCATTTAAGCTACAGTTGTCGAACAATTCTAGTTCTTGAACAAAGTTTTGATAGCAAGCTACCGATTTAGTGAGAGAAATAGTAGTACAGTATGAAAATGCATATGTGCAGTGCAGTCTGAAGGCCGCCCGCCTATTTTATAGCCAACGGTCGGTACGGTTACCCAAGTATTGAGGTGCATCGGTTTAACTACCATATCAAATTTGCTCACCGTCAATTTATGACCGTTTACACAATAGTGCGGGCACATACGTGTGCACATTACAACTTAAAAGCGCCCATCTGTACCGTCATGTCAAATCATGCACTCCGATGCAATGTGATCGTGTTATACAATACCCATGGACTTTAGGGGAACATACCATTGATTTCCACATGTGGAGCATCAGAATTTGTCTTGATATGCAACGGAAACCCTGCTCCGATATAACACGTGTTTAGACCATCTCTAGTAGATAATGCAAAACACACAAAACCACACATCAGTTCTTTTGCGGTTTTTGGCAAAAAAAAAGTGTTCCGAGCAAAACCCCTAAATTGTCCAATTTGGAATTTTTTCAGTTTCCTGAAATGTGCCCCATATACCTAGTTCACGAGACCATTTTTAATAGTTTCCTACATTAGTAGGAAAAAGAAGCGTGCCGGAAATTTCAGGTTGAGCGCGCTCGGAAATCCTCCTGTCACCGCCACCTCTTGGCCTAGATTTGAGCCATTCCTGCCATGCTATGACACCGAGAAGATCCCCACCACAGCTCCAATCCCACCCCTCTCAGAGGTCACGACACATAACCCCCTTCTGTTGTGAGTCCCCCTAGGCGCCGGCCATGGACCTGATGTGGATCAACGGACATGCATAATCAACTGAGAGTCATAGTACAGAGGATCAAAGGATTTGAGGTGACGATAGTGTGTAGGACAAGCATCCAAGAGAATTAACATTGGCATTCCACATCTCCTTCTGATCTATTGACATTGGTTTCTCCAACATGCAAAAAAGAGTGATGAAGGTGCGCTCTCATTCTCATGAGTCAAGACAAGAAAACAAAGAGGGGACATAATCACAACATGAAAAATAAAAGGGGTTTGCTTCCATAGACTCCCTCCTTTGAACTTAATAACATCAACACTGAAGATTAAATCCAAATATATATGGCCAAAATAAAATTCACGATATATAGGAAGGAAAATTTCTCAATCCAAAGAAGCCAATAGGAAACCATTCCAAAACCTTCCTATACGGCCAACACTTAAGAACGGAAGAAGTGACGGCTCATGGTTGTTGGGGACGAGTTGGACACAGCTTAAAGCAGGAGTGAAAATTCTAGCACTAAAGTTTAAGCCAAATAGAACTTTTTCAAATTTTAGTCTCCACCCTATAGAACTACCTAATATTTTGAAATTTAACTTTTTAGAGAGACGCCAAGCTAGGTTAATTGCCAGTTATAACAACTGTAACATTTGTATTAGAAAGGAAAAACTTCTAATTGTAGGATTCCTCGAAAACACTAGGATATGATTTCTTAACTGAGGGGTGCTAATGTATCCATGTAAGGTACAAGGACTACAACTAGCACAAATTACATACTTGAAGACTTGAAGTCACGATTGTAGTGGACTTGCGTGCTATTAGTAGGCTCTGGATGTGTAGGCCTAGATGGACGACGGAATAAATCTAGGCAAACAACCAAATATCATGATACGCGAAAGGCATTTCCAACCATGGAATGGGCGACTTGAGGTATCTCCCCAAGTATCTCTCCTCCATGCTAAAGGTAGCACTATGTTGCCTCTACTTATCAAGTTCCGGCTGCACCAGTATATGTGAAGTACAACACCATGAAGACACGATGTGACCACCCATTTGTGCATGTGAGGTCACATCCACCCGCTTGTTCATGTTAGGTCATATCGTCTTTAACAGAACATCCCGACGCTTCTCATTCTCAATGCATGGGAAGTACTTCAATGGCATGTTCATGTTTTATCACTCTCTCCGTGTTTAAAAACACCAAACAATCTTTGAGCCGGTGCAATGTGCATAAGCTAACGTTGATGAAAAACTCTAGTTCTCAACGAAAGTTTTGATAACAAGCTATCGGATCAGGCAAAATGGAGTAATACGAAAGCACAACATACATGTAGTGTGAAGGTTTCCTCTTTTATAGCCAACGATCGGGTACAATTATCCTAGTTTACAGTGGCCGTCATTTGCTCACGATGGGGACAAGTACGACATTTTACCTACCATACTAAATTCTCACACTCTATCGGCTTATGACCCTGGTCTACATAAAGTTTGCAGGCGAGCTCAAATGCATACGCGCTAAAGCTTAAAGCATGGATATGTACTCCCGTCTCAAATCATGCATGCATGCCAATGCACTATGACCATGCATGTAGCACTGGTCGACGTCACCTAGCATTGTTTTACGCACGTGGATCATGAGAAATTGACACTAGTGATGAAAACATTAGAACTAGCGCTCGTCGTCGGTGATGCTCTCTTGCTTTTCTTTAGAACAATAAGTTAGACGACACTATCAGGGAATTTTAAGGATAACCGGATCATACATTGTTATGGGCATATGCCACAAGCCTATCCAAAGACCGTCGAAAATTTAGCTAACAACATGACCAACCGAGTCCCGTGTTTTTTAATGAGCGTTTATTCCTTAGCGAAATTAGCTCCATCCATTAGAACTATAAAACAACGATTTCCAACTTAATTTATAAAGCTACTAAAAATGGTAGTATGATCAACCAGCGTATGCACATGTGATTGCATTTCGAGCGCGCATAATGAATTGATTTAATGTGGCAATGTGGGACAAGCAATCAAGAAAAGAACATTATTTTTGCTTAGCATGAGCCTTTCACATCAACTTGTAATTTATCCACGTTGGCTCCTCCAACTTGGATGATAAAGGGCAAACATTGTATTCTCGGTGTGATACATCATCAATGGCATAAAACACAACCGAGAGGGGTTATCTCCTTCAAAAAACAAAATATGGTCATATATTCAACTAATGGAAAGTGGATTATCACAGTTGGGAAAAGAATTGACATAAAAAATGTAATACGCGATCGAATGAACATAATTTACATCATAAGAAAATTGGCAGGAAACCTTCTCAAACCTTCCTAAATCGCAAAAAATGGAAATGGGATGGCTGACGGTTGCATATGGCGACAAGTTGGGCACAACTCGGAGGTCTCTCTGTGCCGCCACTTTCACCCAGCCCCAACGGACGCCTGTAGGGCATTTCCAGTGGCTGTCCCATTTCAGACACAAAGTATATCTCTTTGGTTTGTTTGGGCGGCCAGCGGATAGAAAACCATTATGTGTACGCCCTTGGTCTGTTTTGGCCGGGTGAACCAAGTGAGATTCCTCATTTTTCTGTTTCACTCAATTTGCATATATGAGTAGAGATAACATCAACTAAATTTAATTTAATAGGTAATAAATTGCCACTAATTAGCCACTCACGTAGTTCATACACCAAACTACTAAACCAAAGTTTCAGATGACACTGAATTCACACATGACACATAAAATAAGATAAATATGTGAGATCACGCATCGCGTTATTGGATCATCATTTGCTTCTTCTTGAGGCGGTGCGAGGTCATGCTGTGCAACACCGCCAGGTGGCTCCGTCGAGAGATCCGGCGACCAGGAACAAAGTGGTGGCAGTGCGCTCGTGAACGAGATCAAGCTTGCCAAAGATGCACCCGTGATGATGCCCACTTAGGCCGGCCATGACGGCGGTGATGCCTCTTGCTTGATCACGGTAACGACTTGCACGACGATGACACCAATATTGGCCTTGGCCTGAAGGGCTAGGATGAGTTCATCCTCCTTCTCCTGGGTGGCGGCATCTTGGCCTTCGGTCACATGTTCCTTGGCCCTGCCCTACCGAGAACTCTTTCTTTGGCTTGAGTAGGGTCGGGGTAGCTCGAGAAGCGGGTGTGGGGGTGGCATCCCCCATCGCTCGCTAGGGTAGGGCTTGGGTGGCTAAATAAGCAGGTTTGTATGGGACTGGAGGGAGAGGGGGTGATTTTTGTGCCACTGACATGAGTGTCTAGAGAGGACAAAAGGAGCACTCGGGCGGACGCGAACTGATTTCAACCCAAATTTAGGACAAAAATGGGTCCTCATAGAACTATCCACAACGCTAGGTCCATTTATGGTGCATCCTTGGACCGTGCTCCCTATCAGCATGGTTACACTCGAACAACCACGGTCCATCCGCGTTGACCCGCTGAACTTGCCCTTAGCACTGCCTATGTGATCTTCTGCAAATCGCGAAAACTTGTCCAGCCACCGCTCGGACCCAACATGAAGCGACTGATATGGGAAATCCACCAAACGCACTATCCCACTTGGAGCAACACATCCCTTGTTTAGCCCGAGTCACGCGCATGGATGGCACCCGCAGAATGTGGGTACGGGTGGAGCCACCCTATACCCGTACCCGTCCCGACACTTCGTTCATACTTGTCAGCTGTACCCATATCCTTGAACAGGTACAGATATTTTCCATGCCTGTTACCCGACGGGGTGAATGGGTACCCACGGGTTAAAACCTGTGTTTATTTTACATCAAATTTAGAAAATAATCATTAAAAATAACATATAATAATAATTTATGAAGAATAGCGAGAGCGGACGTTTGGAGCTCGAGCTCCATGGAGCTCAATTTTTTTGAATTTAAATATTTCAAAAAATTCTAAAAATAGTATAGAGAAAGTTGTATTCTATCAGTGTGCAATTTTTCAGAATGAAATAAGTTGTATTTTGGTCTCAACAAAAATAACAAATTAGGATTTTGTCGATGAAATGTGTACAAAAAACTTGATTTTGTCTTTTTGTGTGATTTTTTATTTTTACTGAGCCAAAACATATAACGGATTTCGTGCTAAAAATTTACAGATTGGTAGAGTACAACATTTCCCACGTCATGGTATTTTTTGGAATTTTAAAAAATGCTTGAATTCAAATTTTTTGAACTTCAAAGAAGAGAAAGAAATCCAAGGTCACTAACGCCCGAGCTCCATTTGGAGTTTCTGAAGAATAGCATATTATAAAAAACAACACATACTTTCAAACGGCAACACATCATAGACAACATCATATTCTTATAAACACTAGTCTATACCTAATAATAAAGGACGTAAGGTTTTCATGGTTGGTTCGTCCAACTTTTTTTAAATCAATATATCCTTCCATCAAACTATATATTACCCTCAATGCCACCGGTAAGTAAAAAAACTCTTCACCAAACTACATATTACCCTCAATGCCACCGGTAAGTGAAAAAACTGTTCGATTTATTTATTTTTTATGTTTCATCCGTACACGTCTCTGCAGGTTTCGTGTGTTGCGTTGGAATCATTAAAGATATGATTTGATCAGTTTTGGTATAGAAAGGGCTATCCTGACCAAGCACGCAACCTACGTCTTCCATCACGAATTCCATCCTCCGTTATCGATCGCTTCAATAAAAGCCGCACCTTGGCACCCCTTAAGTCAAGCCGCCCGGGACTTAGGCCTAACACCTCCTCTCGCCTCGCCGCCATCGCCCACTACATCTTCAGTTTGTGATTGCTAGACGAGAAGTTGTCTCTGTGAAGCGCGCGTAAACCTAGCCGCCGCCGTCGATGCCATAGCTAGAACCCCGGCGACCTCTACAACCTCATTGAACACAGTGCGTGCTGCCATACTGATCATCCCCATCGCGAGGTTGTCGTCTCAGACTACGGCCGCCGTCGTTTGTGCATGTCGGCATATTTTCGTGTACGTGCGCCCATGGCTGCATCAGTGAATGGAAATTCATATAGTAGAAGGGCATCGATAAGCTACACTACTATCGTCAGCGTTCGGTGGTGGAGACCCTGAACGGCTAGGCAAAGTTGTGCAAGTGTGTGCATGTGCTAGCTAAGCTAATGCGTTCATGCTAGCTTGCTGGTAGCTTATATGAGCTGAGTGGTTTTATGCATGCATGCGGGCCACAGTCACAGACCCAGGTTGGTGGCTTCTGTGCGTACGCACGATGGATTTACTTCATATATGCACCACCATCCCAGACGTGGGTGGCTTGCTCTCACGGTCACGGACCTCCGCTCAGGGCGCGCCTGAGTCTTCACGTATCCCGATTGTTGATGTTTCCCTCGAGTTGTAGTATCTTCCGTCGTCGAAGATGTGCTGAATTTTAATGGCACTCCGGCAGCAAAAGGTAAAATCGCATATTATGCTGGCCATGCTCGCTTACATGATTTGGCTCACATCCCATGATATTGAATTCGACAGCGTAGGTGAAAGAAAGCAAGAAAGGAAGCAAAACAGAAATGTGTGGTGAAAATTTAAGTCTAGCTAAAGAATTGAAGGTGGTTAATGAACCAAACATGACATATCCTGTCGGAGGCCGGCAATGCACTGACTACATAAAAGTAAAAATAATTTCTCAAAATTCACATGTAAAAAATTGTTTTCAGTTCTATTTCACTTGTATGGATAGACCTGATAGTAACAGTAAATTGATGGAATTTGGAGATATTTAGAATTGTACCGATGTTATTTATAAAAAAAATAATTTTCTTTACTTCCCGGTGCAACGCACGGACCATGTGTGCTAGTAATTGCTCATAACAATAACCCGTCATATGAAAACATCAACCCATAGGTTAATGCTGACATGCTTGGCATGTTGGACGTACAGTAACTCAGATATGTTATGCCATAGTCATGGGATATGAAGTGATCCTACCGAACATAATTGCGATCCTGGGAAGCGTGCGATTTAGCCTAGCATAGAGGACAAGTTAATACGTTGGAAGAAATTGACATTTTGAAGTTTTGAAGAAATTCCAAAAAAATCTTAGATGTTGACAATGACTACTCTACAGTCTTGCAAAATCTCAATATGAAATAGGTTGTATTCCGATCTACATAAAAATAACAAATACTGACGAACTGGGAGGTTTTTGAAATTCGTACCGTTCATTGTCTAGATCTCAAAATTTATCTTTTTTACACAGCTCAGAATATATAATTTTTCGTGTTGATTTTTTGCACATGGGTAGAAGTCATGGTTATCCACGTGCAAGATTTTTCTCTCAATTTTTTGAAACTTCAAAATACCGATTTCAAAAAACAATTAAAAACCGGGCTCCAGCCCGGCAGCCAAAACTACCCATACCTGTTTCTACCCTATGGGTATGATTTTTTTTCATTTACATACCTATACTTTACATGAATAATATTTTGTTCCATATCTACACTTTTGCCTATACCATTTCCTTTTCGCGTCCGCTGCCTGAGCCTGTCTCCTCCCCCGACCCGCCCGCCTCTCACTCCGAATCTTCTCACCTCAGAGTAGGCGAACGCGCACGCGAACGCGCGCATGCTGGATGCCGGCGGAGGCGGCTGATGCAGGACTTCAAGCGGCTGCAGACGGATCCACCCGCCGGCATCAGCGGCGCGCCGCACGAGAACGACATAATGCGTTGGAACGCCGTCGTACTCGGGGTAACCGCATCGCCGCCTTTCTTGCTCCCCAGGCATTGGAGCTTGGGGATGCCGTGCAATTTCCTGCTGATGTTGCCTGTATGACACGCCCTGAGAGGGAGGTGAGCCCGTTGATTTCAGTTTCAGTCTGTTTGGTCTTATTGGTCGATTACTAGTGTTTGCCTGTTACCACTTATGTGTTTCAGCGATTGGTGAACTGGTAGTGTAGCTGGACCTATTTATAATCTGTAATCGTGCGAGAGAGAGTGTCATCTTCCCCGGTTGATTTCTCCTTCCCAATCCCAAGGTGTGGATGTAAAGCAATGGGAAGCACAACAACGTTTTGTCACGAAATAGCAATCGCCTGTTGATTACCGGCTAGTTTACGTCACTGCTAGACTAGGAAATAGACAATGATAATATCTGTGATGTCTGATGTTTAACGGGTAATGTCTTCTGCATTTGGTTGATGCTACTTTTAAGTTCACACAGTTTGTGTTGTTGTCATTAGAAGTAAATCCTGTTCCATTTGCACAATAATATGGAAGGAAAAAAAGGAATGGTGCTCACCTATAAATTGACATCTGTTGCACAATATTGCCTTGAGGTCAAATCAGATTTTATTGACAACTTTTATTGTTCAACAACCCTCCGTCAACTAGGTAACATGCAACCAATAAATAATTACCAGTGACACAGCTTCTTGAAGTTTGATCGTACATACCAAGTTACCAATTACAGCCTTTTTTCCATTTTGGTGCGGATGTAAAGATTATTTGCCTCCATTTACTTCAAAAATAATGGCATATGGCGCGACGGGTTATCTCTCCCTGACAGTATCCACACGCTGAACTTAGTTAGTACTTATTTCTCTTGTGGTCTGCTCTACAGTCCTAGCTGAGTGACCCAAATCCAAATTCTCCTGCGAACCCTGAAGCAGGCATGCTGCACACGATGAACAAGCACAAGTACAACCGCAAAGTTTGTGAGATCGTGGAGCAGAGCTGCCTAGCGTCGCCAGATTCTGCAATATAAGCAACGCCGGAACATATCCATATCTGGATTTGCTGGCCTGTATTTCCGGCTAAAACACTGAGATCCTCAGTGGCTGTTGTGTTCTCTTCTCCCGTGCTTCATCCTCCTGCTGGTTTCCAAGTGTAGTGTGTGACATGTTTGATGAATTAAGGCATGTAATGCGATGTAAAAAGATTTTAAACTATAGCCAAGAAGTGAGTTTTGTTGCTTGCTAGGTTGAAGAAACTCATCCTTGAATGCTTGCCTACTTGGTGCTTTCCTGATCTACTCGCGCTTGGTCATGAGATGATTCACGAGCAGGTTACTGGTCCTGCGATTGGGATAAACAACACTAGTGGTAGTTTTTATACTGATCACATAACTCGTAACAAAGCTTTGCTTTTTGACAGAACGGTACTGCACAGCACAAGTGCGCAACATTATTGCACGCATAGAGAGAGAAAAAAAAATCCCTCAAAAAAAAGAGAGAGAAAAAAAAGGCTGAGATCAAGGCTTCAGATAGAAAAACAACAGAGGAACTGAAACACGAAAAGCTCTACACTGACAGAACAAAAACAACCGTGGTAGTCTAGCATCCTTTTCTGCACATCCTGGAGAATAACTCATAACTGGCAGCTCCATCTTCAGCATCAGATGATGGATGATTTGGATGGGAGAAACACCTCGCTTATCTATCTGCTAAATCTGGACGACCTGGTGGCTCGGGACGACGACACCGGGGACCCGTCGCCGCTCCAGATCTCCCCCTCCCAGTCATCCTGCACCTGGGTGGCAAATTGGAGGTTCCAGAGCACATCCTCCACCGACGGCCGGTGCACCGCCTCCTTGGCAAGGCACCTCAGGCAGATCTCCATGACGGTTCTCAGTGATTCCTCTGAACAGGTCTTGTTTACCGCTGGGTCTACAAAGCTCCTCCTCCTGGCCCGGTCTTCTTCGGCCATTGCCCAGAGCAGCTGCAGAAAAGTGAGGTTCAGGTGTCCGTGTTGCATGGTTCAAGAGTTGGCATTGCCAGGTACACACAACTACAGGTGATCATACATACCAGTTCTTTCATTATCTCCACCTCATATATGGATGTGATCGGTTTCCCAGATACAAGCTCAAGTAGGATCACCCCAAAATCAAATATGTCGATCTTGTCACCCAACATTGTGCTGCAAAGCCACATTACAGAAAAAAAAAAGGGAGAGGGAGAAGAAAATATTAGTCATGCCAATTGTAACTGCTAGATGATGGCATTAGGAGGTTGAACCCTGTTGGTACCTATCAGTTTGGTGCTTGCTTCCAGCCCCACCCTGCTTGGATTGGCAAACAACAGTTTGTTGGTCAGCAACAGCCATAAGAGATTTACTAAGAGCAGCTTCATGTTTCTAAGTTTATTTTTCGCTGACCTACCTCAGATTTTGAGGCCTCTCCTAGGATTGGGATGTTGTAGCTGCCGATTTTTGCGACGTGATTCTGGTCTAGAAGAATGTTGTTGATCCTGAGATTATTCCCGAATAGACCGGGTATAATTCCTCCGTGCAAGAACTGAATGCCCTTGGCGACGCCAATAGCGGCCGATATTCTCTGCCCCCAGCTAAGCTTCCGTCCTTCAGTCCCTTCTGGTGAAGAACGGTTCAGAAGGCAACGTGACATTCAGTCATTGGACTGTCGGAGCAACTGAGAAATGAAGGAGAAGAGCCGGCAACTTACGTGAAATCCTGCTCCTCAAGTTCCCATTTTGCACATACTCGAACACCAGGTACAGTTGGGTTACGGTTGAATCGTCTAGATCGTACTCAAAGCAGTGACCTAGAGAGCTGACCAAGTGACGATGCCTGAGCCTAGATATTGTTTCGATGTGGCGATTGAAGCTTTGGGAACTCTGGTTCCTCTTAACCTTGAGGCTCCTGATTGTCACTTGGGCACCATTGCTTAGCTTCCCCAGATACATCTGACAAAAAGGAAATTTGAGAGACCTTGCAAATCACATGATAAACTCATGGTCATGGGCATGATTACAACAACTTACTGTAAATTTGCAGGGCATCAATTGCCCCAGTGCTGAACAAACTGTAAACTTATCAGTGGAGAAGATTGAGGATGTCATACCTCGCCATAAGAATCTTGCCCGAGCAGGCAAGAGTTTGCGAAATTGTTCGTCGCCGCCTCGAGCTCAACCAAAGAAAATGATCTATATGGTGGGATTCCCAAAGCTCCTAGTTTCACTGTCTGTGATATGTAACCTTTTTTGGATGTCCCAAAACACCAACCGAAAGCAAATGTTAGTGAAATTCAGAGTCTCCTAGACAAAATGCATGTGATGAAGTTCAGAGATCACTCATACGTGCATCGGCGAACAACTTGGAAGGGTAGGCACTAGAAGAAGATTGTTCGTCCACCAATGTCACCGATGGCCTCGTTTTTGCTACTTCCATGGTCATCTTCCTGATGGCTAAGAAGGCCATGACGCCGACGAGCGAAACAGCAACGAGAACAGCCATCACAATGCCGGCGATGAAGCCTGCGTGCCGGCCAATTTTGTTCCTCTCCTTGTGAAGAGGGACTATCCCCACGGCCAGTGCTTGGTTCTGACAAAACGGCGATGGATGCTGTGAAGTGTCGCTCCTGTCCAAACAGTTCTCCGACGACAGCACCACCGTCTCTGTCTTCCCGTCCGACCTCAAGCAGCCCGGCGCGCTCCCCGTCAGGAGGTTGGACGACAGGTCGACGAGCAGGAGGTTGTCGCCACAGGGCACCTTGTCGGACAGCGTGCCGGTGAACCTGTTCGCCGCGATGCTCAGGTACCGGAGGGACGGCAGGGACAGCAGCGCCGGCGGGAACGGCCCGACAAACTGGTTCCGCGACACGTCCAGCCGCTCCAGCAGGTAGAATGAGCTCAGCTCGGCGGCGGGGAGACCGCCGGCGAACCTGTTCCGGCTGAGCACCACCGATGCCACCTTCCTCCCGAGGCGCGGGAACGCCGGGCCGAGCGAGTTGCCGCCGACGTCGAGCACCTGGAGGTTCGCCAGGCCGCGCATGTCGGGTAGGTTCCCGGTGAGGTTGTTGGAGGCGAGCACGAGCGACCGCAGCGACGGAGCACTCCCGAGCGACTCCGGTACGGCGCCGCCAAGTGAGTTGTTACGCAAGCTGAGCACGGCCAGCGACGGCAGCGCGGTGCCGATCCAGCCCGGCACCTCGCCACCGATCATGTTGTCGTCGAGGATCAAGGTCTGCAGGCTCTGGAGCCGCGAGAGGCCTCTGGGGATGGGGCCGTAGAGGTAGTTGCCGCTCATGTTGACGATCTCCAGCGCGGCGAGGCGCTCCAGCTTCCCCGGCAAGGGACCCCAGAGGCCGACGCCGGAGAGGGTGAGCACCTTGAGGTCGGGGAGCTTTGACAGCGTGGTGACCAGAGCGCCGATGGAGAAGTTGAGCGGGAGCGGCGGAGCGCTCTGGGCGGCGCCGGCGATGTGGAGCTGCGTCACAGTGTCCCCGTAGCAGACGACGGAGGCGGAGGGGGCCACGGTGCCCCCGCCGCCGCAGAAGTCGGTGGTGCGGCGCCAGTGGCTGAGCACCGGGGGCCGGTTGAGCAGCTGCTGGACCTTCAGGAGAGTCCACGTCTGGGAGGCCTGCAGCGGCGTGGTTCCCGGTAGCAACGCGAGCAGCACTACTGCCAAGAAGAGGAACACCGGCAAATGGCTTCCCCTGGCCGCCATTGTTGGGGAAGACGATTTCTTCAGTGATACCGCTTGATCAGCAGGAACTAGCAGAGCAAAAAGATGATCAATTAAGAATCGAGGTGTACTGCAGAAGCTATTCTTTGATGATTCTTTCCCCCTTTTCGTGATCAAGGACAGCAGTACCAGCAGCTATAGAATCAAGCTTTTGATTGTGGGTTTACGGATACACAAAATTCAGAGGCCTAGATGTAAAGGTGCAAAGCAGCCTGAAGGACAGGTACCGGTGACCGGAAAGCAATGTGCAGAAGCAGAATTGCCTCCAAATTATATCCGTCACAAAGATCATAGCAGCAATAGACTACTACTTCCTCCCATCCCTAACCAGCAAAGAAACCGCCTCCAACAACCTTACAATACTTGCTCACTGTCTTCAGCAACTGGCAAGAGCAATACCAGAACCAGCGTGTTATTAAGCTACCACTTGGCGCCGAAACTTCTAGGCAGGCAAAAAATAAACTGAAGCTCACCCTGGGGTCACTGAAGCAGCTACCATGGAAGTGGGCAAGAAAGCTTTTCCTCCGAACAGGACGATGAACTCCCTGTTTCTTACTGCGTTTTATGGTTGTCACACACTCACGGCGCACTTTGGTGCCTAGTGTGAGTGTCCTCCGGACTCTGGTACCGCTCCAACTTGTATGATCACGGGGTCGTGGCAGAGGTACGAGGGAACTGAACCGAGAGCGCGGAGCAACGGACAGGTGGTGTCTCCGGAGGCTGAGCTGGATGCCTGGTGGAGGCCGGAGCAGGCAAAGGACGACAGCAAGTATCAGTCCGCTCCGATGCAGCGGTGCTCTCTCTCTTTTTCCTCTCACTCTCTTTATAGTAGCACAGCCAAAACGAACAAGAAACTGTAATCAGGTATGGTGCCTCTCTGCTTTCTTGGGATTTGATTTTGGTCTGTGCTGTTCCAGTATAACTAGATAGAATACTGTGTTGCTTTATGTCCCAAATTTATTGTTGTAAACTTTACTGATTAAGAAGAAATATAAAATGGGTGTGGCAGGCTTTTCTTTTGAGAATGGTGCTGCTAATTCTCCACGCATGCTTCATGCTTGGGATTGTTAATGAATCCGCTCATAAACTTT
This sequence comes from Dactylis glomerata, assembly GCA_007115705.1. Classification (NCBI taxonomy): domain Eukaryota; kingdom Viridiplantae; phylum Streptophyta; class Magnoliopsida; order Poales; family Poaceae; genus Dactylis; species Dactylis glomerata. The sequence goes on from QXEO01002110.1 coordinate 1,239,363, forward strand.
TTTCATGCTAGCTTTGGCTAATAGGCCAGCCCTGAGAGGAGGAGGAGCACGGCGCAAGTAGCCGTTGTTAGGTCATGGTGCCATTATTGCACGGTAAACGTCTTAACAGTGTCGGAAAGATGATGGTTCATGATGCTATTACTCTTCAAATTGAACCTTTTCAAAAGTGATCGAGTACATCATTCATACGAGCCCCTTTCAACACCTACTGGTACTGGCTACTGTTATCGAGTATGATGAACATGGCGCCTCACTTCTTTTCCTCGTGCTTTTTTTCTTTCCTTTTTCTTGGATTCGGTGTTCTTTCCTTGTGGTACTTCTACTTGCGCTAGGGACCGTTCAGTTTCCTGAATTCCTCTCTGCTTTGGTTAAAGCGAAGGGGAGCAGGAAATCAAAGGATGCCCTTCATTTCTGGTATGGAATGGAAGAGATACCCCACTCACACTTTTCTGCACTGAAGTTCTGAAGCCTTAAGCTTACCCAAGCTGCAGAGGACACTGATGTCTATGTGAGAATGTATAGGTGAAACCCTGTATAATAAATGCCATCCTCTAGCGAAGTTGGTCCCTTTATTTATCCTACGGGTGAATTGTCCAACTTCGACCCGCAGGCAACACAATAATTCACAGATAGAAATAAGATCCCGATGTGTGTCAATGCACGTGACATTCTTGTTTTACATATTTTAACTTTGAGCAATAATATATGTCACTTGTTATACCATAGAAAACCTTATTCGTATAGAAATTCAATGGTATAACTTTTGTGACGCATACGAAAGTTTTGTTGGTCAAATTTAGACCTAAAAAACATGTGTGTCACCTTAATGGGGATGGGGGGAGTTTGTACCTACTGAAATAACAGAGGAGAGCAATGCGCATGTTCAATTGTTCATGCAGGATAAATACAAGTGGAGGAAAAACAAAACATTGTGCCAGAAATGGTCGCAAATGGTGGTGCAACTCATATGTAGAATTCTAGGTCTCCTTAGAGAAGAACACCCCTTAAATAAGTGGACACAAAATTAAATCATTATGAACATTATTGAAGCCTCCGGGTTGGCCTACATATACTCCCACCCCCTAGGGAAATATTACAAACCATTCCGGGCTAATTTGAAGCTATGCAGAGCATGCTCGGAAAATGTCTAGATCCTTTGGGACATGGGAGCAGAAAATTATTATCTAGTGTGGCATATTTTAAGGTTTCTTAACACTTAGTGTGTTTTATATGATTCGTATATGTTGTTGATTACCACTCCTTGTGATTTTTTGTCCCCTCGTAATAGTACGGCTTCCCTACGACTCAAGAAATGACAAGAAACAACTATTCAAAGAAGACATCTTCCTTTTAACCTTTCATATAAAGGCCTCCAACTGCCAAACTCTATCCATGCATTAGACTAGTTTTATGTTTCAAGTGTTAATGAAAAATGAATTATGGTACTAATATTTTGTTCATGAGCCTGTAAAACATTAGTCCCCTAATCCATCAATCATTAACACCAAAATACATATAGGGGTTTAATGTATCATTTTACCATGTTTCCTGTGGTGCAACCAAATAGTCCTATTACAAGAAGGATTCAATATGGCATGACATCATAATGCTTTGAATTTCCTTTTCTTGTACTTTTAGAATCATGTGAACCAAAAAGACACTAGTTTTCCTGAGAACGGCACTTAATTTGTTTGGTGAATCCTTTGATTCAAAAAGACCATAATTTGCACATGTAATGAGGTCACAAGTTCTTGAAATTAAGAATTGGTGTCTTCTAAGTAAATGGCTAGATAAATTGATTAATCAAGAGGGGGTTTGGCAGGAGTTACTAAAAAATAAATATCTTTACAACAAAACCTTATCTCAAGTTTCCGTGCAGTCGCATGACTCTCCTTTCTGGCGTGGTCTAATGAAGGTTAAGGATGAATTTTTTAAGCGTGGTTCTTTTATTGTTAACAATGACGAGAGTGCCAGGTTTTGGGAGGATACTTGGTTAGGCAACAGGCCTCTAGCGGACCAATATCCATCTTTGTATAGTATTGTGAGGAACAAAAATGTTACAGTAGCGGCAACCATGGCGATAACTCCTCTTAATATTGGTTTCCGTCGTAGTTTGACTGGGCATAGATGGGATAGATGGCTCCATTTGGTTCAACGTTTAATGCCCATACATCTAAACTCAAATAACGATGTTTTCAAATGGAATCTTGTAGAATCTGGTAGATTCTCAGTTAAAAGTATGTATTTGGACATGTTAAATGATAATACGGTTTTTCTAAGGAAATATTTATGGAAAATGAAAGTACCTCTGAAGATCAGAATTTTTATGTGGTTCGTTTATCGAAAAGAAATTCTAACAAAAGATAACTTGAAAAAAAGGAATTGGCAAGGGAGCTCAAGATGTTGTTTCTGTGATCATGAGGAGACAGTGCAACATCTTTTCATTGACTGTCCTTTTGTTAAAATTATTTGGGCAATTGTTCACATGGCTTTTAATATTACTCCACCAAACAGTTTAGATCATATGTTTGGAACTTGGCTGAATGGCATAATCAAGTCTGAGAAAGTTAACATAAGAGTGGGAATTTGTGCTCTTCTATGGGTGATTTGGCATGTGCGAAATGACTTTATATTTAACGGATCGAAGTTTCCCACTTTTTTGCAGGTTATCCCTTTGGCTACCCACTGGATCCGTATGTGGTCCTTTCTCCGGCCGGTGAAGCAGCGCCGGGACATGGATACTGGGTGCAACCGTTTGGCAACGGTTGCGCGGGATATTTACAGCCGATTCGGGTGGCGGTCTGATAGAAGATTGACAGGATGATTGCAAGCCTACATTGGTCTCGTTGTATTTTTAGATGGCTTATTCATGTATCTACCCTCTTTGGTCCGTGAACTGTAATAATGTGGATACCTTAAGTTTTTTAATAAAAAGCCGTATGCATCAATTGATGCAGTGGCTGGGACACCCTTTTCGAAAAAAATGTAATGAGGTCACAAAAATAATGGTGTGGAATCTTGCATCCCAAGGGTGTATGAAATTTTCTCTTGGATGAACCATGTGGCATCATTTAAATCTACTCAACGGGACCAGGTAAAAATGCAAAATTAGATGTATAAGCCTTTTAAAAAACAATTGACTTATCATGTAGTGTATAAAATGTCTACTTGGATATGTTCATCAGACCAGGTGATTGAGCGAACAAATTAATTTTGAAACCAAACACATGATTATATATTGTTGATAAGTTAAATAGGATAGATTGGGAAACTTACCCACCTAATATAATATTGGATGAACTCCTTCCTCCATCAAATTGCACTTTACCAGTCATTTTTTTGCATCTGCATGCCCCATCAATGATACTTTGAGTTACCACTACTCATAAATAACAAATCATATAAATCCCACATGCATCACACCGTTCGTCAATAGTAATGATAGTAATATGACAATTAAATGTTGCATTACTTGTCACATGCCATAGTAATATCACCAAGAGTGTGGTCAAAGCCAAAGTGCACTGAGGAAACCTAGTAGGGACACCATTGTTGTTATTCTTTATTTTTAGATACATCACTCATTTCGTTTGCTGATATAACAATGCTTGGAAAAAAAGGAAGTGGTGTACGAGAGTGTTTGTGCATGGCTAGCCCATACAATTACCAAGCACGAGGGCAATTGAATATAGGGATGGATCGAGGAATTTAACTTTGGGTGTTCAAATTCCAACCAACATACTACATAAAGTTAAAAAACTGCAAATGGCCCATGCCTTCAAGCCAATAATACTACAAATTGGCCATTGTAGCGACATTATCTCAATAAGATTAAGAAGCATGAAAAAATAAAGGAAATTGTTGTATAAAAATAGGACCTATGATAGCTTGAAAACAAGATATGATGACATCATCCTTCACTTGCAAGAAGAATTCCTGCTCAATGAATATAATCAAACAGTCATTCAGGAGTTTGCTATGTACCTTGTTCTTCACAAAAGTCATTGCAGAAAAATACCATCTTGAGAAGAATGCAAAAAATATTCTAGGTTACATTATTTTTTGTTTCAACATGCATTTTAGAGATAGGAACCAAGTAATTGCTCATCTTAGAATTGGAGATTTAGTAGAGGATTAGCATCATATGCCAAGATGTGCTCCCTCTCCATCTCCGACACCGACGACGGCAACAGCCAACGCCCGCGCTCTCTAGGTTCATCCCCACCGCCTCCTCATGTTTAATGATATCCAAAACTCATAGCTAGTTGGCAGGGTTTGCTAGTTCGGCGTGTATAAGAACCTTATAGACTATATGGTATATAAAGGTTTAGTATCAATTTTTTTAAAAAAACATGTGAACTAGACGTGCCAAAAAGTACCAGAAGTGCCATATGGACACTATACATTATATACGTGAACTTTCTTGTATGTTCATATGCACAGGCATGACTCATGGTTGAATTTATATTAAACTTTTTTAAATTTATGAATAACTCTTCATCCATAATATCTTAGATGAGATAATTGTATATCATTTAGCAACCATATAGCAATATTGCTAAATATTAAGATATATTATATTATTATGCAGTTCAAGCGTCCAACTTGGATAGATTTGCACTAAATTTAAATATAATGTACAATGAGACACTACTTGTTTCCTTTTGAGATAGTACCTCTACTCTTCCTTTTGAGATAGTACCTCTACTCTACATTACAGTTAAAAAATCAATGCAACTGTATGTCTTCACTAGTTAATTTGTGCTTACTAGATGAATTAATTGTAGGTACATGTATATTTTGATGACTATTTTGGTTTCCTTAAATATCTTGGTATACATCTTTTAATCCAACATAATTCATAATAATCTTAAATGAGGTTTCTAGGGTGTTATATTGGCGCAAATATGTTCCGTACCCGGCATGATGCAAGTTGAAGATCCATTTAGAAACCTCTGATTACAACCAACAACGTATACCAGTTCATTGGGGATCCTACATAGATGACTCGAGGTTTAATACATATCACAAGGGTTTGAGATAATACCTACAAAACAAGGAGATGTCTTGTGTATCCAACTTAACCATGATGGTTGCCATGAAAGATAGTGTATTAGAATGAGATAAAACTGGTGTAAAATAATGTAAAAAGTATGATGATAGTTTTGTATTTTTGTAATATTAATTAACACAAATTGTAAAGGGGATTGCAACAGTGTACCAGAATTCATGAGTTATATCTTTCATAAACATGGTGACACAAAATAAGCACTTCTAGATAAGATATTTATTTCAAATGCAACTTCTATGTGGTGTTCGATTCACATTCATATGGTCATCATGTACTAATATAAGGATGATGCAAGACATCTCTCTAATACTTCTCTATGAAATTGGATTGTTCACATGCTTAGAATTAAGTGGTGACTGATGACCCACAAGTATAGGGGGTGTATCATAGTACTTTCGATAAATAAGAGTGTCAAACCCAACAAGGAGCAGAAGGTGTTGAAAAGTGGTTTTGATCAAGGATTCACTGTGAATACTAGCAAATGGGTTTTCAAGGGTATTTGGTAATGCAAGTAAATAAAGTACGAGTAAATAAAAGACAATAATATTAATTGCTGCAAGTGGCCCAATCCTTTCTAGAGCAAAGGACAAGCCGGTTGTGTAACTTATGATTACCAAACGTTCCTGAGGACACACGAGAGTTTCTGTCGAGAGCTTTTGCTTCATGCTGCTAAATAATCTTTATTGGTTTGATAAGTGTTATGGGGGTGAACCTGTGCTAGTGTACTACCCTTACTAGGACTAATATACACTTGTGATTATACCCCCTGCAAGCATCCGCAAATACATGAAAGTAATTAAGATAAATCTAACCACAGCCTTAAACTCTGAGATCATACGCTCCCTGGTGCAATGGTTTCCTAACGGGGGTTTAGGTTTCTGTCGCTCCGGCAACCCCACAATTAGTAGCGAAATACACAATGCATTCCACTAGGCCCATAAATGGTGAAGTATCATGTAGTCGACATTCACATGACACCACTAGTAGAATAACACCACAACATAAATATCAAACCATTAAATATTACTCAACATAGTTTCACTACTAACATCTCGACTTCTCCCGTGTCCTCAAGAACTAAACGAACTACTCACAAGAAATCATATGGATCATGACCAGAGGTGAAATAATGGTAAATAACAATCTGAACGTAAACCTTAATTCGATGGTTCCACTCAATAGCATCAACTACAAAGGTAATCAACACCGGGAAAGTTTCCCCTAAGAATTTGACAAGATTCAACCCAAGATGTTACAGTGGGATGGCATGGTGATGGTGGAGATGAAGGTGATGGTGATGACGATGATGGTGATGATGATCCCGATGAAGTCCCGCATGATGATGATGACGATGGCGATGATCTCCCCTCTCCGGGAAGGAATTTCCACGACAGATTTCTGCCTGCCGGAGAGCTTTTCTCTCTTGGTGTTTTCCGCCCCGTAGAGGCGGCGATGTCTATCTCTGAGTCCCCCTCCATGACTTAGGTTTTTGGGGACGACAATATACGCGAGGGGGCGATGGTAGTAGTGGGCCAGGGTGACCTCACCACAAGCCGGCGTGGCCAGGGGTGGGCACGCGCCCCCTGGTGGTGAGCCCACCCTGCTGCTCCTCTCGCCTCCTCCTTCTGGCTACTTTCATCTTCTGATATTATAGGAATTTCTAGGTATTTCTCTGGAATTGTTGATCTTCAGAAATATGGTGTCTTGACGGTCCTTTTTTCAGCAGAATCCTGACTCCGGCAGCAAGTCCTCCAATAATCATCAAACATGTAAAAACAGAGGAAACAACATAAGTACCATCTCTAAATATGAAATATATCAATGAATAACAGTAAATTATGATACAAAATAGTGATGCAAAATGGACGTATCAACCCCCCCAAGCTTAGACCTCGCTTGTCCCCAAGCGAAAACTGAACTCGGTAAACATGACTACGGGTTTATGGAGTAAAGTGTCGATAAACAAAATACGGACAAGAAGCATCACATTCACCAAGGCACAAATTATAATAGACAGCAACTTCCCTTCATATAATAAAGACTTGCAATAAGTAAAAGGGAATCATAAATAAAGATGCACAAATTAAAACATGATTGGTGATGGCAAACCTTAGTTCTTGGTCAGAGAACAATGAACAAAATATACTTATTTTTGAACGGAGCCTTTTATAACAGAGCTAATATAGCAAAAACCATATGCTCAACAAAACAAACTCTTTACAATCATAGAAAGCTTTCAAAGATATATTCCTTCAGATAAAAGCATCGTACTAAACAAAGGAAGATAGTAAACATAATTGAACAGATCAACATATGGATGAGTGAAACATAACAACTCAAATGCTTGCTTGAGATAGCAGGGAATAGGTTGACTCAACATAAAAGTAAAAGACGGGCCCTTCGCAGAGGGAAGCAAGGATTAAACATGTGCTAGAGCTTTTCATTTGTAAAACAGAGATAAAAGTTGTTTTGAGAGGTGGTTCCTTTTGTCAACGACTAGCAACGGAGTTCTTGATATCTTCCATACTAAACAAGTGAGAGCGGTTCCGATATGTTGATTAATTGGCACATTTGTGCTCTTTTATAGCTTGGCACTCCTCCCCACTTTTTCTTTCTCAAACCATAGCTAACCGATTACATCGGGTGCCCACCAACTTTCACATACCATGGAGGAGTGCCTTTTTTTCTTTTTTTTAAAGATTACAATGGTCTGACCAGCTCCCTTGCAAAATTAATGACGAGCAGATGAAGCTGTCTAGTCGAGGGGTACTCAATTTAGTATGGAAGATAACAAACCAAACCACTACGTCCTCATGAGCTAAAAACAGTGGCACAAAACTAGAAGTATTTGAAGGTTTTTGAAAGGTAGCACATGAAAATTTACTTGGAATGGCTTGAAATATCATGCATAGAAATTTATAGTGGACTCTTTGGAAGTAACTTGGTTTTAGGGGATTGGATGCACGAGAAGTATTCCCTCTCAGTACAGGTTTTTGCCTAGCAAGGCTGGGTAGCAAGCATAAGAGTTGCATGAAACAAACAAACATACATATGATAGGAACAATCATGCAAACTTCCTTGAAAGTACAAAAAAAAATTAACTTGAGAATACTATTGCTTATGAATCAATCATGAAGGAAAGCTGAAATGATGTATCTATAACACTTCCTTCTTTTTCTACTCAAACCTCAAGGTAATGTTGCTACTGACCAAGCTAAGTTTGCGAAAACCAACTAAATTTACTCATGCTCCCAAAGTGATACCAATACTAATCAACAAGGCTAATCATATAATAAAGATTGCAAACTAAAATAAAGTGCGCGGGAAGTAAATGATAAAACTTCTCATTAATAGTTCTCAACCGCAACTCACACCAAGGGATACATAGATAACCAACTAAAGGAGGATACTTCCACACTGCAAACTATTCTATAAGATAACTTCTCTATTCATGATATGCCTCTACTTGAAAAGTAAACGAGTAAAAGATAATGATGTGATACCGCGGCACTCCCCCAAGCTTGGAACAAACCAAGGGGATGCCTATACCAATGACGAATTACTCCTTCGGTGGTGGTGGTGAGTCTTTATCATCATCAGACTTTCAAGGCCGAGGTTCCCCATCAAGGAAAGATGTCTTGGTCTCCAATATCCTGAAACTGGCAGCAACACTCATTTGTTTAAACCTAGCTTCATACTCACAGTTTTGGTTCTGCAAATCGTAGAGTTGTGCTCGTAATTTGTTGGTGGTCTCATGGAGTGACAAGATGTCACCCCAGAGCTCTGCGGTCTCCTTCTTGTGCTTGGCGATGAGTTCTTGATTTATCATGTGGATGTGGTCCACCTCGCGCTCCGCCATCTTTTTGTATTTAAAGACTTCTTGTTCCAACGCTTCCATCCTGGCTTCGAGACTCCCTTCTCCTGTAGGGCCCTGGACATCCTCTATCTACAACTCCCCATCCTTGAGTGACAACTCCTTCGGATGCATCTTCAGCTCCCTCATGTACGGATTAATGATGTCCGCAAGAGAGTTCTCCTCGGATGAACCAGACGAAGACATGGTGACTCTAAAGCTGAGACAAATCCTGACAGAAAAAGAACAAAACAAAAACACGACGAGAAAACGATATACAGACCTCGGGCAATTCGGGGGGTTATATAGGCGAAAATTAAACATCTAAACGAAGTCACATGAGGAAACCGGGACGGAAACGAGTTCCGGGGTGGTCTCACCATAGGGCGACGCGGCCTAGAGTGGGCCCGCACCCCCTGGTGGTGAGGAGCCACCGGACTACGTCTCCTGCCCGTTTTCATCTCGTGATTTTTCATATTTAATAAGAACATCAAAAATATAAATAGAAAAACTTATCGTGAACCTTTTCTAACTAGAACTGTTACCTATTCGAAAACGAACTATGCAGTTTCCTGCATATGCTCTTTGATGAATTTTTTCGGAGTAATCATTTGAATAACATCAACATCTTCATTATAAGAATCTCCATCAATATAATGTTTGAGTCTTTGCCCATTCACCACTTGTGTAGTGTTATCTTTTAGCGAAGCAATCTTTATCGCACCTGAGCGATACACCTCTTCAATAACAAAGGGTCCTTCCCATTTTGAGAGTAATTTTCCTACAAAAAATCTGAGACGAGACCTATACAATAGAACTTTCTCACCAACATGAAACTCTCTCTTAAGAATTCTCTTATCATGTCATTGCTTGACTTTCTCTTTAAAAAGTCTGGCATTCTCAGAAGCTTCGTTTCTCCACTCATCTAAAGAACTCAAATCAAGCAACCTTTTCTTACCGGCTAGTTTAAAATCCCTATTAAGCTCTCTCAGTGCCCAAAAAGCTTTGTGTTCTAATTCTAAGGGCAAGTGACATGCTTTTCTGTAACAACCCAAATTTTTGGGAAATAGAAATAAATGGATTTATTAAAATACCAAGTTTTTGGAGCCAACAAAAACTTTTATTGTGCATATAAGATTAATTTCTTGCCTTTTCGAAACTTCTGAATTTGAGCATTTGCTCCCATGCTTCAAATAAAAAGAGAATGGGAAGGGTTTTAAAACAAATAATTATACATGTAAAATGTTTTTGTGAAATAGAAAGAGTTTTCTAACTATTAAATTTTGTGCATGGTTACGTGCTAAACCCATTTGGGTCAATGGCCAAACAAAAAATTAAGTCAATCCATCACAAACAAATAGAAAAGAATCAAGAAACTAAACCGCAACACAAAAACCTAAGTAAGAAAAGAGGAAGTAGTGATCTTAACAAAATCACTGATTACACTACTTTGCCCTTATATATTAAGCAATATTTGAACTATACCATCATGCATCTCTCCACCACAACTAAGAACAAGTTACAAAGAATCAAATACAATAAAGTTTGAAACAAAACTCAACTTGGAACTCTCTTTAATAGTCTGCCAAAGTTTGAATCGGTTACATATGCCATTTGAAATTCAAATCTTAAATGACACCAAATCTCCATCTCAGGACAAAACCAACATTTATCTAGGGTCCTTATCCAATGCAAGGTCCAACCCAACAGGAAGTTTCTAAAATTTTGAAGTTTGAATTCATGCATGCATAGATTCCTATTCTATGTCTTTTATGATTTCATGTGTGTTTTAAATTGTTGGGCAATGTTTAGTTAATTCAAACTTAACCAATAGAAGCATTAGAGAAGAACCACAAAGATCAAAAGAACCAGAAGCAAGAGAAATAAAGAAAAAGAGAAGAAAAGATGATCTAGAAAAAGTTAACCACTACCCTACTTTGGACACTTGGATTAAGAAATCTGTAACTCACCTTCATGTTTGGTCAGTTAGTTGAGCTTCACCAAGTTACATACTAACTCAACCAAGAAGTTTCCAGCAAAAACTCAAACCCTAACCTCTTTCAAAATCTGTCCAAAGTTTGAATCTGAAACAGAAACCGTACCTCAAATTGGAAATAAGATTTTTGCAAAACCTCATATCTCTTCATAACAAAAATATTTCTGGAATCCCTATCCAATATAATGACCAACCCAATTGGAAATTTTCAAAAATTCAAATTTTGATTTCATGCGGACATTGTATCGAACACGTGGTGGGCGAAATCCAGGGAAAATCGGTTCTACTGTGGCCAACGCTGTTCACCCCTGCCCAAACCCTGTAGCCATGCTTGGGGACATCTCTTGGTCGAGCCCCAGCATCCCCTGCCCCGACCACGGCCGTGAGGCAAGGAAGAACAGAGGAGAACCACCGCCCGGACCCCTCACTTGCTCCCTCTGAACCAGACCACCCCGCAGCCCGTGAGTGCGCCAGCAGCACCCCACAGCACACTGCAGCCCTCCGCCGAAAGCACCGACCGCCGCGTCCCTCCGTTAGCCGACACCGGCCGCGCTCTCTCCCCAGATCCACTCGCCCCGTGCTCCCTCTCCCGACTATAAAAGGCCGCCATTCTTCCCTGAAAAGAACCCCACCATCCCCAGGAACCTCCTAGACAACATCTCCAGCTTCCTCTCTCTCTCGTTCGAGCTCCCCCGTCGACGCCGCTCCGCAGAGCACCTCCCGTTTCCGGCGTTCCAGCAGCTCCCTCGAGCTTCCGGCTGGACAAGGTGGAAGAGGAGAAGCTCCTCCGCCGCCTAGACATCCTCGCCGCCGCTCCCCATCGCCGCCGGTGAGCTCCCCGTGCGCAGCCCTGCTCCCAGTAGCTCGCTCTCGTTTACGTTCCTGTAGCACGAGGAAGAAGAAGCCCGATACCTGTTCGGTTTAAGTTCTGACCGGTGGGGCCCCTTGGCAGGCCGGACCGGTCCTCTTTTTTTCCCCTGTCACCCGCCACTTGCAGCCGAACGGGCCGGCCCAGCGTGGTCTGTGTGTTCGGCCCGGATATAAAAAAAAGGGTTATTCCGATTTTGCGAATTTCCGAAATTGTTTTCAGATGCTTTAGTATATTTAGTTTTCCCGGAGATCTACCGATCCAAATCTAGCAAATAAAAATGTTCTGGAAACCTTAGAACATAAGCTATCCAATAAAAGTGGTTTCAACACAATTAGATTTACAGATTGGTTGCAGTAAAAATAACAAAACAGGAGCTTTTTCACCTTAGAAAATTCATATCAATTCGAATAAAATTCCTAAAAATATAAATCCAACTTTGAAAATTCACAATTAGTGATACCCATCTGTCTATACCATTAGATCTCATTTTTGAACCTTTTAAATCAAATGCTATTTACCCATATGGTTAAATAGGCATTTGCCATATAGGATTTTATTAAACTCAAACCTATAATTGGAATTTTGATGGAGCTCTTATATATTGTTATACCACCTTTCCAATTATCTATCTGTAGGTTGATCTTAGTCCATGTGATCTGGTAGAAGGTATTTGGAGAATTAATACTACATAGTAGTAATTAGAAACTCAAACTTGCACACCTATCTCAAAATATGGAAATGATATGAAACCAATTCGAATCAACCACATTTCTAAATATTGATCTTTGATCCCATTCAACTAGGATCCATAAACTCTACTTGTAAGATTCAAACTTGATCACTAAATCTTTGCAAACTAGAAATGGCTTCAATAAAAGAAACATACTCCAAATCCTATGAAGCCTCTTTAGTTGAACCATAATCTTGAATATATACTAGTAGTATATGAACTTTGGTCAATAAGAACTTGCAGGAGATATTTTTTATAATCCAAAATAAATAAACCCTACTTAGATACAACAACTCAATCATCTCATCCATCGGAACTCAATTATCATCGAAACCACTCTCCATAGACTTCCTAGATCACTTCCCTTACCCAAGTATGTGTATTTGAGTAAATAGATGTTGTTTGTGAATTGTGTGGTGATTGTATGCTTATCTGCTTTCCAACGATTAGACGACAACGAGAGTAAGGAGAATGGATCCCGAAGTCAACCAAGCAATGGTGATGGAGACTACACAACCCGAGATGAAGATGAAGAAGCCTATGACATTGCCAAGCCAGGCAAGCCATCTTTTGATCATACCATTACCCAGTTTTATAATGCATGTTTACTTGCTTTTAAATAAAAATACATGCTAAAATGATTGTTACCAAGTTGCAAATAAGTAGTGATGTCTTTCTTGACAAGTGCATCCAACCCTTCTTGTGGATGACATCAAGGGCATCAAACTTAGCCTACCTTTGAGAAACCCTTTCCTTAGTGGATGCTAAGTAGCGCATCAAGCTAAGTCTATCCAAAATACCTACCTAGATCCTTGTGCCCTCATGAGGATCATGCTTGAGCTGAAGGCATTCATGGAAAATGACTAGGTGGGAACCCCAATGGAGATCATGAAGATTTTGAAATGAAAACCTTGGAAAGGGGCAACCTTGCCCAAGGATGATTTTTTTAAATACAAACCTTGGAGATGGGCAACCTTCCCAAGGGTGACTTTGAAAACTATTTACAAAATGGTGACATGGTGAAGGTGACATGAAGGTTTGACAAAAATGATAAATGAGTGAAGTACCACTGGACCAATCATACAGTGCGACCACATTATCCTGGTATGGGACAGGGCTTAGTGGAGTACTTGTGTCTCCTTAGTGTAGACCCTATAAAATGTAAATGGAAGTCCGACCAGGGACTCCTCTTCCAGGGCACCCTATGGCTACGGCCTAGGTTCGCCTTGTCCTCCTTTTTAGGTGGTTGGGGTACAAGCCGAAGAGCCCTCATTGAAAATGGACTACCGGGTGTGGGACCCTACCTCGGTTAGTGGCATTCCGGTGGGTCAAGCGGCTGGGAACTTTGCACACTCTGGACAGCTTCTTGGACTCCGGTGTTGAGGGGTACATCTCTAGGCGGTAGTGTTTATGCTAAGGCGGGCAGGTGAAACATTAATGGTCGGCTGCTTGTCGTGGCATATGTCGTTATGCGGGGAAGTTGCCCACACGATGAGTAGTCGGATGGTGTGGGTAAAGTGTACAACCTCTGCAGAGTGTAAAACTATTCGAATAGCCGCGTCCGCGGTCATGGACGGTTGGATTGGCGCTGCTTGGCCGTTATCAAGTTTTACTTTGAAAATGATTGAGAAAGGTGACTTGACAATGAATTTTGATGACCATGAAGGTGACTTGGTGAACAAAAGAATTGACATTTGGGGGACTCCATCTAGAGATTTATAAAGAGCTAAATGTTTTTCTTACCATTTTAGATAAAAGATCTTTGAAAGGAAATTTTGCTTTATGCAAATGAACCTAGAGCTTAGACCACTATATGAACTATGCATTCTCTATTCATTTATTTATAAGATGGTTTGCGAGTGCATGCAATGTACTCACGGCTCTGTCCCTGGCTATTAACTTGGCCAGACTTGAAGGAGAAAAATCAAGGAGGAAGGAATCATTGACGACTTTGCGAATTAGGCTCGTTTCCTACTGTCGGCTTTGCCTGTGCGGTTGAAGCTTGACAATATGGACCCAAAGTGTTATTCCGCTGCATATTGATGTATTGTAAGGTTTGGTCTGCACGACCACCTATGTAATCCCTTTTATTTACTATTAATGTCTATGACTGTGATATCAACTACGTTATGTAAATCACAACAATGATTCTGGGATTGTGATGGATTACATAACGGGCACTTCGAATTTGTTATCAAATTTGAGGTCGTCACAAGTTGGTATCAGAGCCTAGGCTGACTCTAGGAAACCCTAGTTAGTATGGTCGTTAGAAAATGATATCTCTGATATCACAAGTTTGGTATCAGGACTATCATGACCTTAGGAGACCTTAGTTAGCATGGTCGTTAGCTAAGAAAGTGATATGTTGACAAAACCTTATTTCTACAAAAGAAATTTATTTGCTTTGGTATCCAAAGCCAACTTATACTCTCATCTTATTCACTTCAAATATCTTACACTCTCAACTTATACTCTCAAGAGATTTTGACAAAGAATTTATTACCTCTTTGATTACAAAGTCTTTTCAAAGATTTGATTTACTCTATTCCTCATCTACTTCAAATATATACTATGGATGATATACCGACCTAAGACCGAAGGACTTTTGGATGAAAAGATGAGGGACTCAATATTTTTCAAGACTTCAACCTGGGATGTCAACTACAACCGCTACCATCGAAAGAGAGACTCTTCATCTGATCTCGAAATCTTCCAACCAGAGTCAACCCTGTGAGACAAAGACTTCAAGAGCAAATAGAGTGATCAGAAATGATGAAGACCCATCAACCTTTTGACCCATAGGATTTATAGGGAATGCTCAGTTGATTTCATTGAGCTACCCTTACCTCACGATTACTAAGTGCGCTTAGTACCTTGATTGTTTGAATGATTGATTTATGATAGGTTGCTCATATGCCATTCGGCAACAGGTAGTATCCACCCTAACAACGGGTTTACTCAAAAATGTTTTGGTCTTTCAGGCCCAAGCTAAACTCTAAACCATACCCATCCCGCATAAGAAACCTTTTGAAAGATGTTCCCTCTCATCTACTGCAGGACTTGACCCCTCTGATGCACCCCATGCTCTCCAATCCACCATTTCAGTTATGTACGAAAGGAGGTCAGGCTAACTCGGAGTTTGAGTTTCACCTCAATAGAATTGCTCGAGAATACCAAAAGAGGTCCCACTTGAACCTAATTCCAAAGAAGAAGCAAGGAGATTTGTGCACTCAACCCTTATGTTATGATTGTGGAGAAGCACTCCATGCAAAACGTCCCTGTCCCAATAAAAGTATTCCCAACCTAGATCACCTCCGTATGAAGGCTTGTAGCCGTTGTGGAGAAGAAGGTCATCAATCTAGCCAATGTACGAGCAACTGTCCCAATTGCGACATCAAGCATCCAACTGGAGAATGCCCCTCAAGAAACATCACATGCTTCTTATGTGAGAGTAGTACTCATGTTCCAGCAAACTGCTCCATGAATCACCTGGTGACAGCTATATCCAAGATCAAGCAAAAGCATTTTCAGCTAGCAGCTCAAGTTGTCAAGACTAGCAAGGAGCATGACAGTCCTAGAAAACAACAGAAAGCTCGTAACAAAAAGAAGAGAGAAAGGAGGATAAGACGTCAAGAAAGTAGGCCTCCGGCACCCTCTAGCCTATGCTATGACCTTACCCTACGATCTGGAAGAGCTCTACCAAAGAATAGTTTTCCCAATGCTAGTGACAAGACCAACATCACCTGCTATGAGTGCGGAACCCAGGGGCACTACTCCAACGACTGCCCAACAAAGTTGAACGCTGCACCAGAACCTCCGGTCGCTCAAGATCAGGTCATAACTAAAGAGAGTGTCAAACCCAGTTGCTCGGAAGATCCTGCAAATGATCTTTCATCTTCAGGAGGCAACCCTATCGACATCAACCTGGGCAGAGTTCACAACCGCATCATTATTGAAGATAGTGTCAAAGGACTCTATAGCCTCGACCCCCGCAGGGGAAGGAAGCAGCCTTACAAACCACCGGGAAGTAACTTTGGCAACCTTAAGACCCGAAGAGAAGAAAAAGATCAAACATCATGAATCAGCCATGGAATACCCCGAAGTTGCTCGTAGCCATAAAGTTAGTAAGAACAAGTTGAATCAAGTGGGAGGATCCAAGCCGAGAAGAAGCCTTAGTCACCTTAGTTGGGACTAGTCAGCTTGTTTATTTCTTTGAGAATCAAGAGCGAGAAGTGTAATCTGCAAGACCCTTATTAATGAAATCCTATGGTTTAAACCGAGAAGATTTTTGTTTTTGAAAGTGTGATTGTGTGTTGACATTGCTGTGTGATTGGTGAAGATGTGTTTTTGGCCCGTATGGCCTTATCACATTTTGGGTGTACCCAATCTTTATAGGAATCAATATACCCTACATCTCTTATCTGTTAATCTCATCTCCCAAGCTATCTCAATCTTAACTTGTGAATCTCGGGACGAGATTCTTTTTAAGGGGGGAAGATTGTAACAACCCAAATTTTTGGGAAATAGAAATAAATGGATTTATTAAAATACCAAGTTTTTGGAGCCAACAAAAACTTTTATTGTGCATATAAGATTAATTTCTTGCCTTTTCGAAACTTCTGAATTTGAGCATTTGCTCCCATGCTTCAAATAAAAAGAGAATGGGAAGGGTTTTAAAACAAATAATTATACATGTAAAATGTTTTTGTGAAATAGAAAGAGTTTTCTAACTATTAAATTTTGTGCATGGTTACGTGCTAAACCCATTTGGGTCAATGGCCAAACAAAAATTAAGTCAATCCATCACAAACAAATAGAAAAGAATCAAGAAACTAAACCGCAACACAAAAACCTAAGTAAGAAAAGAGGAAGTAGTGATCTTAACAAAATCACTGATTACACTACTTTGCCCTTATATATTAAGCAATATTTGAACTATACCATCATGCATCTCTCCACCACAACTAAGAACAAGTTACAAAGAATCAAATACAATAAAGTTTGAAACAAAACTCAACTTGGAACTCTCTTTAATAGTCTGCCAAAGTTTGAATCGGTTACATATGCCATTTGAAATTCAAATCTTAAATGACACCAAATCTCCATCTCAGGACAAAACCAACATTTATCTAGGTTCCTTATCCAATGCAAGGTCCAACCCAACAGGAAGTTTCTAAAATTTTGAAGTTTGAATTCATGCATGCATAGATTCCTATTCTATGTCTTTTATGATTTCATGTGTGTTTTAAATTGTTGGGCAATGTTTAGTTAATTCAAACTTAACCAATAGAAGCATTAGAGAAGAACCACAAAGATCAAAAGAACCAGAAGCAAGAGAAATAAAGAAAAAGAGAAGAAAAGATGATCTAGAAAAAGTTAACCACTACCCTACTTTGGACACTTGGATTAAGAAATCTGTAACTCACCTTCATGTTTGGTCAGTTAGTTGAGCTTCACCAAGTTACATACTAACTCAACCAAGAAGTTTCCAGCAAAAACTCAAACCCTAACCTCTTTCAAAATCTGTCCAAAGTTTGAATCTGAAACAGAAACCGTACCTCAAATTGGAAATAAGATTTTTGCAAAACCTCATATCTCTTCATAACAAAAATATTTCTGGAATCCCTATCCAATATAATGACCAACCCAATTGGAAATTTTCAAAAATTCAAATTTTGATTTCATGCGGACATTGTATCGAACACGTGGTGGGCGAAATCCAGGGAAAATCGGTTCTACTGTGGCCAACGCTGTTCACCCCTGCCCAAACCCTGTAGCCATGCTTGGGGACATCTCTTGGTCGAGCCCCAGCATCCCCTGCCCCGACCACGGCCGTGAGGCAAGGAAGAACAGAGGAGAACCACCGCCCGGACCCCTCACTTGCCCCCTCTGAACCAGACCACCCCGCAGCCCGTGAGTGCGCCAGCAGCACCCCACAGCACCCTGCAGCCCTCCGCCGAAAGCACCGACCGCCGCGTCCCTCCGTTAGCCGACACCGGCCGCGCTCTCTCCCCAGATCCACTCGCCCCGTGCTCCCTCTCCCGACTATAAAAGGCCGTCATTCTTCCCTGAAAAGAACCCCACCATCCCCAGGAACCTCCTAGACAACATCTCCAGCTTCCTCTCTCTCTCGTTCGAGCTCCCCCGTCGACGCCGCTCCGCAGAGCACCTCCCGTTCCCGGCGTTCCAGCAGCTCCCTCGAGCTTCCGGCTGGACAAGGTGGAAGAGGAGAAGCTCCTCCGCCGCCTAGACATCCTCGCCGCCGCTCCCCATCGCCGCCGGTGAGCTCCCCGTGCGCAGCCCTGCTCCCAGTAGCTCGCTCTCGTTTACGTTCCTGTAGCACGAGGAAGAAGAAGCCCGATACCTGTTCGGTTTAAGTTCTGACCGGTGGGGCCCCTTGGCAGGCCGGACCGGTCCTCTTTTTTTTCCCTGTCACCCGCCACTTGCAGCCGAACGGGCCGGCCCAGCGTGGTCTGTGTGTTCGGCCCGGATATAAAAAAAAGGGTTATTCCGATTTTGCGAATTTCCGAAATTGTTTTCAGATGCTTTAGTATATTTAGTTTTCCCGGAGATCTACCGATCCAAATCTAGCAAATAAAAATGTTCTGGAAACCTTAGAACATAAGCTATCCAATAAAAGTGGTTTCAACACAATTAGATCTACAGATTGGTTGCAGTAAAAATAACAAAACAGGAGCTTTTTCACCTTAGAAAATTCATATCAATTCGAATAAAATTCCTAAAAATATAAATCCAACTTTGAAAATTCACAATTAGTGATACCCATCTGTCTATACCATTAGATCTCATTTTTGAACCTTTTAAATCAAATGCTATTTACCCATATGGTTAAATAGGCATTTGCCATATAGGATTTTATTAAACTCAAACCTATAATTGGAATTTTGATGGAGCTCTTATATATTGTTATACCACCTTTCCAATTATCTATCTGTAGGTTGATCTTAGTCCATGTGATCTGGTAGAAGGTATTTGGAGAATTAATACTACATAGTAGTAATTAGAAACTCAAACTTGCACACCTATCTCAAAATATGGAAATGATATGAAACCAATTCGAATCAACCACATTTCTAAATATTGATCTTTGATCCCATTCAACTAGGATCCATAAACTCTACTTGTAAGATTCAAACTTGATCACTAAATCTTTGCAAACTAGAAATGGCTTCAATAAAAGAAACATACTCCAAATCCTATGAAGCCTCTTTAGTTGAACCATAATCTTGAATATATACTAGTAGTATATGAACTTTGGTCAATAAGAACTTGCAGGAGATATTTTTTATAATCCAAAATAAATAAACCCTACTTAGATACAACAACTCAATCATCTCATCCATCGGAACTCAATTATCATCGAAACCACTCTCCATAGACTTCCTAGATCACTTCCCTTACCCAAGTATGTGTATTTGAGTAAATAGATGTTGTTTGTGAATTGTGTGGTGATTGTATGCTTATCTGCTTTCCAACGATTAGACGACAACGAGAGTAAGGAGAATGGATCCCGAAGTCAACCAAGCAATGGTGATGGAGACTACACAACCCGAGATGAAGATGAAGAAGCCTATGACATTGCCAAGCCAGGCAAGCCATCTTTTGATCATACCATTACCTAGTTTTATAATGCATGTTTACTTGCTTTTAAATAAAAATACATGCTAAAATGATTGTTACCAAGTTGCAAATAAGTAGTGATGTCTTTCTTGACAAGTGCATCCAACTCTTTTTGTGGATGACATCAAGAGCATCAAACCTAGCCTACCTTTGAGAAACCCTTTCCTTAGTGGATGCTAAGTAGCGCATCAAGCTAAGTCTATCCAATATACCTACCTAGATCCTTGTGCCCTCATGAGGATCATGCTTGAGCTGAAGGCATTCATGGAAAATGACTAGGTGGGAACCCCAATGGAGATCATGAAGATTTTGAAATGAAAACCTTGGAAAGGGGCAACCTTGCCCAAGGATGATTTTTTTTAAATACAAACCTTGGAGATGGGCAACCTTCCCAAGGGTGACTTTGAAAACTATTTACAAAATGGTGACATGGTGAAGGTGACATGAAGGTTTGACAAAAATGATAAATGAGTGAAGTACCACTGGACCAATCATACAGTGCGACCACATTATCCTGGTATGGGACAGGGCTTAGTGGAGTACTTGTTTCTCCTTAGTGTAGACCCTATAAAATGTAAATGGAAGTCCGACCAGGGACTCCTCTTCCAGGGCACCCTATGGCTACGGCCTAGGTTCGCCTTGTCCTCCTTTTTAGGTGGTTGGGGTACAAGCCGAAGAGCCCTCATTGAAAATGGACTGCCGGGTGTAGGACCCTACCTCGGTTAGTGGCATTCCGGTGGGTCAAGCGGCTGGGAACTTTGCACACTCTGGACAGCTTCTTGGACTCCGGTGTTGAGGGGTACATCTCTAGGCGGTAGTGTTTATGCTAAGGCGGGCAGGTGAAACATTAATGGTCGACTGCTTGTCGTGGCATATGTTGTTATGCGGGGAAGTTGCCCACACGATGAGTAGTCGGATGGTGTGGGTAAAGTGTACAACCTCTGCAGAGTGTAAAACTATTCGAATAGCCGCGTCCGCGGTCATGGACGGTTGGTTTGGAGCTGCTTGGCCGTTATCAAGTTTTACTTTGAAAATGATTTGAGAAAGGTGACTTGACAATGAATTTTGATGACCATGAAGGTGACTTGGTGAACAAAAGAATTGACATTTGGGGGACTCCATCTAGAGATTTATAAAGAGCTAAATGTTTTTCTTACCATTTTAGATAAAAGATCTTTGAAAGGAAATTTTGCTTTATGCAAATGAACCTAGAGCTTAGACCACTATATGAACTATGCATTCTCTATTCATTTATTTATAAGATGGTTTGCGAGTGCATGCAATGTACTCACGGCTCTGTCCCTGGCTATTAACTTGGCCAGACTTGAAGGAGAAAAATCAAGGAGGAAGGAATCATTGACGACTTTGCGAATTAGGCTCGTTTCCTACTGTCGGCTCTGCCTGTGCGGTTGAAGCTTGACAATATGGACCCAAAGTGTTATTCCGCTGCATATTGATGTATTGTAAGGTTTGGTCTGCACGACCACCTATGTAATCCCTTTTATTTACTATTAATGTCTATGACTGTGATATCAACTACGTTATGTAAATCACAACAATGATTCTGGGATTGTGATGGATTACATAACGGGCACTTCGAATTTGTTATCAAATTTGAGGTCGTCACAGTAATCGGCTGCGGCGTGACTCCTCCTCCGATTCCCAGTGGCGGCTTGCTCCCAGGTGGTCGAACGCGGCGGCGCTCTCCACGTCCAGTACCTCGCCGGCGGGGCTGGCGTCGTCGAGCTAGAGCAAGCGGGGCGATACGAGTGTGTCTGGGAGGTAGCTGGGGACGGGGCGAGTCTCTCCGTTTGATCGGCGGGGGTATTTATAGGTCGGAGCGACGAGGGTGCGGGCGTCCAGAAGCTCGCCGGCTCGAGGGCCCTGGCAACGTCCAAAGGTCGTACCGGGCACGGCGGCCTCGAGGGCGTGCTGGGAGGGTGCTGGCTCGGCCGCGGAGTGCTGTGGGTCGGTGCTGGCGAGGGCAGGGCGGTCGGGAGCGTGCAGAGAAGAAGAAGACTGGGAGGGGGCCCTGGGCGCAGTTCTCTTCTTCCCTCCGCTTCTCATGGCTTGGGTCGGGGCAGGGGGCGCTGGGGTCGACCGCGGAGATGCCAAGGAGCATGGCTACAGGCGGGGAGCGAACCAGAATAGTGATCTTCACAGTAGCTCGGATTTGCTCGATTTTCATCTGCAGGGTGTTCGACGAAATGCCCGCAAGAGATTTAAATTTGAATTTTTGAAATTTTCCACTTTGGGTGATCAACATATTGGCCAAGGTTTCCAGTGGTATTTTTGTTCTGAAGAAAGGATAAGGTTTGGAGAAATCTTATTTCAAATTTTTGGTTTGGTCTTTGATTCAGATTCAAAGTTTTGGTGATGTTTGAGTCAAGTTCTGGTTTGAATTTTAGGTAGCCACTTCTTAGTTGAGTGAGGGTTGAACTTGGTTAAGCTCAACTAACTGGCCAATCATTGATTTGAGTTGCAGATTTCTTAATCCAAGGGCTCAAAGTAGGGTAGTCAAACAGATTTCCTAGATCATCTTATTCTTCTCTTTTTCTTTAATATTTTTATTTCTGGTTTCTTTGGTTCCTATAATTCTTCTCAATTGCTTCTGTTGGTTCACTTAGAATTAACTAACCAATGCACAACCAAAAATAACACACATGAAATCATAAAAGACACATAATAGAAAATACATGTATGCATGAAATAATAGATAAAAAGTTTTATCTGGGTCCAAAATTTGGTATTTTAATTAATAAGAAGTGGATTACAATTTTTGAGTTGTTACAATCTTCCCCCCTTAAAAAGAATCTCGTCCCCGAGATTCACTAATTAAGAACTGAAAAGATTGGGAAACTCTTTCTGAAGGTTATCTTCTCGTTCCCAAGTGGCTTCATCTTCGGTGTGATTACTACATTGAACTTTCAGAAACTTGATGCTTCGGGTTCGAGTGGTTCTAAATGCTTCCTCGAGGATACGGATAGGTACTTCACGATAGGTCAAATCCTTGTTGATATCCACCGAACGGTGATCAATATTCTTGAAGATTTCGGGCTTCTCCGGAACTTCAAGACATTTCCGAAGTAAAGACACGTGAAAGACATCGTGCACTTCAGACAATTCAGGGGGCATTTCCAACTGATAAGACACTTCTCCTCGGCGGTCTAGTATCTTGAAGGGTCCAATATATCTTGGTGCAAGCTTTCCTTTTACTTGGAATCTTTGCATTCCCTTGAGGGGTGATACTCTGAGATAAACAAAATCTCCAATCTGGAAGGTCAGTTCTCTACGTCTCTTGTCGGCATAACTCTTCTGTCTTGACTGGGCTGCCTTGAGGTAGTCACGAATCATGCGAACTTTCTCCTCGGCTTCTTGCAGAATGTCAGGTCCAAATATCTGACTGTCTCCGGTTTCTGACCAATTCAGAGGGGTACGACACCTTCTTCCATACAAAGCTTCAAGTGGGGTCATTTGCAAACTGGCTTGATAACTGTTGTTGTAGGAAAACTCCGCGAAAGGCAGACAATCTTCCCACTTAGCTCCATAGGCTAGAACACAGGCTCTCAACATATCTTCAAGTATTTGATTCACTCTTTCAGTCTGTCCATCAGTCTGAGGGTGGTAAGCGGTGCTAAAGGCTAATTTGGTTCCCAAGGCTTGATGTAAGCTTCTCCAAAATCTTGAGGTGAATTGGGTTCCTCGATCGGAAACTATGGTTTTAGGGACTCCATGCAAACTAACAATTCTGGATAGGTACAAATCTGCTAGCTGTCCCGAGTTATAAGTGGTCTTGACAGGAATAAAGTGGGCTACTTTGGTCAGTCTATCCACAATGACCCAGATAGAGTCATTTCCATGGCTAGACCTTGGAAATCCAGTGATGAAATCCATTCCAACCGATTCCCACTTCCATTCCGGAACTTGCAAGGGTTGCAGCAATCCCACAGGACGTTGATGTTCAGCCTTGACTCTTTGACAAATATCACACTTAGAGATGAACGATGCAATCTCACGCTTCATTCCATGTCACCAAAATTGTTCCTTCAAATCTTGATACATCTTAGTTCCACCGGGGTGGATGGAGTAAGGTGTCTCATGGGCTTCCTTCATAATAACTCCCTTCAATTCTGAGTCGGCAGGCACACAAATACGTCCTTTATACCAAAGAACTCCTTGATCATCTTCCTCAAATCCTGGCACCTTGCCGGAACTAATTCGGCGCTTAATTCCGTCGATACTCTTATTTCCCTTCTGGGCTTCTTTGATTTGGCTCATCAAGGTGGGTTGAAACTCAAGGTTGGCTAAGAATCCTTGACTGACTAGTTCCAATCCAAATTTTTCCAACTCTTGGTGCAACATAGGTTGCTCCTCTTTGATCGTCATATTTAATGAGCATGGCTTCCTACTCAATGCATCGGCCACCACATTGGCCTTACCGGGGTGATAGTGAATTTCCAGATCATAATCCTTGATCAACTCTATCCATCTTCTTTGCCTCATGTTCAACTCCTTCTGGGTGAAGATATACTTCAAACTCTTGTGATCAGTGTAGATCTCGCAACGGTTGCCCATCAAATAGTGCCTCCAGGTCTTCAGAGCTAGAACCACGGCTGCTAACTCTAGATCATGGGTTGGATAATTTTCTTCATGAGGTCAAAGCTGCCGAGAGAGGTAAGCTATGACCTTGCCTTCTTGCATCAATACACAACCAAGTCCAAGTTTGGAAGCGTCGCAATAGACATCAAAGTTTTTGGTGATATCGGGCATGGTTAGGACGGGGGCGGTCACCAGTCGCTTCTTGAGCTCTTGAAAACTCTCTTCACACTTAGGGGTCCATTCGAACTTCTTGTCTTTCTTCAACAGTTGGGTCATTGGCCGGGCAATGCTTGAAAACCCTTCAACAAATTTGCGGTAATATCCGGCTAATCCTAGAAAACCTCTAACTTCAGTTTGAGTGGTAGGAGCTTCCCATTCCATGACTGATTTGATCTTCTTGGGGTCCACGGATATTCCTCCCTCGGATAATACATGGCCTAAGAATCCAACTTCCTTCAACCAGAACTCACATTTACTGAACTTGGCATACAGCTGATGTTCCCTTAAGGTTTCTAAGATTAATCTCAAATGGGTTGCATGCTCTTCTTTGGACTTGGAGTAGATAAGAATGTCATCAATGAAGACAACAACAAACTTATCCAAGAACTCCATAAAAACCTTATTCATGAGGTTCATGAAATAAGCAGGGGCATTGGTTAATCCAAATGACATTACGGTGTACTCATACAATCCGTATCGGGTAGTGAATGCTGTTTTGGGGATATCCGTTGCACGGATCTTCAGTTGGTGGTATCCAGTTCTAAGATCTATCTTCGAGAAGACTCTAGCTCCAGTCAATTGGTCAAACAAATCTTCAATCTTTGGGAGAGCATACTTGTTCTTGATGGTCACATCGTTTAGCTTGCGGTAATCAGTGCACAGTCGGCTAGAACCGTCACTTTTATCCACAAACAGAACGGGTGATCTCCAAGCAGAAGAACTTGGCTGAATCAATCCTTTACTCAAAAGGTCATCCAACTGTTTCTTCAACTCAACTAGTTCAGCTGGGTTCATACGATAGGGTCGTTGGGCTATAGATCCAGTTCCGGGGATAAGCTCAATGATAAACTCAATATCCCGATCCGGTGGCATTCTGGGTAGCTCATCGGGAAAAACATCCGGGTATTCACAGACGATGGGAACTTCCTTTATGGTTGGCCCTGAGATACTCTTATGACATCTGGGGATTTGGATGGGTTTGACTGACACATGCTTTACTAAAACTCCATGGCTACTCCTCATGGTGATGGTCTTTTTGGCACAATCTATAATTCCTTGGTGTTGAGACATCCAATCCATACCTAGGACCACTTCCAATCCTTTGGTTCCTAACACAATCAAACTGGCTAAGAATGAGATCCCATGGATTTCTATGGGCACTGCCAAGCAGGTACAACTGGCTTTGGTTATTGACCCGGGAATTTGCACAGACATGACATCTTTCAAGGGTGTGGGTTGAAGTCCACTTTTATCAACGAATAATTGGGTAACAAATGAGTGTGAAGCTCCAGAATCAAACAGAACTCTTGCAAGAACTGAGTTAACAGGGAACATACCAAGCACAATGTCGGTTGCTTCCTGAGCTTCTTCAACATTCATGTGATTAAGACGGCCTCGAGAGTGAGGCTGGTTCCTTGGTGGATAGTTCTTGCCATTTCCCACACGGCGCTGTTGCTGAACAGGAGCAGTGGTCTTGGATGCATCATTCAACTTCTTGGGGCACTCATTGGAGTAGTGCCCTTTTAGTCCGCACTCATAACAGGTAACACCAGACTTGTCACCAGGCTTGGGTAACACGGGGGCGCCATTTGGCCTTGGGGTGTTGGTGTTGAAGTTGTTGCCACTAGGTCTTGGAGGTGCACGGTTGAAGTTGTTGCCGGGCGGACGGTTGGGATAGTTGGGACGTGGAGCAGGTGCAGATGGCCTCATAGGTCTAGGGGTGAAACCCATAGGTGCATTTCCCCTTGGCTTCTGTGAGTTGCTCGAGTTGCCTTGATACATGATACGGCGCTTGCGGTTCTCGGTAGCTTGCTTGAGTTTGCCTTCCATCTGAATGGCAGAGTCAACCAGTGACTCCAAGTCGGCAAAGTGAATACTGACCAAGACACATTGCATCTCATCATGAAGTCCATCCAGAAACCTTTCTTGCTTCTTCTCAGTGGTGTTGGTGTCATCGGGGGCATACCTAGACAAGGTCAGGAACTTGTCACGGTAATCCACCACAGATAGGGAACCTTGCTTTAGATTTCTGAACTCATCTCTCATCCTTTTAACCAATCCCAAAGGAACATGGGCCTTGCTAAATTTGCTCTTGAACTCCTCCCAAGGCATCACATACCCTGGGGCTTGCATTGCACGGGTGCTATCCCACCAAGCTCTTGCGGCTCCCGCAAGGTAGTGGGTGGTGTACAAAACCTTCTCATTTTCACCAACTTCGGCGACTGCCAAATTGTTCTCCATAGTGCGAAGCCAGTCATCGGCATCTAAGGGTTCTTCAGACTTAGTGAATATAGGTGGATTGGTGTTTTGGAAACTCCTTAACTTGGATCGGTGATCACCATTGCCATTGTTTTCTCCTTCACCATTGCCATTGCCATTGCCATGGTTGTGGTTCATTGCCATCTGGGTTATCTGCTGAAGAGTGGCCAAGTTAGCTTGGCGCTCAGCTCGGGCTGCTTCCCGGTCTTCCATGATCAACCTTAGCAGTTCGGCCATTTCCGGGTTCGGGGGTGGGGGTGCTCGCGGCATCTGAAGATAAGGTGTGTAAGACAAGAGGGAAAAACTAATTTTGCTAAGATTTAAAGGTAACATGGATGATGCAATTTTTGTCTTACTAAGGCCTTAAGAGCCAAATTCATATTTCATTCAACCCTCATCAAACATATCATACATACGAGTTCGCACATTACAAATGGTTTACATCAAACCATTGCGACTCGTCTACTAGAGAGGGGGATACAACTCACACCTACACGAAGTGAAACTAAAGTGGAACTCATAACTAGATAACACTTGGATCTCTGATCTACACAACGGGCTCCTCAGGGTCTTCCTCCTCATCACTCACAATGAATCCATTATGTCCACCATCTTCCGGATCATCAAGGTCCTCCATGAAGTCATCCTCATCACTAATGAGGGCATTATCCTCCTTGCGGAGATCAATGCCTTCCTCCTCACCCAGGTGATCCTCAAGACTCTCAATGTACTTAGTCAGCTCAGCCACATTGGCCTTCAACTCCTCAATGTCCTGATCCTTCTCATCGCGCTGGCGACGAAGGCTCTTGCGCTCCTTCGCAAGTATCCTGATAGTGCTCCTCGCCTCCACCAGTGCGAAGTGCTCAAGGTTGGCCTTGGTACGGGCACGATCGGCCTCCTGCTGAGTGGAGTACAGCAAGAAGTCCATGTGATCGATGTAGGTACTCGGCTCATTCTGCCCGGGCATGTTTGCGGGACGTCCATCCGCATCACGCCGAGCAAAGTTCCTAAAGTGCTCTCCCTGAACCTCCTTCACATGCAGTCCGCACAAGCGGGCGTGCATCTCCTGCATCGCTCGGACCAAACCATCGGCCCAAGTGTTCTCCACAAGCTCAAACTTGATCCTTGGAGAACCCAGATTCCCCTTCTTGCCACGGCAACTGGCCCTGATAAGCCACCGTAGCTCTCCATCTGGGTGCTCATCGAGCACGGCTCCCTTGAACTCCGGATACAAACGATCCAGGAACAAGGTCAGGGTGGTGAGGTCACGCTCGAAACAAAGGCTGCCACCATGTCCCAACTGGTAGTGCTCAACGAATACCGGGGCCATCTACAAAATTTTAGATTAGCTTAAGTTAGTGATCAACTGAAGTGT
The DNA here is from genome assembly GCA_007115705.1 of Dactylis glomerata. Taxonomy (NCBI): domain Eukaryota; kingdom Viridiplantae; phylum Streptophyta; class Magnoliopsida; order Poales; family Poaceae; genus Dactylis; species Dactylis glomerata. The sequence goes on from QXEO01002110.1 coordinate 1,267,977, forward strand.
GCAAAATTTTAAGTAGGCAAAAACTGAAGTATATATAAAACTTTGCAAATACAGAGGAAAGACTAAGCAATTTTGCAACCATTACTTATATCTTTGCTTTTATCAAGGTTTCATTTAACGCCCATTCTAACTAAGGTCTCCTATGGTCAGCCTAGGCTCTGAAAACAACTTATGACGACCTCAAATTTGATACAAATTCGAAGTGCCCGTTATGCAATCCATCCCAATCCCAGAATCTTTGTTGTGATTTACATAACGTAGTGGATACCACAGTTCCATAGACATTACAATACGAGGGTTCAAATACAATGGTCATACAGACCAAGTCATAATACAACACAATATAGCAGCGGAAATAACGTCTTCGGGTCCATGCCTTCACCCTACAGGAAATGGCGACTCATGGAGACGAGCTTAGTTCTGGTACTCTTCCTCATACCCTTCCTCCTGGTATTCTTCCCCATAGTCTGGCCAAGTTGATAGCCAGGGACACAGCCATGAGTACATTGGATGCACTCGCAAACCATCTTATAAATGAAATGATGAAATAGGTATGCAAGTTTGGTATAGTGGACTAAGCACTAAGTTTATTTGCAAAAGCTAGTTTTATTTCCCAAGAATGTTCATTGGTAGAAAAGAGGTTTAGTTCTCTAAGTTCAATCTAAAGAGGAAGTTCGAGTGTGTCAACATCAAGGTCAAGTCAAGTCATTCACCAAGTTCACCATAAGTTGTTGTTAGTTTTTGACAAAAGCCAAGTACAGCTTGCCAACTGTCCATGACCGCGGACGCGGCTATTCGAATAGTTTGAAAACCTCTGCAGAGGGGTACACTTTACCCACAAGATTCGATACATCTGCCGGGAGAAATCCACGGATCGTCATACACAAGTATGCGGGGTTCAGATAATCAAACAAACTCTTTCACTTGCTCACCCTAGCTAGTATAGGATCCTTCCCTAGAGCCCGGGATATGGAATCCTCGCTCCGGCGCCTCTAGTTCTGGCCATCCCGGGATGCCGGGTTAGTGGAATCCACCTGGTTCAGAAGTAACCGCGCACGGTGTCCTTCCATAAAGATTTGTTACAAGGCCTCCCATACTAAGGTAAACAAGCTACGGACTAAGCCCCTTCCCATATAGGGGTAATGTGGTTGTACGGTATGGTTGGCTCCCATGGTACATCACTCGTTGTCATTGAGAAATACATTTCATAGTTCTTAGTCAAGATTGATTTCTTTCATAAAGCCATTGTGTAGGAGCAATCTCCAATTCAAGTTTCAAGTTCAAGTCACCACTTTTCAAATAGAGTTCCCCTTATAGATGGCCTCAATATTATTAGCGACTAAGCAACTACATTGAGTGATGATACTACTAAATATGATTGGATAAACTCAGCTTGATGCCCTTGCTAAGCAGGATATCACTATACTTCTATCATTCTACTCTAGCAATTCAATCATGCAATTTACTTAAAACAAGTAGAATGCAATATTAAAACTAGGTAGTGGGAGTATGAATCAAAAGATGGCTTGCCTTGGTTGGCAAAGTGTCCGGGGTATTCTTCTTCTTCTTGATAATAATCCCCTCCAATATCCTCCTCGGCAACACTAGCGTCTAATAACGAATAAACACAAAGCACACAATCACTCACAAGGCTAACAACACACCAAGCACACATATTTGTTTGCTAACAATAGCATTCCTGTTGCATTTTAGGGGGTTGGATTGCAAGTTTTTCTTCTAAGTTTGCATCAAGTGTGCAAGTTAGAGTTTCTACTAAGTGTCCTCTGTTGTTCACTTTCCAAGCATTGGCATTGGTTTAGGGGTACTAAGACTAGTTCAAGTGGGGAGGGATTAGCTAGGTGAATTGGTAAAGAGGGCAAATTAATTCTAAGTGTATGATAGGGATCTATCATTTTATGTTACTAACTAGAGTTGGGTTAGGGTCTAATTGATAGCACTAATAGGGTTTGAGTTGATTAGGGTTGACTAACAGTAAGGGGGGGGGTCATTGGGGAGTTCACAATTTAAATTTCATGATTTTAGGAGGCTTAAACAATTTTCTAGAAATCTTCTATGATTAATAAAGCTATGGTCACACTATTCTTATTTATTTAAATTCCTAACTCAAATGGAATTCTAACCAAGTCTGCAGACTAGAGCATTTTACAAGCTTTCCAACGCATATTCATTTGCTAAAAATGGATTTGTAAATCTCTTGGAATTTTAGTTTGAAAATCATATCTGAATCATATTTGAATTAATTCGAAAACGAGCGGGAAATAAAGAAAACGAAACGGACCGGATTCGAAACCAACTGGGCTGATTTCGAACGAAACCCGAACGGGCCGGCCCATACCGCTTCGCTCCGGGCGGGAAAGAATAAAAACTAAACCTGACAGGTGGAGCCCACCGGTCAGGTCACTTAACTCTCACCGAAACGGTATGCTACCGCTGGATCAAGATCGAACGGCTCTGGTGCATCGTGTTCGTCGGAGACGGGGGAGCTCACCGGCGTTGCAGGGACGACTGTTCGACGGCGAGGGCGTGACGGAGAGGAAGCAGAACTCGACGGCGACGTGCGGAATCTGCTGCGGTGTGACTCCTCCTCCGATTCCCAGCGGCGGCTTGCTCCCAGGTGGTCGAACGCGGCGGCGCTCTCCACGTCCAGTACCTCGCCGGCGGGGCTGGCGTCGTCGAGCTAGAGCAAGCGGGGCGATACGAGTGTGTCTGGGAGGTAGCTGGGGACGGGGCGAGTCTCTCCGTTTGATCGGCGGGGGTATTTATAGGTCGGAGCGACGAGGCTGCGGGCGTCCAGAAGCTCGCCGGCTCGGGGGCCCTGGCAACGTCCGAAGGTCGTACCGGGCACGGCGGCCTCGGGGGCGTGCTGGGAGGGTGCTGGCTCGGCCGCGGAGTGCTGTGGGTCGGTGCTGGCGAGGGCAGGGCGGTCGGGAGCATGCAGAGAAGAAGAAGACTGGGAGGGGGCCCTGGGCGCAGTTCTCTTCTTCCCTCCGCTTCTCATGGCTTGGGCCGGGACAGGGGGCGCTGTGGTCGACCGCGGAGATGCCAAGGAGCATGGCTACAGGCGTGGAGCGAACCAGAATAGTGATCTTCACAGTAGCTCGGATTTGCTCGATTTTCATCTGCAGGGTGTTCGACGAAATGCCCGCAAGAGATTTAAATTTGAATTTTTGAAATTTTCCACTTTGGGTGATCAACATATTGGCCAAGGTTTCCAGTGGTATTTTTGTTCTGAAGAAAGGATAAGGTTTGGAGAAATCTTATTTCAAATTTTTGGTTTGGTCTTTGATTCAGATTCAAAGTTTTGGTGATGTTTGAGTCAAGTTCTGGTTTGAATTTTAGGTAGCCACTTCTTAGTTGAGTGAGGGTTGAACTTGGTTAAGCTCAACTAACTGGCCAATCATTGATTTGAGTTGCAGATTTCTTAATCCAAGGGCTCAAAGTAGGGTAGTCAAACAGATTTCCTAGATCATCTTATTCTTCTCTTTTTTTTAATATTTTTATTTCTGGTTTCTTTGGTTCCTATAATTCTTCTCAATTGCTTCTGTTGGTTCACTTAGAATTAACTAACCAATGCACAACCAAAAATAACACACATGAAATCATAAAAGACACATAATAGAAAATACATGTATGCATGAAATAATAGATAAAAAGTTTTATCTGGGTCCAAAATTTGGTATTTTAATTAATAAGAAGTGGATTACAATTTCTGAGTTGTTACAATCTTCCCCCCTTAAAAAGAATCTCGTCCCCGAGATTCACTAATTAAGAACTGAAAAGATTGGGAAACTCTTTCTGAAGGTAATCTTCTCGTTCCCAAGTGGCTTCATCTTCGGTGTGATTACTCCATTGAACTTTCAGAAACTTGATGCTTCGGGTTCGAGTGGTTCTAAATGCTTCCTCGAGGATACGGATAGGTACTTCACGATAGGTCAAATCCTTGTTGATATCCACCGAACGGTGATCAATATTCTTGAAGATTTCGGGCTTCTCCGGAACTTCAAGACATTTCCGAAGTAAAGACACGTGAAAGACATCGTGCACTTCAGACAATTCAGGGGGCATTTCCAACTGATAAGACACTTCTTCTCGACGGTCTAGTATCTTGAAGGGTCCAATATATCTTGGTGCAAGCTTTCCTTTTACTTGGAATCTTTGCATTCCCTTGATGGGTGATACTCTGAGATAAACAAAATCTCCAATCTGGAAGGTCAGTTCTCTACGTCTCTTGTCGGCATAACTCTTCTGTCTTGACTGGGCTGCCTTGAGGTAGTCACGAATCATGCGAACTTTCTCCTCGGCTTCTTGCAGAATGTCAGGTCCAAATATCTGACTGTCTCTGGTTTCTGACCAATTCAGAGGGGTACGACACCTTCTTCCATACAAAGCTTCAAATGGGGCCATTTGCAAACTGGCTTGATAACTTTTGTTGTAGGAAAACTCCGCGAAAGGCAGACAATCTTCCCACTTAGCTCCATAGGCTAGAACACAGGCTCTCAACATATCTTCAAGTATTTGATTCACTCTTTCAGTCTGTCCATCAGTCTGAGGGTGGTAAGCGGTGCTAAAGGCTAATTTGGTTCCCAAGGCTTGATGTAAGCTTCTCCAAAATCTTGAGGTGAATTGGGTTCCTCGATCGAAAACTATGGTTTTAGGGACTCCATGCAAACTAACAATTCTGGATAGGTACAAATCTGCTAGCTGTCCCGAGTTATAAGTGGTCTTGACAGGAATAAAGTGGGCTACTTTGGTCAGTCTATCCACAATGACCCAGATAGAGTCATTTCCATGGCTAGACCTTGGAAATCCAGTGATGAAATCCATTCCAACCGATTCCCACTTCCATTCCGGAACTTGCAAGGGTTGCAGCAATCCCACAGGACGTTGATGTTCAGCCTTGACTCTTTGACAAATATCACACTTAGAGATGAACGATGCAATCTCACGCTTCATTCCATGCCACCAAAATTGTTCCTTCAAATCTTGATACATCTTAGTTCCACCGGGGTGGATGGAGTAAGGTGTCTCATGGGCTTCCTTCATAATAACTCCCTTCAATTCTGAGTCGGCAGGCACACAAATACGTCCTTTATACCAAAGAACTCCTTGATCATCTTCCTCAAATCCTGGCACCTTGCCGGAACTAATTCGGCGCTTAATTCCGTCGATACTCTTATTTCCCTTCTGGGCTTCTTTGATTTGGCTCATCAAGGTGGGTTGAAACTCAAGGTTGGCTAAGAATCCTTGACTGACTAGTTCCAATCCAAATTTTTCCAACTCTTGGTGCAACATAGGTTGCTCCTCTTTGATCGTCATATTTAATGAGCATGGCTTCCTACTCAATGCATCGGCCACCACATTGGCCTTACCGGGGTGATAGTGAATTTCCAGATCATAATCCTTGATCAACTCTATCCATCTTCTTTGCCTCATGTTCAACTCCTTCTGGGTGAAGATATACTTCAAACTCTTGTGATCAGTGTAGATCTCGCAACGGTTGCCCATCAAATAGTGCCTCCAGGTCTTCAGAGCTAGAACCACGGCTGCTAACTCTAGATCATGGGTTGGATAATTTTCTTCATGAGGTCAAAGCTGCCGAGAGAGGTAAGCTATGACCTTGCCTTCTTGCATCAATACACAACCAAGTCCAAGTTTGGAAGCGTCGCAATAGACATCAAAGCGCCTCGCGTGGTCTACACGTTGGTACCGGAGCGGATACAACTTGGAGTCCTAGACTAAGTCCTATGTGTACGCTACAAGGTCACCCGCCATGGGCCGTCATCCGGATCCGCCATAAGCTCGCCGCTAGTAGCCCGCCATGGACCTATCTCCGGATCCGCCATAAGCGCCTGCGTCTAGTACCGCCGTGCCAACTTCAGCAACTGGGCCGCCCGGTATGGCGAATCCGCCATACCACCCCTGATGGGCCACCCTGGCTTGCTGATTTAGGACTACGTCGCTGGTATACCTATTTGGTATAACCCCAACAGTAGCCCCCAGGGAACTTCAAGATTACCATCTACATCCGCCATACTTGTTCTTGATAGGTCATTTCCGCCACAGTTCTTCTTTGCTGGGATGGCGGTCATCTTGATGTTCCTTATTCCATCTATTAATCCGCCGTAAATATCGGATCAAGAGACGTAGTTATCTTAGCGAGATTTTCAGGATCCGTTGGATCATACCGTTGAAATCTGCCGTAAATTTCGGCACACAGTTCCTTCTAGGATAAGATTCACCAAGTTACTTTTTTACCCTTGGACACGTGTCGCCAGTTTAGGGTTTCTGCGACTAGGATGAGCGGTGGTGATGGCGGGCACGAATCTCGAGGCCCGGGGTCTATATATACCCCGGCCTCTCACCCCCGGCCAGTCACCCCTTCATTCACCCCCGTCGCACTCTCTCTCCTTAGCGCCGCCACGAGAGCTTCGCTATCTCCGGCGAGCCACCGCGGAAAACCTCGCCGCCGGCAGCATTTTCCGCCACAAGCTGGCATCGTCTTCCTCGTCCTCGCTCGAAGTTTTAGAAGTCATCACCGCCACGCCACTTGCCGCCATGGAGCCTGAATCACCTCGTGAAGCCTCCAAGTCCGAGGCTGCTGAAGGTTCGGTGCGGTCCTCGGATACCGAGTCCGCCATACCCGAAAACTCAGGAGGAGACTGGGACTCCTGCAATCTGAACGAGGAAATTCTATCTTCCTTGGAGCGGGAAGGCCGCATAGCTGCTAAGGAAGCCTCCAGATGGCGGGTTGAGCCTGGTGAAGTGATGCCGACTCCCTCAGATGAAGAGGTCGTTATGCTGAAGTCCCATATTGATCGTGGCCTCAGCCTTCCGCCATCCTACTTCCTGAGGGAAGTTCTCCAGTCATTACAGGTTACAGCTACACCATATTGCTCCGAATAGCTTCACTGCCTTAGCGGGATTCGTTGCGCTATGCGAAGGATATCTGGGCATCAGCCCACGCGGAGATTTATTCCGCTTATATTTTAATATCCGCCATAACCGGGACGCGAACGGAGATCCTCGCAATTGCGGATCGATCTCTTTTGTTCCTCGGCATGGGAAATCCTACCCCTACATTGTCCCTCACGAATCTGCTAAGGGATGGCGGGGTTCCTTCTTTTATCTGGCTAACCAGGCCCCTCCTGAAAGGAAGTTCGGCCTGCGGTCTTTTACTGATGGCCCCGCCGAGGAGCAGGATAGCTGGGGTGTCATGGATGACTTCACAATGGACGATGAATGCCAATTATGCTCACGGCGGATTTCGAAACTTGTCTTCTCTGGACTGACAGGTGCTGACACCATTTACTGCTGGATCTCACGGCGGATTCAGCCTCTTCAGTACCGCCCAACCCTGATGTGCGAGTATAGCGGAATAGACGATCCCCAGCGCTATTCCAAGGAGGAACTGTCCGCTGAAGAGATCGAGCTTCGGATCCGCAGCATCATTAAGGTGGGGCGAGATGAGCCTCTGAAGCTAAAAATCCCTATGTATGAGAATGGCAGTTGTCCAAAGGTAAGTGCTTCTCCTTATTCCGCCATAACAGCTAATTTTCCTTGAGTGACTTCACATTTCTCCGCAGCTTTCTTCCCTGCCACCCTCTGAGCTGAGCGGTCTTGTCCGCTATCCCCGGACGAAAGATCTTACTGACGATGACGACGAGACATCCTCGTCTCCCAAAAGACAAAAGGTGGCGGAAGAAGAGGTAGTGGCGGATGATCCTGTAGTGACGGTTCCTCGTGGCGTTCGTGGTGCTGGCGGGCGCATTCGTGGGATGGGCAAAAGAGTCATCTCTCGCCATTCGTCCCCTGCCCTTCGCGGCCATCTGGACACCGTGCCAGAACATTCCGCCACTATAAATCTACCAGAGCGGAAGTAAGTATAATCATAATTCGCCTTCATACCATGCATAACTTTTTCTAATCTGTCTCTTCTGCACACAGAAGAAGAAAGGTTTCTGGCCAGAAACCTCCAAGGACCAACCCATCTCCTGCTGCCATTCCACCTACACCAGACGCTCCTGCTCACCCAACTGGGCCCTCCAACTCCTCTCAGCATACCAGCAAGGTGGCGGATGTTCCAGAGAAAACTGCTGAACCACAAGACCGCCCTGCTAAAGGTGCTAGGAAAGTAAGTTTTAGCGGAAAAGCGATCCAGATGGACACAGGGGCTGGGGAGGCCACGAAATGGAAGAAGAAATCAGAGGCTCTTTTCCGCCTTGACAATATGCAAGAGGAGGCCAGTAACCATGTGTCATCTGCAATGGCGGCATTCATTCAGAGAACCAGTCTTGTTAAAGAGGTATGTACTCCCAGTAGCCCCCGAGCGCCATGGCGGATTCGCAAATTTAATCCGCTATGGGGCTCCAAAGTTGACTTCTGTAAGTTTTTGAATAACATAGCCCTCGAGCGCTGGTAGTTCACACAGTGCTCTATAGAGAACTTAATTTTCATACTGAGTAGCCCCCGAGCATTATGGCGGATAATTATCCAGCATAAAGCTCTTAGAAGACAAAAAATCAGCATAAGTAGCCCCCGAGCATCATGGCGGATAATTCTTCATCATGATGCTCTAAGAATGACTAAAAAAGAATCAGTGAGTAGCCCCCGAGCGTTATGGCGGATTAGTATCCGGCATAAAGCTCTAAGAGTGACTAACACTTCAAATTTTGTCAGAACTACAAGAAGGTGGTGGAGGACCTGGTCCAGGTCGTCAGCTCGCAGGAGAAGGAGCTGGCGGAGAAAGGCGCTCTTGTGGCGGATTTGCGGTAGCAGCTTGAGAATAGCGGTAATCTACCTTAAGTTTCCTTTATGCTTATTCAATCAATGCTGAGCTGACAAGATTCCGCCATGCAGACGCTGCCAAGCTCAAGTCCACACTTGAGGGGATGAAGAAAGGCCATGCCATTGTGATGGATGGGCTGAATGAACAGCTCCGGAAATCGCTGGCTGAAAACGCCACCCTCGAGAGGCAGCTGAAGGACCAGGAGAACCAGGGCAAGAAGAAGGACAAGGAGATAGCGGATCTCCGCAAAGCCGCCGCTGACTTTGAGAAGCGGCGTGAAGGCTTTAATGAGCTCCTTCACCACTTCCAGGACAACTTGCTAGGTACCACTTCTTATAACTTGTTTTTCAATTTTTGCTATGCAATACGTGACGCATCTTCTTCTTTCCGCCATGCAGCTTCCTTGGGGCAAAGCAAGATGGACACCGCTGAGGGACTTGCGCATGGCCACTGACGCAGCGAGGAAGGAGCTTGATGGCCTTCTCAGCGCTGGTCGCCAAGCGTGCGGGAGCCTACAGATAGCGGGTTCTTCCAACCTTTCCGCCATCGCGCTCACACAGAAGCTGCTGCTGGTGCCAGGGCTGGTGGCGGACTGGAAGCTGTCCTCTGCTCGGGGTGGTGCCAGAACAGCGCTGACCTTGGCGAAGGCCCACTACCCCGAGATGGACCTGGACCAGCTCACCTCCGGCATCCCTGAGAGCGGCGAGGACGGCGCGCCGGTGGACGAGGCCGCCATCCGGCAGAGCATGCTTGGATATGATCAACTGTGCGCCCTCGGCACTCAGTTGAACGTATACTATGAAGCATACGAGCTGACAGGGTCGCCAAGCCAAGCTTCGGCATCCGCCTCCGCGGCTACAGCAGGTGGTGATGGCGGCGATGAGGTGTCCTCCAAGATTCCGCCATCCTCTTGAGATGTGCCCTGCAATATGGCAGGAAAATACTTTGCATCAATTCGGCCCCTGAGTGGGTCTGTAATTTAAACTTAAACTGCGTGTGATGCTTGTGCACTGTGACTGATCTGCTTGTGGCGGATCAGTGAAATGCTATTAAACTCTTGCAGTTTGTTTTTTTATGAAGTGGTTTAATTGCGTGAAGAAACTGCCAGGCCTAGTTTTATGCAACTTGCAGTTTTTGCCATGCCCAAAAAACAACACTTTGAAAAAAAATTCACGCGTAGGATTATGCGATCCGCCATCCGGCTCTCTGTGCTTGACTTTTCGTGAGATGGCGAAATCTTTGCACGAACAATCCGCTAGGGTGACGATACTTAATAGCAACCTTCCAGAACCCTGAGCAGATGGCGGCTTAGATCGTCAAAAAGTCACTACTCTGGAATCCACACAGAGAACATCGAATGAAGATCAAAACATAAAAAAGCTACGCGGACCGCTTATGGCGGATTTAAAAGAGACGCAAGTGCGAAGCACAATTGCGCAAAAGGTTCTATACGATCTAAATGAACAATAAAGGAGGTAAAAGACTCAGAAAAAATCAAGAGTGAACCAAATGCTTTATTTCATTGATCATATAGAGGTGCCTGTTACATAGCTAGAGAAATGCTAAGTGTAGAAAGGACGTAGCTGTGCGATGTTCCATGGACGATCTGTCTCGTCGTAGATATCGTCAGGGTCTCTTCGTTTGCGCTTCTTACTTGGTCGCTTATCTAGCCCGCGAATATCAACGAGGTAGTAGGAACCATTCAGTAGAGCTTTGCTGATGACGAAGGGTCCTTCCTAAGGCGGGGATAGCTTATGGGACTTCTGCTGCTTGAGGCATAGCACCAGGTCGCCCTCTTTGAACGAGCGTTGGCGAACTCGCCTGCTGTGATAGCGGCGGAGATTCTGCTGGTAGATGGCGGATCTCTGGGCTGCTAGGTCTCGTTCTTCTTCCACCAGGTCCACAGATAGTTGTCTGGACGCTTCTGCATCTTCTTCCTTGTAGGCCTCGACTCTTGGAGAATCATACTGAACATCACTTGGCAAGATTGCCTCTGCTCCGTATACTAAGAAGAAAGGGGTAAGGCCGGTTGATCTGTTTGGCGTGGTCCATAGACTCCACAGTACAGATGGCAACTCCTCTGCCCAGGCTCCAGCTGCTCTATGTAGCGGTGCTTCTAGGCGTGGCTTGATCCCTGACATGATTAGTCCGTTGGTCCGCTCAACTTGGCCATTAGACTGTGGATGTGCCACAGATGCTAGGTCAAGGCGGATTCCGTTGTGATGGCAGTATTCTTCAACTTCTCCCTGAGACAAGTTTGTGCCATTATCGGTGATGATGCTATGTGGGATGCCGAATCTGACCACAATGTCCTTGACAAACTTTAGGGCGGTTTTGCCATCAAGTTTTCTGATGGGCTTAGCTTCCACCCACTTCGTGAATTTGTCTACCGCTACCAAAAGGTGCGTAAATCCCGAAGGTGCTGTTTTTAGCGGACCCACCATGTCCAGCCCCCAGACTGCGAAGGGCCAAGTTATAGGGATCGTATGCAGTGCTGTGGCGGGCATATGGGTTTGCTTGGAGTACATCTGGCAACCATGGCAGAGCTCCACAATGCGGTCTGCATCTGCCTTGGCTGTTGGCCAGTAGAACCCATGGCGGAATGCTTTAGCTACTAGGGATCTGGCGGCGGCATGATGCCCACATTCGCCTTCGTGGATCTCTCTTAGTATTTCGATTCCATCCACTTGGGATATGCACTTCATGAAAACTCCCGAGGTGCTTCGTTTGTAGAGTTGGCCATCTATGATGGTGTACGCTTTGACTCTACGCTCGATTTGTCTTTTTTGGACTTCGTCTTCGGGAAGCTTCTTGGTCGTCAGAAATTCCAGGTAGGGCTCTGCCCATGGCGGATTGCTTGGCAAAACCGCCATAACAGGGGAGCTCGCTATCTCCGGATTTTCTGGATCCACCATCTTAACTGATGGTACGCGCAGATGCTCGAGGAACACTCCTGGCGGAACTGCCTTACGGCTGGATCCCAGTTTTGACAAGGTATCGGCCGCCATGTTATCTTCTCGCCGTACATGTTTTATGTCGTAGCCGAGGAAACTTTTGGCCATCTCGTCCACTTCATCTCTGTATGCCGCCATGACTTCGTTCCGAGCTTTGTATGTGCCAGCCACCTGCTGAGCCACAAGGTCAGAGTCTCCACAGCACATGATGTGTTGTACGCCGATCTCCTTTGCGACACGTAGCCCGTGTAGTAGCGCTTCATATTCCGCGATGTTGTTGGTGGTGGGGAAGTGAATCTGGAGAACGTAGCTTAGTTCATCTCCCTTAGGAGATTTGAGCGTCACTCCAGCCCCCGAGCCGTGTAGCAACTTTGAGCCATCAAAGTGCATCACCCAATGCTCTGGTTCCGGGACGGGCGTAGTCTCCTGCGCTTCCTTCCAATCCGCCATAAACTCCGCCAAAGCCTGAGACTTGATGGCGGTGCGAGGCTTGTAGTCGATGTCGAAAGAGGCCAATTCAATGCCCCACTTCGCAACTCGTCCTGTTGCGTCGCTGTTGTTGATGATGTCCTTCAGTGGGGCTTTGCTCACCACTGTGATCTTATGGTCATAGAAGTAATGCCTTAACTTACGAGAAGCTAGGAAAACTCCGTATGCCAATTTTTGGTAGTGAGGGTAGCGCTGCTTGGATTCCGTCAGGACCTCGCTGACATAGTAGACTAGTCGCTGTACGCCATACTCCTGCGCTTCTTCCTTACGCTCTACCACCATGACGATGCTGACCACCCTATTGGTTGCCGCCATGTATAGTAACATGGGTTCCTGGTCTTCGGGTGCCGCTAGGACTGGTGCAGTGGATAACACTCTCTTCAGATCCTTAAGTGCAGCGTCTGCCTCGTCGGTCCAGACGAATTCATCTGATTTCTTCATCAGCTTGTAGAGTGGCAAGGCCTTCTCGCCAAGACGACTGATGAATCTGCTCACTGCTGCTACGCAGCCTGTGAGTCTCTGCACGTCTTTTAGGTCGATGGGCCGGGAGATGTCGAGGATTGCCTTGATCTTCTCCGGGTTAACCTCAATTCCGCGGTGGGTGTCGGGGGGATGACCCCCGGTAGGGTCAAGAGACTAGAAAGACTCAAGGTCTATGATTGACTTATGCCGGGTTATCACGGAAAGGGCCTAGCCGGAATATAGGAGCATCGGCCAGGCCGGCATATATGTATATCCCGGCTGGTGTCTGGATATGCCGGTATAGCCGGAATACTGATATATGTGTGCCGGCATATACTCAGATATGCCGGCCTAACCATCTTGTGTGTTGTGCAGGAGCAGGGGAGGCCGGATTACCCGACCCTCGTAGGTCGTTGGTCCGGCATATATGTCCTGGGTATGGCCAATGGTCATATCCGGGATACTTAAGTCAACCAAGGTGTCATTTCCCTACAATCAAGGAAGAAAACATCCAAGCATGGTAGCAGAGTAAGATGGCAGGGTGCACAGTGGAGGTTACCTACCCTCACTGTGCACAAGTACAAGCTTACCTCAGAGAGGTAAGGCCACAGTTCAAGAGGTACAAGGTACAGGGATATGGCGTCCCATCGAGAGCAATCAGGGAGGAAGTCAAGGGTCTCTGCCATCGCCACCAGCTCCTGTTTGGAGTGTAGCCCTTGTCTTGTGGTCTTGTATGACCGTTGTAACCCTGGCCACCACTATATAAGGAGGCATAGGGAGCCCTGGTAAAGGGTTGGCCGTTGGACGTTGGTTGATCTCTCCTTACTCTCTCACTTCATAGTTCATCTTCCTTCTCTAGCAGAGAGCTTGGAAGCACCATTGTTGTGTACTACATCGATCCATATATACAATCAGTAGAGCAGGAGTAGGGGTGTTATCTCCTTACGAGAGCCCCGAACCTGGGTAGATCAGTGTCTCTTTCTGTCGTGCTTTTTAGTGCGTTCCCCTCTCCCGAATCCTCCAGCATCTAGTTCGGCCCCCATTTAAGCCATCCTATGGCATATGTTGTTTCACCACGACGACAGTGGGAGACGATGAATCCTAGGAGTTGTCCAGCTGGAACCCCGAAGACGCACTTCGTTGGGTTAAGCATCATGTTGTACTTCCTGAGATTGTCAAATGTCTCTTGCAAATCCGCTATAAGGCCATCTTGCTTTTTAGACATAACTGCGATGTCGTCCACGTATGCGTGGATATTTCGTCCGATTTGATCCGCCAGGCACTTTTGCATGGTGCGCTGATACGTTGCTCCTGCGTTTTTCAGACCGAATGGCATTGTGACATAGCAATATGTGCCATAAGGTGTTACGAACGACGTAGCGAGCTGATCGGACTTTTTCATCTTGATCTGGTGGTATCCGGAGTAGGCATCTAAGAAACACAGTAGCTCCGATCCCGCCGTCGAGTCAATGACTTTGTCAATGCGAGGCAAGGGAAAAGGGTCTTTTGGACATGCTTTGTTCAGGCCAGTGTAATCTACACACATGCGCAGAACTTTTGTGTTTTTCTTAGGAACTAGCACTGTGACGACCTCAAATTTGATACAAATTCGAAGTGCCCGTTATGTATTCCACCGCAATCCCAGAACCGTTGTTGCGATATACATAACGTAGTTGGTAACCAGTTCCATAGACATTACAATACGGGGATTCAAATACAATGGTCATATAGACCAAGCCATATTACAACACAATATAGCAGCGGAAATAACGTCTTCGGCCCATGCCTTCTCCCTACAGGCAAATGGCGACTCATGGAGACGAGCTTAGTTCTGGTACTCTTCCTCATATCCTTCCTCCTGGTATTCTTCCCCATAGTCTGGCCAAGTTGATAGCCAGGGACACAGCCGTGAGTACATTGGATGCACTCGCAAACCATCTTATAAACGAAAAGATGAAGTAGATATGCCAGGTTGATGTTGTGGACTAAGCACTAAGTTTATTTGCAAAAGCTAGTTTTATTTCCCAAGAATGTTCATTTGTAGAAACGAAGTTTAGTTCTCTAAGTTCAATTTAAAGAGGACTTCAAGTGTGTCAACATCATTGTCAAGTCAAGTCATTCACCATTGTCACTTTTAGTCCTGACAAAAGTCAAGTACAGCTTGCCAACTATCAGCAGCCTCAGCAGCAGCCGCAGCAGCAAGCACAAACGTTCCAGAAGAAGAATGTCTGGACCAACAAGAATGCCGGCGGAGCCGCCGGCCAGAAGAAGCAGTGGCCGAAGTATACTGTGGGTCTTGCCATGGACAAGCCTTGTGTGTTTCACACATTCCAGCCGGGAAAGCCGGCAAACCATTTGACAAGGAACTGTTCATGGCTGGACGACATATTAGCAGGTCGTGCAGGTCCCTGGGGACCGGCTAGACCCTCTGTCCCGGCAGCCCCATCGCCGTTGACAGGGGCCAATACAATTGCAGTCCCACCTAGGCCGGGTAATCCTGGGAATCAAAGCAACGCCGGAAATGCCGGCGTAAATCAAGTTGACCAGGGCTATAATCCGGAGTATAACGCCGGAGGCCCAGGAGCGGGCCGGAATGAGTACAAGGAGTATGATCAGAGCTATATGGTCTTTGAGACCGAGAGAACAGACAAGCAGAGCTTGTACCGCCGGAGTCTGGAGGTGAATGTCGTTATGTCGGCTGTGCCAAAGCTGATGTACTGGTCTGACCAGGCTGTTGGTTGGGACAGGGCAGATCATCCCCGGATCATGCCAAATCCCGGCGGATATGCTCTGGTGATGGATCCGACATTCGTCGGGCCGGCTAATAACGTGAGATTCAGCAAGGTCCTCATTGATAATGGAAGCAGCATCAACATCATGTATCGGGATACGATGGAGAAGCTGGGAATCAAGGAAAATATGCTGGAACCAAGCAAGACCACGTTCCACGGCATTGTGCCGGGACTTTCGTGTGCGCCGATGGGCAAGATCCGGATGGATGTCATGTTTGGCAGCCGGGATAACTGCAGGGTGGAGAACCTCATGTTCGAGGTGGTTGATCTGGAGAGCCCCTACCATGCTTTGCTGGGTAGACCGGCACTGGCAAAATTCATGGCCTCTACGCATGTGGCGTATCTGAAGATGAAGATGCCGGGACCCAAAGGGGTGATCACCATCATTGGTGATTACAAGCGTTCGATGGCATGTGCCACCGCCGGATCCAATCTGGCCGAGACTCTGATCATTGCAGAGGAGAGGAAGAGGCTCAAGCGAGCAGTGGAGATTGCTGAGACGGTCGTGGCCGGCAAATATATGCCGGGCATGACAAATCCCGGCGGCAGTGCTTGTTTTCAAGTAGGCAAGGAAGTCAAAAAGGTGCCTCTGGATGAAGCTTTCCCGGAGCGCCATGCCCTGGTTGGGGCAAGTCTGGATCCCAAATAGGAAAGCGAGCTCATCAGCTTCCTCCGTGAGAATCGGGATATCTTTGCATGGTCTACTTCGGACCTGCAAGGTGTGCCGAGGGAGCTGGCTGAGCACGCATTGCATGTGAGGCCCGATGCTAAGCCAGTGAAGCAGCCGCTCCGGCGGAATGCCGGCGATAGAAGGAAAGCCATATGGGAGGAAGTGGCCAGGCTCTTAGCCTCTGGCTTTATCAAGGAAGTACTTCATCCGGATTGGGTGTCTAATCCGGTTTTGGTGGAAAAGAAGAAAGTTGAGCCCGTCATAGTGAAAGTATGGCGGATGTGTGTTGATTACACCAACTTGAACAAGGCATGTCCTAAAGATCCATTCCCGCTGCCTCGGATCGATCAAGTGATTGATTCCACAGCCGGATGTGAACTGTTATCATTTGTAGACGCCTATTCTGGTTTCCACCAGATCCCCTTGTTTGAGCCAGATCAAATAAAGACATCCTTTATTACCCCGTACGGGGCTTATTGCTATCTCACTATGCCGTTCGGTTTAAGAAATGCCGGCGCAACTTACCAAAGGTGTATGCAAAAGTGTTTGCACGATCAGATAGATAAAAATGTGCAGGTATATGTCGATGATATCGTCATAAAAACCAAGGAGAGCAAGACTCTCATAGATGATCTCCGGGAAACCTTTGGGAACCTGAGGAGATTCCGGATGAAGTTGAATCCGGCTAAGTGCACCTTTGGTGTGCCGGCGGGCAAGTTGCTCGGCTTCCTTGTTTCCAGCCGGGGTATTGAGGTGAATCCTGGCAAGATTCGTGCCATAGAAAGGATGAAGCCGCCGACAGATTTGAGGGAAGTACAGAAGTTCACTGGGTGCCTCGCATCCCTGAGCCGCTTCATAAGCCGGCTGGGAGAGAAAGCCCTGCCGTTATATCAGTTGATGAAAAAGTCCGACACATTTGTCTGGACAACGCAAGCAGATGCAGCTTTCAAGGAATTGAAACAGTTGTTGTCAACAGCGCCGGTATTAGCGTCTCCGATGCCCCGGGAGCCAATGTTGCTCTATATAGCGGCAACCAACCGAGTTGTCAGTGTTGTGGTGGTAGTAGAGCGAGAGGAAGGAGGCAAAACCGTGCAGCGGCCGGTATATTATCTGAGTGAAGTCCTCTCCACCTCAAAGCAAAATTACCCCCACTATCAGAAGATGACCTATGGTTTCTATATGGCGGCTAAGAAGCTCAAGCATTACTTCCAAGAGCATCCAATCCGGGTAGTGGCCGAGGCCCCTATCTCGGAAATTATAGGCAACAAAGATGCCAGCGGCCGGATAGCAAAATGGGCAATAGAGCTTTCACCATATACACCGCAGTACGATAAGAGGGATACAATCAAGTCCCAGGTCTTGGCTGATTTCTTTATTGACTGGGCCGAGATACAGTATGAGCCACCATTGCCAGATGCCAATTATTGGAGGATGCATTTCGATGGGTCCAAGACAATCCATGGCTTGGGTGCCGGCATAGTTCTCAGTTCACCAAAGAATGACCAGCTGAGATACGTCCTGCAGATTCACTTTGCAGCATCAAATAATGTGGCGGAATATGAGGCACTTGTGCATGGCCTGAAGGTGTCTAAGGACATAGGAATTCGCCGGATTATGTGCTTCGGGGATTCTGACTTAGTGATTCAGCAGTGTTCCGGCATATGGGACGCGCATGATGCTAACATGGCATCATACCGTTTCCTAGTGCAGCAGTTAAGTGGTTACTTTGAAGGTTGTGAGTTCCGGCACGTTCTCCGGGCTCAGAACGATGCAGCCGATGCATTATCCAAGCTGGGGTCTTCCCGAGATTCAATCCCGCCCGGCATTTCGCTGGAGCATCTGAGGAAGCCATCGATTAAACCCTCGCCGGAGTCATCCTCCATTTACGTCCCGCCAGGTCCAGACGAAGCAGTTCCAATGGACATAGATGCCGGAGCCAAGACGGATAACCCGGGGACTGTTTCCTCAGTCCCGGGGACTGTGCCGGCATATGCTGTTAATACAGTATTCCGGAGCAAAGCTAAAGGCAAGGGTAAAATGTGCCAAGAGGTTGTGCCGGTATACCCGGGGACTGCTCCGGCATACCCGGGGACTAATTCTTCAGTCCCGGGGACTTCGCAGCCCATGGAGATCGATTATGTGTCGGTCGAAATAATGGAAATAGATCAGGCAGTGTTCACTGTCAGGGAAGTGCCCTCATGGGCACGTCCTATCATGAACTTCATGGTGGATGGTCAAGTGCCGGCGGATGAAACAGAGGCCCGCCGGGTTATAAGGAGATCCAAAGCGTATACCATCATCAACAAAGAAATATACAAGAGAAGTACCACCGGAGTATTGCAGAGATGTGTCGAATCTGCGGAGGGTCTGGAGATGCTCCGGGAAATTCACCAGGGGGAGTGTGGTCACCATGCTTCGTCCAGGGCATTGGTGGCAAAGGTATTCCGGCATGGCTTTTATTGGCCAACGGCACTGCAAGAGGCAGAAAACTTGGTCCGGAAATGTAATGGGTGTCAAAGATATGCCCACCAGATTCATCAGCCGGCATCTGCCCTGAAAACTATCCCAATAACCTGGCCCTTTGCTGTTTGGGGCCTGGATATGGTCGGGGCTTTTAAGCCGGCCAGAGGGAAAATGACCCATATCCTGGTCATGGTGGACAAGTTCACCAAGTGGATTGAAGTGAAGCCCATAAGCAAGTGTGATGGTCACACAGCAGTGAAATTCTTAAAGGATATAATCTTGAGATATGGTGTTCCTCATAGCATCATCACTGACAATGGGTCAAACTTTGCCCAAGGGCCATTTGCCAGATTTTGTGAGGAGGTGGGAATCCGGCTGGACGTTGCGTCGGTTGCCCACCCTTGTGCCAATGGCCAAGTAGAGAGATCGAATGGGCTAGTATTATCCGGCATAAAACCCCGGCTGATAGAGCCCTTGGAGAAAACTCCGGGATGTTGGCTAGATGAGCTGCCAGCAGTGCTGTGGAGTTTAAGAACAACTCCGAATAGATCAACAGGCTACACACCATTTTTCCTGGTGTATGGAGCAGAAGCTGTGCTTCCAACAGATGTAATACATGATGCACCAAGAATAGTGCTATATACTGAGGAAGAGGCTAAAGAAGCCAGAGAAAATGATGTTGATCTGCTAGAGGAAGCAAGGGAAATAACTCTGTCAAGAACAGCAGTATATCAGCAGAACCTCAGACGCTATCATGCGCAGAAGGTAAATCCAAGGAGATTTCAAGAGGGAGATCTAGTACTCCGGCTAAAGCAAGGAACAGAAGGCCGGCATAAGTTAACTCCTCCATGGGAGGGGCCATTCATTGTGAGCAGAGCTCTGCACAATGATGCCTATTATCTTATAGATGCACAGGACCCCAAGAAGAATAAGGTGGACAGGTCCGGAGAAGAAACCAAGAGGCCATGGAACATAGCTCTACTGCGACCCTTTTACTCCTGAGCAACACAATGTATGTATTTCCATATTTTCCTTTGTATGCCGGCATATTTGTGCCGGCACAAGACTAATGAAGGAAGTGCCGGCATCCCGAAGAGAGCGGGCACTGCCTCCGAGATATTTGTTGTTTATCTACAGTTTTTGTTATATGCCGGCTGGCTTTATTTGAATGTTTCCTATGTCGGCCTAGTAATGTGTCGGCACCAAAGGCCACTCTTCGACTCAGCTGCTGTCCGAAACCCGGCTTCATGGCTAGCAAGAGTAGATGCCGGAGATTGTCTACACATGGAAAACGGCTAAGGAAATGTAAAGCAAGCGAACCGACATTTTCGTTAAAGTTAAAGTTAAAATTGGAAGTGTCGGATGATTTGAAGTCTAAGTGTCAAAGTTTAAGTACTGTATGTTTAACAAAGCAACCTTGAGACTCATAAGTCAAAAGCCCAGAGAGGTAGACAAGTAGCCAAGGTTGTGAAGTTGAGGAAACAGGAAAACAAACTCGGTGACTTAGCCAAAAGATGATCCGGCATTAGTAACAAGCAAACCAAGTTAAAACTTGTTCAGGAAGCAAACCAAAGGAAATTAAAATGTATATATTACATCTGCACCCGGCATACCGGGGATCTGATAAAACTTAAAGTTTTTATGCTCCAAAGTCAAGGAGCAGTGGCAGGCGCAGGGCCAGCAGGTGGAGCAGTAGCAGTGGAAGTGTCGGCCTCAGGTGTGCCGGACCCAGCAGAGGGAATGGAGCCATCACCTCCGCCCGGGGCAGATGCCTGTTCCGGAGCTTCAGTGTCGGCTTCTTCAGTTTCATCCTCATCTTGGCTGGAGTCGGAACCCTCAGCAGCGGCAGATGTCCCGGCACCGTCATTCTTCTCCGGCTCGCGGATGTCCCGGACGAATTTGTCGGTGTCGGCATAGTCCACATAACTATGGGCCAACTCCTTGCGGCGACGGATATGATCCGGATCCGTGGTCCAGATGGATCCTTCGCGCACGGTGCGCAAAGTCTCCAAGTCTGCCTTTTCATACCAAGACAAGAAGTAGCTGAGGGCTTCGTCAGCTCCAACCCTCGCGCCGGAATCTCGCCACTCCTGGAGGCGAACCTTGGCAAGCTGCAGGTCGTTGCCGAGGTCAACCGGGTCAGTGGGAGTCCTTTGTCCCGGCCAGAGGGCAGAGAATGCCTCCTGGGCGCCGTAGAAGAGCTCCTCAGTGTAAAGGGTCATGGCCTCCTTCCGGGACTGCAGGGCCAGCAGCTGCTCCGACATGTCCCAGCTGGGCGAGTCAATCGGAACACCCCGGTTTTCTCGGTCCAACTGCAGAGCCCTCTCAACGTCAGCGACGGAAGCGGGAAACATGCCTGCAGAATAGAAACAATGTTAGCAAAAGGAAAATATGTCGGCATAGATGCTATGCCGAAAAAGATTACACTATGTCGGAAAGGATAAAAGGGGAAAGGATTTGAAGCTTACGGGCAAGGTCGGCATTAAGCTGTGAAACTGTAACCTCCCATTTGGTGGCCTGCTCCTTCAGGCTATCCAGTTCAGCGTGGGCAGTGGAGGCATCAGTCTCGGATTCAACGAGCAAGTCCTGGGTGTTCTTCAGTTGGCCCTCCCTTTGCTCCTTCTCCTCCAGGAGCTCGGCAATCCGGCCCTTGAGCTGCTCAACCTCGGCCTTGTGACCGGCATCCCGGTCGTCCAGTTGCTTGGCCACATCCACCGAGGACACGCAATCCTGGTGGCGTGCCTCCAGTGCAGCCTTCTCATCTGCAAAGATTTCAAGTTAAAAGGATTTGAAGAAAGAAAACAGTGACAAAGAGTAAAGGATTTGAAGTATAAAGTAGCTATCCGGGTAACAGCAGGATCCGGCATACCAGTAAGCTCTTTCACCCTCTTGAGAAGCTCGGTGACTTGCGCTTCGGCACCAGCTGAAGTATGTCGGCACAAGGTTACGTGTCGGCAAGAGTAAGCATTGCAAAGTAAAGAGAGGAAAGATATCCGGCATACAGCAGTATGTCGGCAAGAAGAAGTATTGCAAAGAAAAGAGATGAAAGATATCCGGCATATAGCAGTATGTCGGCAAAAGGTTACCTTTCTTGGACAGCTCCAGCTGAAGCTTGCTGTGTGCGTCGGAAAGCTTCCGATGCTCACACACCAAGTCGTGGAACATGTCCGCCCGCGTGTTGTTCATGAGCTGCAAAAATGCCGGGATTTGAAATGTCAGCAGAGAAATTTGGCATGATAATTAAAGTGAAGATTTTATCAAGTGATCATTCTTTTAAAGACCCGGCACAGGTGCTGCGCACCTATCCCGGCCCTCGGTGACTAGGATTTGAAGCTCGTATTGAGCTTATATCCCGGTCAAGAGGATTTGAAAGATAATAGAGATATGAAATTGTTGAAGACCCGGCAGAGGTGCTGCGCACCTATCCCGGCCCTCGGTGACTAGGATTTGAAGCTCGGATCGAGCTCATATGTCGGCAGTTAATTCAAAAGAAGCTAGCTAAAGGACTATGAGAAAATCCCGGATGTCCATATCCCGGACAGCCGACATTTTCGGGGACTGGGGATATGTGTGTAAATGTAAAGGAATTACGTTGGTGGCATCGGCCAGCTTGTGAAGTCTTTGCTGGATGCTGAGGAGCTCGCTGGCGATCGGTATGGGCTTCGCTGCCAGGAAGTCGCTTGGGTCGCCGCTGGTCTTGGCTTCGGCCAGCTTCTTGCTCCTTGAGTCTGCAGTGTCCATCTGGCTGGCGTCGTTCCACTTGATGCACTGCTCCTTAAGCGAGCCGAGGCTCTGATCGCTTTTCGTCGCAAGAGGGACGAGGCCCTCGAGTTCTGGGTGTCGAAAAAGCTTTTCCGGTACCCCGGCCGGGCGGCTGCCCTGCCAAGATGCAGGGACAGAGCAGAGCTGGTCCGGGACTTGGCCGGCTGAATCTTCAATGTGCCGGTCTTGGCCGGGGCAGTGGACTCGGCCGGTGCAGTGGTCTTGGCCAGGGCAGTGGACTTGGCCGGTGCTGGAGTCTCGGGTGCAGGCTGTTCCGGCGCGGCCGTTGCATCTGGGCCAGCGGGAGCAGGATCCGGAAAAGTCCGGACTTCCGGCACTAAAGGGCCTTTGCCCTTGATGTCTGTGCCGGCGCTCTTGTCGCTTGCGCCGGCGTCTTCAGTTGTGCCGGCGTCACCGGTGGGCGCGCCGGAATCTGGTGCTTCTTGGTGGGCTCCTGTGTCCATGTGGACATCAGGAGCCGAGGTTTCCTGTTGAGCCCCCGAGTCCATGTGGACGTCGGGGGCAGAGGTATCTTGTTCCGGCGGAGGAACGTCCTTCGCCGGGGAGGTGGTCTTGTCGGGCGCAGGCGAAGATGCCGGCGCCGGTGAGGTCGTCTGACTGGCAGAGGGAATGTCGGAGGTTGCAGGTGCAGCGGGCTTGGTAACCTGCGGGTCGCCGCTCAAGCCAGAAGCTTGTTCCGGCTCAAGAGGAGCACTGAAAGAGAGAAAACACCAAGTCAGTAATACAAACAAGAGATATGTCGGAGGAAATGCAAAGAAAAGGAAATTTACCCGAGGCAACAGGCCTCTGTTTCTTCTGTTTGGGCACGCCGACCTTCTGTCTTTTCGACCTCTGAGGTATGTCGGACTGGGGCTTCACACCTCGCTTCCGGCCGGCACGTCCGCCGGTGGAAGGAGGTCCCTGGTTCAGAGGGGCGGCGTCGATAACGATATCGTCCGGGATAGCTGAGGACGGCATTGGAAACTCGTGAGCAATAGGTGTTGCTGGAAAGGCGTACGCAAGTGGCGTCGGGTCATAGTACAGCAGGACCTCCTCGTCAGAGTCTATCTCACTCCGGTCTTGAGTGTAATGCCGGGATGAAGAGCCCTTACCCATGGCAGCTGCAGCACGGGTGTTCCTGGGAAGCTTATCCCAATGATCCGGATCTTCAACATCCGCAACGGTGCGGTCCGCCGCGATCTTGATCCGGGAGTTCTCCATGGTTTGGAAGCTGAACTTCTGTATAAACAGCAAAGTCAAGTATTCAGACGAGGAAATATGCCGGTGGAAGAGGTATGTCGGATCAATATGATATGTGTCGGCAAACAGACATGTGTCGGCTTAAGTATCTATGTGCCGGACATGGACTTTATGTATCGGATAAGATGGTTTACCGTTGGGGCGGGCCTAGCCCGGCTGTATGGTTCCAGCCCCCAGGCAAAAGTGGCCTGAGAGGACTTGCAGACATCCTTAATCCGGCGCAGAATGTCGGCCGGAGTCAGCTCGTGAGTGGAGTGCCGGGTGGGGTCCATTGGCCCGCTCATCTGGCATATCTTGTGCGACCGGCGCTGCAGAGGGGAGACGCGCCGGCTGATGAAGCATGCCACGAGATCGTTAGGAGTAAGGCCGGCATCCCGGAGCTCGCCCTTAACCCGGTGAAGCGCATTCACCGGCATCACCGAATTCTTCGGGTTGTAGGTCCAGTTAGTCATGGCCAAGGGTGGCTCGTCCACAAATGGCGGCAGGTTGATGAGATCCTCGTCGGTGGTGTTCTTGACGTAGAAGAAGCTCTTCTGCCACTTCTTGCAAGACTCCAGGAGCTCCACCTTGGGGAAGTCCGAGCCCTTCCGGGACATGATGGTGGCCGCGCCGCAGAGGGTCATGGGGCGGTCCTTCTTTTCCTGGGCCGTCTCCGGCGGGTCGTCCTTGCTCCGGGGCGGCTCTTGGACGACTTGCTTCCGCAGTTGGAAGTACTTCGCCCAGCCTTGAGTAATGGCCTCTATGCCGGCATAGCCCTCGCAAAAAGCAGCGAAGGCGGAGAGGCTCATCACGGCGTTGGCCGGGATATGATGAGGTTGAAGCTCGTAGGTGTTGAGGAAGTCCCGGAAGAAGTCCGACACCGGCAGACCGAAGCCCCGCTCGAAGTGGGCGATGAAGACGACGTGTTCGCCGGGTTCAGGTGCCGGCACAACTTCTCCTACTGGTAGCCGGCATGCTACGCCCTCCGGGACTCTCCTGGTGGAGGTGACCCAGGATATCTCGGCCGGAGTAACCTCCGACCCCTCCCAGCCGGAGCGTCCTTGAGCTCGGGCCGAGGTATCTTCCTCAGAGGCCGAGGTAGTCGTCATGCTTGAAGATGCCATCTTGGTGGCCGGGATAAGGCGTGAGAGCCGGAGTCCCGTGATGTTGTTTCTGTCAAGGCCGGAGAAAAGAGGGAGGTTAGTCTCTCCGGCATACCGCCCTCACCAATGTTAGCAGAGATAAAAGGATCTACCGAGGCAGTTAAATTAGGAAACAAATAAGGATAAAAACTCCTAAGGATGAACACCTGCGAGCTTTGCCTAGCAATGCTAATCGAATCCGAAGAGTAACAAGCAGAGGAACTGAAGCGGATCTATGCAAGCGTGGCTACCAATGAGAAGCAATGAAGAAGCGTGAAGGAGGAAGAACAGAGGAAGGTCTCACCGGAGCTTGGCCGGCGACGATGGAGCGGCGGCGAGCGCGCAGGAAGATCCAATCTCCCTGCAAGGCTGCGCGGAGAAGAGGCGGCGGTGGCGTCGTCGACGATGAAGCCGGACGTCGGCAAGCGGAGGCGCCGGCGTGCAGGTGGACGACGGCGGCAGCTTCCTTCTCGGTTTCTTGGTCCGGCGGCGAAGCGCAAGGGGCAAAGGAGCAGAGGAGGAAGACGATGGTGGTGGGGGGTAAAAAGATGAGTTTACCCCCGCCGCCCTACTTATAGGTCTGCAGGCAAGGGTCGTGGGGGTCGTGGGAGTGTTCCACTCCCCCGACCGTTTCTGCGGCGAGGCGCCACGTGGCGGCACGGAGTGGGGCGGCGGTTCCAGTAACCGAGCCATGATGGTGAGAAGTAACTGCTGCACTGTGAACCGTCACATCGTGGGTGACTGTTCGAGGAGGCAGGGCAGTTACAAGTTTCGATGCAAAGCTGTCGGACATGGCTTCTCGAGGAAGGCTCGTTTATATGCCGGATTAGTTGCCCGATGCATATGTTCCGCCCGGAATACCCTCGGGACCGGCCGGAATAAGTTTTGGAACAGGAACAGAGGCCGGGATATGTGCAGATGTGCCGGCATGTAATCTGATCGCCGGGACATATGGAAGAAAGGTATGTTGAACCTGTCAAGGCTCCACAGTTATGACTGGGGAACCTCGGCAGCTTCGGGGACTAGTGTCGGGGGGATGACCCCCGGTAGGGTCAAGAGACTAGAAAGACTCAAGGTCTATGATTGACTTATGCCGGGTTATCACGGAAAGGGCCTAGCCGGAATATAGGAGCATCGGCCAGGCCGGCATATATGTATATCCCGGCTGGTGTCTGGATATGCCGGTATAGCCGGAATACTGATATATGTGTGCCGGCATATACTCAGATATGCCGGCCTAACCATCTTGTGTGTTGTGCAGGAGCAGGGGAGGCCGGATTACCCGACCCTCGTAGGTCGTTGGTCCGGCATATATGTCCTGGGTATGGCCAACGGTCATATCCGGGATACTTAAGTCAACCAAGGTGTCATTTCCCTACAATCAAGGAAGAAAACATCCAAGCATGGTAGCAGAGTAAGATGGCAGGGTGCACAGTGGAGGTTACCTACCCTCACTGTGCACAAGTACAAGCTTACCTCAGAGAGGTAAGGCCACAGTTCAAGAGGTACAAGGTACAGGGATATGGCGTCCCATCGAGAGCAATCAGGGAGGAAGTCAAGGGTCTCTGCCATCGCCACCAGCTCCTGTTTGGAGTGTAGCCCTTGTCTTGTGGTCTTGTATGACCGTTGTAACCCTGGCCACCACTATATAAGGAGGCATAGGGAGCCCTGGTAAAGGGTTGGCCGTTGGACGTTGGTTGATCTCTCCTTACTCTCTCACTTCATAGTTCATCTTCCTTCTCTAGCAGAGAGCTTGGAAGCACCATTGTTGTGTACTACATCGATCCATATATACAATCAGTAGAGCAGGAGTAGGGGTGTTATCTCCTTACGAGAGCCCCGAACCTGGGTAGATCAGTGTCTCTTTCTGTCGTGCTTTTTAGTGCGTTCCCCTCTCCCGAATCCTCCAGCATCTAGTTCGGCCCCCATTTAAGCCATCCTATGGCATATGTTGTTTCACCACGACGACAGTGGGAGACGATGAATCCTAGGAGTTGTCCAGCTGGAACCCCGAAGACGCACTTCGTTGGGTTAAGCATCATGTTGTACTTCCTGAGATTGTCAAATGTCTCTTGCAAATCCGCTATAAGGCCATCTTGCTTTTTAGACATAACTGCGATGTCGTCCACGTATGCGTGGATATTTCGTCCGATTTGATCCGCCAGGCACTTTTGCATGGTGCGCTGATACGTTGCTCCTGCGTTTTTCAGACCGAATGGCATTGTGACATAGCAATATGTACCATAAGGTGTTACGAACGACGTAGCGAGCTGATCGGACTTTTTCATCTTGATCTGGTGGTATCCGGAGTAGGCATCTAAGAAACACAGTAGCTCCGATCCCGCCGTCGAGTCAATGACTTTGTCAATGCGAGGCAAGGGAAAAGGGTCTTTTGGACATGCTTTGTTCAGGCCAGTGTAATCTACACACATGCGCAGAACTTTTGTGTTTTTCTTAGGAACTAGCACTGTGACGACCTCAAATTTGATACAAATTCGAAGTGCCCGTTATGTATTCCACCGCAATCCCAGAACCGTTGTTGCGATATACATAACGTAGTTGGTAACCAGTTCCATAGACATTACAATACGGGGATTCAAATACAATGGTCATATAGACCAAGCCATATTACAACACAATATAGCAGCGGAAATAACGTCTTCGGCCCATGCCTTCTCCCTACAGGCAAATGGCGACTCATGGAGACGAGCTTAGTTCTGGTACTCTTCCTCATATCCTTCCTCCTGGTATTCTTCCCCATAGTCTGGCCAAGTTGATAGCCAGGGACACAGCCGTGAGTACATTGGATGCACTCGCAAACCATCTTATAAACGAAAAGATGAAGTAGATATGCCAGGTTGATGTTGTGGACTAAGCACTAAGTTTATTTGCAAAAGCTAGTTTTATTTCCCAAGAATGTTCATTTGTAGAAACGAAGTTTAGTTCTCTAAGTTCAATTTAAAGAGGACTTCAAGTGTGTCAACATCATTGTCAAGTCAAGTCATTCACCATTGTCACTTTTAGTCCTGACAAAAGTCAAGTACAGCTTGCCAACTGTCCATAACCGCGGACTCGGCTATTCGAATAGTTTGAAAACCTCTGCAGAGGGGTACACTTTACCCACAAGAATCGATACATCTGCCGGGAGAAATCCACGGATCATCATACACCAAGTATGCGAGGTTCAGATAATCAAACAAACTCTTTCACTTGACTACTCTAGTATGGGATCCTTCCCTAGAGCCCGAGACACGGATTTCCCCGTTCCGGCGCCTCTAGTTTTGCCCACTCTGGGATGCCAGACGGATGGAAATCTTTAGGAAGGAAAATTTCCAATAACCACTTGGTTCGGAAGCAACCATGCATGGAATGCTTCTATAAAGGATGAAACAAGACCTCCCATACTAAAATAAACAAGCTAGGAATAAGCCCCTTCCCATTCAGGGGTAATGTGGTCGTACGGTAGGGTTGGCTCCCATAGTACATCACTCGTTGTCATTGAGAAATACATTTCATAGTTCTTAGTCAAGATAACTCTTTTTCATAAATCCATTATGTAGGAGCAATCTCCCAATTCAAGTTTCAAGTTTAAGTCACGAAATTCAACTAGAGTTCCCCTTATAGATGGCCTCAATATTATTAGCGACTAAGCATCTACCTTGAGTGATGACCACTAAATAGAGTTGGATAAACTCAACTTGATGCTCTTGTTAAGCAAGATATCACTATTCTTCTGTCATTCTACTCTAGCAATTCAATCATGCAATTTACTTAAAACAAGTAGAATGCAATAATAAAACTAGGCATTGGGAGTATGAATCAAAAGATGGCTTGCCTTGGTTGGCAAAGTGTCCGGGGTATTCTTCTTCTTCTTGATAATAATCCCCTCCAATATCCTCCTCGGCAACACTAGCGTCTAATAACGAATAAACACAAAGCACACAATCACTACACAATGCTAACAACACACCAAACACACATCTTTGTTTGCTAACAATTGCATTTATGTTGCATTTTATGGTGTTGGATGGTAAGTTTTTCTTCTAAGTTTTCTTCAAGTGTGCAAGTTAGATTCTCTACTAAGTGTCCTATGGGGTTCACTTTCTAAGCATGGGTATTGGTTTAGGGGTATTAATGCTAGTTCAAGGGAGAAGGGATCAACTAAGTGAGTTGGTAAGAGGGCAATTTAATTCTAAGTGTGCAATAGGAATCTATCATTTTATGTTACTAACTAGAGTGGGGTTAGGGTCTAAATGATAACACTAATAGGGTTTGGAGTGGATTTGGGTTTACTCACAGTAAGGTATGTCATTGGTGAGTTCACAAATTAATTTTCATGATTTTAGGAGGCTTAAATAATTTTCTAGAAATCTTCTATGATTAAACAAGCTATGGTCACACTATTCATATCTAATTAAATTCCTAACTTATTTTGAATTCTAACCAGTTCTACTGTGTAGAGTATTTTACAAGCTTTCCAACGCATATTTATTTGCTGGAAAAGGATTTGTAAATCTCTTGGAAATTTAATTTGAAAAACAGATCTGAAATAGTTTTGAACTAATTCGAAAAGGCGGGAA
The DNA here is from genome assembly GCA_007115705.1 of Dactylis glomerata. Taxonomy (NCBI): domain Eukaryota; kingdom Viridiplantae; phylum Streptophyta; class Magnoliopsida; order Poales; family Poaceae; genus Dactylis; species Dactylis glomerata. Next base: position 1,297,336 of record QXEO01002110.1, read on the forward strand.
AATAATTAAAAACGTAACGGACCGAATCTAAACTAGCTGGGCCTGATTTCAAACGAAACCCGAACGGGCCGGCCCATACCGCTTCGCTGCGGCGGGAAAAGAATAAAAACGGGAGCTGACAGGTGGGGCCTACTGGTCAGATCTAATTAGAATCCCGAATCGGTACGCTAGCGTTGGATCCAGATCGAACGGCTCGGGCTCATCGTCTACCTCAGCACGGGCGGGGCTCACCTGCGCTGCAGTGAAGAATGTTCGACGGCGAGGGAGTGACGTAGAGGATGCAGAGCTCGTCGGCGACGTGCGGAATCGGCTGCGGTGCATCTCCTCCACCGATTCCCAGCGGCGGCTTGCTCCCAGGTGGTCGAACGCGGCGGCGCTCCGCTCGTCCAGTACCTCGCCGGCGTTGCAGGTGTCGACGAACCAGAGCGAGAGGGGTGAAACGGGGTTGTCTGGGAGGTAGCTGGGAGTGGGGTGCTTCTCCTCGTTTGATCGGCGGGGCTTTTTATAGGCCGGAGCGACGAGGGTAAGCGCGGCCAGAAGTTCGCCGGCTCGGGGGCCCTGGCAGCGTTCGAAGGTCATAGCGTGCACGGGGGCCTCGGGGGCGTGCTGGGAGGGGACTGTCTCGGCCGCGGAGTGCTGTGTGTCTGCTCTGGCGCCTCCAGGGTGGTCGGCATCGTGCAGGGAAGAAGATGTCTGGGAGGGGGCCCTGGGCGCAAACCTCGTCTTCCCTCCGCTTCTCCTGGCTTGGGTTGGGGCTGGGGGCACTGGAGTCAACCGTGGAGATGCCAAGGAGCGTGGCTACAGGCGTGGAGCGAACCAGAACAGTGCAGCCACAGTAGAATCGATTTGGTTTGATTTCTCTCTGCCAGTGTTCGACGAAATGCCCGCAAGAACTTGAAATTTGAATTTTTGAAATTTTTCAGTTTGAGTGATCAACATATTGGCCAAGGTGTCCTGTCATATTTTTGTTATAAAGAAAGACGAAGTTTTGCAGAAATCTTATTTCTAATTTTGATATAGTCACTGTTTCAGATTCAAACTTTGGCTCAAGTTTGGGTGATGCTCTAGTTTGAATTTTGAGTAGATTTTTGTTGGTTGAGTTAGTATGTAACTTGGTTAAGCTCAACTAACAGACAAAACATGAAGGTGGTTTACAGATTTCTTAATCTAAGGGCTCAAATTGGTGTAGTCAAACAGATTTCCTAGATCATCTCAATCTTCTCTTTTTCTTTCTTATTTTTATTTCTGGTTTCTTTGATTCTTATAATCTCTCTCAATTGATTCTGTTGGTTCACTTAGAATTAACTAGACAATACACAATCAAAAACAACACACATGAAATCATAGAATACATAGAATAGAAAATACATGTATGCATAGAATAATAGATAAAAAGTTTTAGCTGGGTCCAGAATTTGGTCTTTTAATTAATAAGGAGTGGGTTACAAATTCTGAGTTGTTACAAGCACCGGATTCGCCACCCACTTGGTATGTATCACTTCCTTGATGAAGCCTGCTTTCAACAGCTTGGAAATTTCCTTTGCTATGGTGTGGCGTTTTTCATCTCCGAAGCGTCTCATGGCTTGTCTTACTGGCTTTGAGCCAGGAATTATCTGCAGAGCGTGCTCGGCGAGTTCCCTGGGTACACCCGTCATGTCAGATGGCTGCCATGCGAAGATGTCCCGGTTCTCACAGAGGAACTCGACGAGCGCGCTTTCCTACTTGGGGGACAAATTTGTCCCAATGGCGGTGGTCTTGGCGGCATCGCCAGCGACAAGTTCCACCTGTTTTGTATCGACTGTCGGCTTGAAGGTGGGCGGGGAGGCGGAAACCTCCTGCTTGGATGCCGGCATCTCCGCGGGGTCCGTAACGGCGTGGATTTCTTTGAACTCCTCGCGGAAGAACACTGCTTCCGCGAAGGCGGCTTCTCCTTCCTCGCACTCCTTTGCCTTTCTGAAGCTGCCATAAACGGTGATTATGCCATCCGGTCCTGGCATCTTCAGCTGATTGTAGATGTAGCATGGCCTCGCATGAAAGTTGTGGAAGGCTGGGCGCCCGAAGATCACGTGGTAAGTGCTTTTGAACGGGACAACCTCAAAGGTTATGGGCTCTTCTCTATAGTTTTCCTCACTACCGAAGGCAACCTTGAGTGTGATGGACCCGAGGGACTTAGCTTGGCGACCAGGAACCACCCCATAAAAGGTGACCGCGCTATGGCGGAGTTGGGTCTTGGTAAGGCCGAGCTTTGTCAGCGTTTCCACGTACATGATGTTCAGGCTGCTGCCGCCATCCATTAAGCATTTGGAGAACTCATAGCCATGAATTACAGGGCATACCACCATGGCGTAATAGCCATCTGGGATGTGCTCTGGATGATCATCGCGGCTCCAGTGCACCGGTACTTCGGACCATCTGACGTACTGGTGGATTTTTGGCACGGTGGCATTAAGTGAGCGCATAGCAGCTCTCTGTGCCTTAGCCGTGGGGGGTCCAAGGAATGTGTGAAAGGCGCCTTTTTTGTCCTTGATTGGGTTGCCCTTGCCAGCCCCACCCTCTGCCTTTTCGGCGGGTTTGGGCGCAGGGTCTTCATCCATATCACTGCCATCCCTAGACTCCTTGTCTTTATCCGCTTTTCCTTTGCCACGAGGCCGTTGTCGCCGGCTGCGCTTGAAGCCAGCTTCTTGATCCGCCTTGAGGTCGTTGACAAACTTGCAGTTCCGGTTGGTGTGGTTGCACTTTCCTGAAGCGTCGCGATGGGCAAAACATGGCATATCGCGGTATTCGTCGTAGGACACGGGGGCGGATGGCGCCGAAGCGGGAGTTGCGGAATTCCGCGGCTGGCCACCGCCATCTCTGCGTCCCCGGCCGCGCTGGCTGCTTTGGCCTTTGTCAGCAAAGGTTGTGGCCACCATGTCCGGAGCCTGCGGCTCTTCTGGCGGATTCTTTCGCTTGTTACTGCTATTCCGCTTTCCAGTGTTCTGGATGGCGGAAGCCTTCAGAGATTCGCGGGCGTCGTCGTCGGCGGCCGCGTAGTTGCTTGCGATGGTGATCATGGAATTTAGGGTCAATTTCCCTTCGTTCCTTTCCCGCAATAGGCGATGGCGGAGCAGTTGTCCCCTCTCCAAACTGTCAATAAACGCGAGGATGGCGGATTCGTCAGTAACCCCTTCACAGGAGTGCTTCATGTCCAGCCATCGCGCGAGGAAAGTTCGGGAGGTCTCGTCGTCGGCTCGTCGGCACCGTTGGAGGTCACCAATGTTGTGGGGTCTCTTGTAAGTCCCCTCGAAATTTTCGGTGAACGCAATTTGCATATCGAACCAGGTTTGGATGGAATTTTCTGCCAAGTCGTTGATCCATTGCCTCGCAGTGCCGGATAACATCAGGGGCAAATAGCGGACAACAACATTGGGAGATCCCCCGGCGAATTGTACTGCGTTGAAGTAGTCTTGTAGCCAAGTCAAAGGCCTATCGACTCCATTGTACTGGCGGATATTTTTCTCGATTTTGAACCCATACGGGATGGGCTCATCACGAATCCGTTGTCCAAAGCACTTTGGGCCGAGGAAGAAGGCCGTGTGTGACTTGGCAATCTCATTTAGATGGGTACGAGCGTCGTAGGGCTTCTGGTCTGGCGGATCCTTGCGAGAGTTGCGCGATCTTGCTGGTCCGCCGCCACCGCCGCCGCCGCCATGGGGGCTCCCTGGTGGTGATGGCGAAGGGTCGCGTCTGCGCTTACTCTCGCCGTCCTGCGACTGTTCTCTGCAGCTACGACTTCCTTCCGTTCTTCGCGGGGATGGATCATTGTCATGGCGGCGGGAGCCTTGCCCTTTGTCATCATGGCGGCGAGTGGAGCGATGCTTGTCCTTGTCACCGTCACGATGCGCGCCGTCGTCATGGCGAGATCGGTCCCTTCTCTTGGATCCGCCATCCCTGCTGTTTTCCCGTCGTGGCGGATCGTCTCTGCGTCCAGCGTCACGGCTTCGTCCTCGTTTGCCATCATTGTCGCATATGACGATTCCTCCCTTAGGGACTTCGGACGTCTTATGCTTTGGCGGCGGCATGTTGGTCTTATGGCGGGGAGCAGCAGTGGCTTGTTGGTATCCGTAAGCCGGGTAGTTCTTGCGGGGTGGCGATGGATTTCTCTGTGGGCCTTTGCCATGTGGTTTGTCATCGGAGGATATTGGGATGGCGTGTCTCCGATTGCGAGCTTCTCTTCTTCGGATCTCCGAGGATCCGGTATGAGATTCGTTGTCAGGACGTCCACCATTATTGCCAGCCCCCTGAGCTTTAGAGGCAGTACTGGACCTGCATAGCGCAGGATCAGATTCGAGCCGCCGTGACGACGTAGCCTTTTCCTGCTGCACTAATGCTTTGGTCATCAGTTTAACCGCCGTCTCTAGGGCTGCTGGACTCTTGTTATGCTCCAATAGCTCCTTTGCGGCCACGATGTTCTCGATGGGCGTAGCCCTAACTTCATCGCGATTTTTGTCCACGTATGGCGTATTTTTGATGTACATCTTGGCCAGAGTTTCCGCTGTTGGTACGGTGAACTCAAGGTTTCGTACCAACTGCGGGTCGCCTCCCTCGTTGATCTGGTTCTGGACGAGAGTAACATACTTCTCCTCCATGTTCCTTGCGCGCTTCAGCGTGTCTTGAGCTTTAGCAATGTCATCATCAACCTGCTTGCCCATCTTCTCGACTCGCTTTGCTTCCTTGAGGAGGGCTCGCCTCTTCTTCTCGAGATCGTTCACATCTCTGATATAGTCAGGGGTGATTGGATCTGCTAGAGTTCCATAGATGACCTTGTCCAGCGGGGTCGTGAAGTCTTCCTGGTGCTGGTCCACAGGGATGGCGGGTTGCAGAGGCCTGGGTCCGCCGTGGATCTCAGGAAGTTGTTCCGCGGCGGGATTGGCGGCTGGTGGCGGGTTACCCTGCTCATTGCCGGCATCTCCGTCGGGGACTGCCTGAGATGGCGGATCACCGGTTGTCTGTTCAGCATCATCTCCTTTGTTGGTGACAAACACCTGCTTGGCCGCTGCGTGTTGCTCTTCAAGTGCCTGCTGCGCCAATTCCGCCTCGAGTTTCCTCATGGCGGCATCGTAATGGTCGGAATCATAGCCTTTGCTGTCCCAGTCATCCGATTCACCACTTTCGTTAAGTGCCTCTAGGATGGATTCACCTGGGCTATCTTCTCCATTGGAGGTAGATCCCGAAGTGATACCTGCGAACGCAACAAGGCAGTACCGCGGTGTCTCTAACGCCAGATTACTCATGGCGGATTCACTGTGGTCTTCCACCACTTCCTCTACCTCTAGGGCGGGCTGGGTGGGATTAATTTTCAGATCCGATCTGGATAACTTGGAAAGTTCCAGATCAGATGAGTCCTCCTCCGTATCCAGCTCGAAAGCGGTCCGTTGGGGATTTCAGCCATACCAATCCGCCGGAAATTGGTTTCCGTAGCGGGGGTAGGGTTTGTCTCTCCAATGAAGATATGGATATCTCCAATCGGGATGACGGTGAATCGAGCAGGGTCTTCTCTAGCCAGCACCCAGAGGTTATCCGCTGGGACGATGGGGAAGCCGGAATCGTAGAGGACGCGCCCGATGGCGACGGTGTCGCCGATGCCTGCAAAGGCGGATCCCGCCTGGATCCGCGCTCCAGACGCGCGAAGCCCCACGGTGGGCGCCAACTGTCATGGTTTCGTCAACAGATCTGCCATAGAGGTAGGGGTATGGCGGTTTGTGGAAGGGGATGAACACGGAGGAGCGATCCAGGACGGTGGTAGCACGAGTTTACCCAGCTTCAGATCCCGCAACGGTGGCGAGACCCTACGTGCTGCTATAATTCACTATATGGCAACAAGTGCTCGATTACAATGATGAGGTTGGCTGTTTCGCTATGCGATTGGCCGTAAGATTGGTCTGATGCCTCAAGGGCTGCTCCACGCCGGGCTTATAAAGGCGCCTCGCGTGGGCTACACGTTGGTACCAGAGCGGTTACAACTTGGAGTCCTAGACTAAGTCCTGTGCGTACGCTACAAGGTCACCCGCCATGGGCCGTCATCCGGATCCGCCATAAGCTCGCCGCTAGTAGCCCGCCATGGACCTGTCTCCGGATCCGCCATAAGCGCCTGCGTCCAGTACCGCCGTGCCAACTTCAGCAACTGGGCCGCCCGGTATGGCGAATCCGCCATACCACCCCTGATGGGCCACCCTGGCTTACTGATTTAGGACTACGTCGCTGGTATACCTATTTGGTATAACCCCAACACCGAGAGAGGTAAGCTATGACCTTGCCTTCTTGCATCAATACACAACCAAGTCCAAGTTTGGAAGCGTCGCAATAGACATCAAAGTTTTTGGTGATATCGGGCATGGTTAGGACGGGGGCGGTCACCAGTCGCTTCTTGAGCTCTTGAAAACTCTCTTCACACTTAGGGGTCCATTCGAACTTCTTGTCTTTCTTCAACAGTTGGGTCATTGGCCGGGCAATGCTTGAAAACCCTTCAACAAATTTGCGGTAATATCCGGCTAATCCTAGAAATCCTCTAACTTCGGTTTGAGTGGTAGGAGCTTCCCATTCCATGACTGATTTGATCTTCTTGGGGTCCACGGATATTCCTCCCTTGGATAATACATGGCCTAAGAATCCAACTTCCTTCAACCAGAACTCACATTTACTGAACTTGGCATACAGCTGATGTTCCCTTAAGGTTTCTAAGATTAATCTCAAATGGGTTGCATGCTCTTCTTCAGACTTGGAGTAGATAAGAATGTCATCAATGAAGACAACAAAAAACTTATCCAAGAACTCCATAAAAACCTTATTCATGAGGTTCATGAAATAAGCACGGGCATTGGTTAATCCAAATGACATTACGGTGTACTCATACAATCCGTATCGGGTAGTGAATGCTGTTTTGGGGATATCCGTTGCACGGATCTTCAGTTGGTGGTATCCAGTTCTAAGATCTATCTTTGAGAAGACTCTAGCTCCAGTCAATTGGTCAAACAAATCTTCAATCTTTGGGAGAGGATACTTGTTCTTGATGGTCACATCGTTTAGCTTGCGGTAATCAGTGCACAGTCGGCTAGAACCGTCACTTTTATCCACAAACAGAACGGGTGATCTCCAAGCAGAAGAACTTGGCCGAATCAATCCTTTACTCAAAAGGTCATCCAACTGTTTCTTCAACTCAACTAGTTCAGCTGGGTTCATACGATAGGGTCGTTGGGCTATAGATCCAGTTCCGGGGATAAGCTCAATGATAAACTCAATATCCCGATCCGGTGGCATTCCGGGTAGCTCATCGGGAAAAACATCCGGGTATTCACAGACGATGGGAACTTCCTTTATGGTTGGCCCTGAGATACTCTTATGACATCTGGGGATTTGGATGGGTTTGACTGACACATGCTTTACTAAAACTCCATGGCTACTCCTCATGGTGATGGTCTTTTTGGCACAATCTATAATTCCTTGGTGTTGAGACATCCAATCCATACCTAGGACCACTTCCAATCATTTGGTTCCTAACACAATCAAACTGGCTAAGAATGAGATCCCATGGATTTCTATGGGCACTGCCAAGCAGGTACAACTGGCTTTGGTTATTGACCCGGGAATTTGCACAGACATGACATCTTTCAAGGGTGTGGGTTGAAGTCCACTTTTATCAATGAATAATTGGGTAACAAATGAGTGTGAAGCTCCAGAATCAAACAGAACTCTTGCAAGAACTGAGTTAACAGGGAACATACCAAGCACAACGTCGGTTACTTCCTGAGCTTCTTCAACATTCATGTGATTCAGACGGCCTCGAGAGTGAGGCTGGTTCCTTGGTGGATAGTTCTTGCCATTTCCCACACGGCGCTGTTGCTGAACAGGAGCAGTGGTCTTGGATGCATCATTCAGCTTCTTGGGGCACTCATTGGAGTAGTGCCCTTTTAGTCCGCACTCATAACAGGTAACACCAGACTTGTCACCAGGCTTGGGTAACACGGGGGCGCCATTTGGCCTTGGGGTGTTGGTGTTGAAGTTGTTGCCACTAGGTCTTGGAGGTGCACGGTTGAAGTTGTTGCCGGGCGGACGGTTGGGATAGTTGGGACGTGGAGCAGGTGCAGATGGCCTCATAGGTCTAGGGGTGAAACCCATAGGTGCATTTCCCCTTGGCTTCTGCGAGTTGCTCGAGTTGCATTGATACATCATACGGCGCTTGCGGTTCTCGGTAGCTTGCTTGAGTTTGCCTTCCATCTGAATGGCAGAGTCAACCAGTGACTCCAAGTCGGCAAAGTGAATACTGACCAAGACACATTGCATCTCATCATGAAGTCCATCCAGAAACCTTTCTTGCTTCTTCTCAGTGGTGTTGGTGTCATCGGGGGCATACCTAGACAAGGTCAGGAACTTGTCACGGTAATCCACCACAGACAGGGAACCTTGCTTTAGATTTCTGAACTCATCTCTCATCCTTTTAACCAATCCCAAAGGAACATGGGCCTTGCTAAATTTGCTCTTGAACTCCTCCCAAGGCATCACATACCCTGGGGCTTGCATTGCACGGGTGCTATCCCACCAAGCTCTTGCGGCTCCCGCAAGGTAGTGGGTGGTGTACAAAACCTTCTCATTTTCACCAACTTCGGCGACTGCCAAATTGTTCTCCATAGTGCGAAGCCAGTCATCGGCATCTAAGGGTTCTTCAGACTTAGTGAATATAGGTGGATTGGTGTTTTGGAAACTCCTTAACTTGGATCGGTGATCACCATTGCCATTGTTTTCTCCTTCACCATTGCCATTGCCATTGCCATGGTTGTGGTTCATTGCCATCTGGGTTATCTGCTGAAGAGCGGCCAAGTTAGCTTGGCGCTCAGCTCGGGCTGCTTCCCGGTCTTCCATGATCAACCTTAGCAGTTCGGCCATTTCCGGGTTCGGGGGTGGGGGTGCTCGCGGCATCTGAAGATAAGGTGTGTAAGACAAGAGGGAAAAACTAATTTTGCTAAGATTTAAAGGTAACATGGATGATGCAATTTTTGTCTTACTAAGGCCTTAAGAGCCAAATTCATATTTCATTCAACCCTCATCAAACATATCATACATACGAGTTCGCACATTACAAATGGTTTACATCAAACCATTGCGACTCGTCTACTAGAGAGGGGGATACAACTCACACCTACACGAAGTGAAACTAAAGTGGAACTCATAACTAGATAACACTTGGATCTCTGATCTACACAACGGGCTCCTCAGGGTCTTCCTCCTCATCACTCACAATGAATCCATTATGTCCACCATCTTCCGGATCATCAAGGTCCTCCATGAAGTCATCCTCATCACTAATGAGGGCATTATCCTCCTTGCGGAGATCAATGCCTTCCTCCTCACCCAGGTGATCCTCAAGACTCTCAATGTACTCAGTCAGCTCAGCCACATTGGCCTTCAACTCCTCAATGTCCTGATCCTTCTCATCGCGCTGGCGACGAAGGCTCTTGCGCTCCTTCGCAAGTATCCTGATAGTGCTCCTCGCCTCCACCAGTGCGAAGTGCTCAAGGTTGGCCTTGGTACGGGCACGATCGGCCTCCTGCTGAGTGGAGTACAGCAAGAAGTCCATGTGATCGATGTAGGTACTCGGCTCATTCTGCCCGGGCATGTTTGCGGGACGTCCATCCGCATCACGCCGAGCAAAGTTCCTAAAGTGCTCTCCCTGAACCTCCTTCACATGCAGTCCGCACAAGCGGGCGTGCATCTCCTGCATCGCTCGGACCAAACCATCGGCCCAAGTGTTCTCCACAAGCTCAAACTTGATCCTTGGAGAACCCAGATTCCCCTTCTTGCCACGGCAACTGGCCCTGATAAGCCACCGTAGCTCTCCATCTGGGTGCTCATCGAGCACGGCTCCCTTGAACTCCGGATACAAACGATCCAGGAACAAGGTCAGGGTGGTGAGGTCACGCTCGAAACAAAGGCTGCCACCATGTCCCAACTGGTAGTGCTCAACGAATACCGGGGCCATCTACAAAATTTTAGATTAGCTTAAGTTAGTGATCAACTGAAGTGTGCAAAATTTTAAGTAGGCAAAAACTGAAGTATATATAAAACTTTGCAAATAGAGAGGAAAGACTAAGCAATTTTGCAACCATTACTTATATCTTTGCTTTTATCAAGGTTTCATTTAACGCCCATTCTAACTAAGGTCTCCTATGGTCAGCCTAGGCTCTGATACCAACTTATGACGACCTCAAATTTGATACAAATTCGAAGTGCCCGTTATGCAATCCATCCCAATCCCAGAATCTTTGTTGTGATTTACATAACGTAGTGGATACCACAGTTCCATAGACATTACAATACGAGGGTTCAAATACAATGGTCATACAGACCAAGTCATAATACAACACAATATAGCAGCGGAAATAACGTCTTCGGGTCCATGCCTTCACCCTACAGGAAATGGCGACTCATGGAGACGAGCTTAGTTCTGGTACTCTTCCTCATACCCTTCCTCCTGGTATTCTTCCCCATAGTCTGGCCAAGTTGATAGCCAGGGACACAGCCATGAGTACATTGGATGCACTCGCAAACCATCTTATAAATGAAATGATGAAATAGGTATGCAAGTTTGGTATAGTGGACTAAGCACTAAGTTTATTTGCAAAAGCTAGTTTTATTTCCCAAGAATGTTCATTGGTAGAAAAGAGGTTTAGTTCTCTAAGTTCAATCTAAAGAGGAAGTTCGAGTGTGTCAACATCAAGGTCAAGTCAAGTCATTCACCAAGTTCACCATAAGTTGTTGTTAGTTTTTGACAAAAGCCAAGTACAGCTTGCCAACTGTCCATGACCGCGGACGCGGCTATTCGAATAGTTTGAAAACCTCTGCAGAGGGGTACACTTTACCCACAAGATTCGATACATCTGCCGGGAGAAATCCACGGATCGTCATACACAAGTATGCGGGGTTCAGATAATCAAACAAACTCTTTCACTTGCTCACCCTATGAAAGGACACAGATGTCGCCTAGAGGGGGGGGGGTGAATAGGCGATTAAAACTTTTACGAAAGGCTTGTACAAATGCGGAAATAAACTAATGTTTAATTTGACAAGCTTACAAAACCTAATAAACTAGGCTCACCTATGTGTACCAACAACTTATGTTAAGCAAGACAAGTAGCAAGGTATATAACTTCAAGCACGATGGCTATCACAAATGAAGTGCATAAGTAGTGGAGCTCGGATAAGAGTTACCGAGGCACGAAGGAGACGAAGATGTATCCCGAAGTTCACTTCCAAAGGAAGCTAGTCTCCGTTGGAGAGGTGTGGCGGCTTAATGCACTCCGAACGCCACAAAGGCCTCACCTTGAGATGTGGTAGCACAATGCTCACCAAATGCCACAAAGGCTCACCTCAAGATGCGGAGGCACGCTACACACCAAACGCCACAAAGGCTCACCTTATTCTCCTCGCGCCCTCGCACAAAGCAAGATGCCACGATCCACTATGGAACACTTGAGGGCGGTCACCGAACCCGTACAAGCTTGGGGCAATCTCCACAACTTAATTGGAGGCTCCCAAGAATTGCCACAAAGGCACCACAAAGGTTGGGGAATCTCCACAACTTAATTGGAGGCCCCAAGTATATGCCACAAAGGCCACTAAGCCGTCTAGGGTTCCAAGAACCCAAGAGTAATAAGCTCACAACTTCCACTTACCGAATCTCCGAGGAGAACTCAAACCGATGCACCAAATGCAATGGCAAGAGCACACAAAGTGCTCAAATCCTTCTTACTCAAATCCTACCAAAGCAACTAATGCTATGGAGAGATATAAGAGGAAGAACAAAGGAAATCAACAAATGAACTCCAAGATCTAGATCCCAATGGTTCCCCTCACTTAGAGGAGATTTTGATTGGTGGAAAGATAGATCTAGATCTCCTCTCTCTTTTCCCTCAAGAAGATGCAAGAATCATTGGAGGGATTGAGAGATAGAGCAAAGCTTCAAGGTCAACAATGGAGGAGAGATAGAATAGGAAGCCAACCAGCCCAAGGAGGAAGAAGGGGGCCTTTTATAGGTCCCCCACGAAAACTAGCCGTTGCTGGGCACTAGGGCCGGAGTCTCCGGCCTAGAGGACCGGAGTCTCCGCCCTAAGTGACTCCAGGGCCGGAGTCTCCGCCCCTGGGCCGGAGTCTCCGGTGCCCCGGGGTCATTCGGGGGCCTCAGGACGGACTAAGCAGGTGCCAGGCCGGAGTTGGGCCGGAGACTTTGCGTCTCGGGCCGGAGACTCCGGCCACCAAAAACTGGCAGAAACACCAACACGAAAACGACCATAACTTGAGCATCCGGACTCCGTTTTTGATGATCTTGGGCTCGTTGGAATCACAACAACGAGCTCTACAAGTATATGCATAGAAACATCATAGTCCAACAAGGGAGGATAAAACCAAATGATGAGAGGTTTGACCTCTCTTCAAAGTCGAACCGGTAAAACCTCCAAACACCAAAAACACAATGAGTGTTTCATGCAAAATCCCTTTTTGATGAGTTAGAGCTTGTCATGGAATTAACCACAAGCTCTAAAACCTCACATGGATAAAAGCCAAATAAGAACCAAGAAAGATGATGGCAAATATGCAAAGGTTTGAGCTCTCTTCGAACGATGCGGTTAAGTTACTCACTCGAGAGCCCCTCTTGATAGTACGGCTACCAATCCTATAACCCGGTCTCCAAACTAACACAAGAGACCGGTAAGAAGGAAACCCTATCAAGAACATACCTTTTCCTTGTGCATTCAACTTGAGCTAGATTATGACCATCTTGTCTTCCTCAAGTTGGAACACCTTTCTTGATCTTGATTGCTTGGTGAAGTCTTGCGAATTGCTCCCCCATAAATCAATATGGGAAAGACTCTCTTAGGAATATCTTCACATAGACATTACCACCAAATAGAATACATGCATCAAGCATATAATCTCCTTGAGATGGCATATCTTGAACTTGACTTATCATCCATGAAGATGATCACCACTTAATAATATCCTAGCCTTGTATCCTTCCTTCTTCCTTCATGATGATGATGTCTTGAAGGTAAACACAAATGTCCACTCAATTATATTCTTCAAGACATAGTTGCAATAAGCTCAATTCTCATATGACCATTCTTCCGATATTTCCTTGAATAACACATTGGTCATCACTTAAAGTTCTTCATCACTTTGACTTGATCAACCTTGTATCCTTCCTTCTTCCTTCATGATGATGATGTCTTGAAGGTAAACACAAATGTCCACTCAATTATATTCTTCAAGACATAGTTGCAATAAGCTCAATTCTCATATGACCATTCTTTCGATATTTCCTTGAATAACACAATGGTCATCACTTAAAGTTCTTCATTTGATCCTTCTTACAACCTTGAAGCCAACATATGGTTCAAGCATTGTCTATGGACATGTCCTACAAATATAACTCAATGCAAACATTAGTCCATAGAGATTGTCATTAATTACCAAAACCACACATGGGGGCTCCATGCTCTTTCAATCTCCCCCATTTTGGTAATTGATGACAATCTCTTTAAGAGGGTTTATATAATGAATTTAAAGAACCAAAATGGTTGCACTAACATCAAATACTACAAAAGTATGTGATGTTAGTAAAACCACCATATATAGAGCAAACTCCCCCACAATCTATGCACGTGTGAATGATCTTGATTTCATTGGATATATTGCCAACCAAGGTTGTTGGTGGAGTTTCCTCTATATACTCAACCATGCAAAGCATGAAAGGCAAATGCTTAAGAACAAAACCAAAGCATAAAACCCAATTCCCTTTAAACCCTCGAAACTTCTCCCCCATTGGCACCAATTGCCGAAATGGGCAGAAAAACTTAGAAGGCCAATATAGTGAGAGTTCCTCCATAATGTGTGCATAAACCAAAAGTATAATTGAAAAAATATGCACATATCCAAATATGAAAACTCGGAGGAAATCAACCTATATTGAGGATCAAAGATTGCAAATAAAATAAGATCACATGGTGGATAAACTTCAACAAATGAAGAGAGCAATCAATCGATCCAAAGAACAAATCGAATAAAGATATTATGATAAGACCAAAAGGGTGCTCTAAATAATATGAGGAAGCTCCCCAAGGTTTGTGCACAAAATATTCTATTTGAATTAAAGTATGAGGTGCATAAACATGGAATCATCACTCCCTCAATATTATTCAAAACAAAATGATACCAAGTGAAGTCAATTACTATGATAACCGCAAAATGGTGCTTTAAATGAAATGAGGAAGCTCCCCAAGGTACGTGCAAAAAAATGGAATGTTTGCATTTGAATACAATTTGCACAACATGGAATCCTCACTCCCTCAATAACATTTAAAACGCAACCATTTGCAAGAGATCATAGAGAAGAAATTAAGCTTAACACTTGCATCAAACAAATGGTTGAGTAACAAGCAAGGGACAACATATTAAAAGGCTCAACCAAAGGAATGTGAGATATGAATGACAAAGCATATTATAAGACTAATACAAGGATAAGCATAGAGCATCCACATAGTCTTCAATGAATGAAATTGCTTAGCATTCCATCCCAACACATAAGGTTCAAATAAGATATCAAATAAGGAGATATCATCTCTCATGTGTATAGTTTCTAAGTAGACAACATCACAAAGATAATTATCACAAAGAAATATGTACACACGAAATAGATACTAAGAATAGAACATGATATCCAAAATGAAGTCATGCAATATACCAATGAGAATTTTGCTTTTAAAGCACGGCCAAAGGCTCAAATTTTCTTATTGTATATTGATGAACTTCAACCACAAACAAGTCAAAGACATCACAAATATCAACAAGGGAAAGAAGATAGTTGGGATGCTTTGAGAAAAGCAACAAGTATCACAAAGATGAATACCAAAAGAAAGTAATAAATTTACACTTTCAACCATATTGCACAAGTGAGAACTTGAGGAATTGATATGCAATAAAATTGCTAAATTGACATATATGGGATAGGAGAATCATGAGCATGATTTTATATGTTCCCAATAATATGCACTCATCTCAAATTACTCACAATTGCAATAAAGAGGTTTCATTAAGACCTTTGCAAGAAGCACAACATTTGCAAATAATGATTTTCCATGCCATGAAACAACCTACACAAGGTTGGATACTAGAAAAGTATGCATGATAAGATACTTGTTACCGAGATATTAAAGGTAGGATGTAGTAGATAGGAGTTCTTCAATAATCCTAGCTTGCCTCAAATTATCATTTAGTCACCACTTCATCCTTATTATTGAGACAAGCACCAATATATCTTCATGTACCTAAAACAAAGTTCAAGTACAAGATGGTCCCCAAAACTCATTGGGTCCAAAGTAGTTAGAGAAACTACAATATATAGGACAAACTCCACATAAATATGTGCATACAGATATGAACTTGAATTTCATGCACAACTTAGCCAATTTAGGATTTGATAGAGTTTTGCCTATATATTGGATCAACGAAAGCAAAGCATGCCATAAATTATACATTTAGTAAGAATGCATGCACAACACTTTCAAGAGCCAAAGCGAGATACAATTTGAACAAAGCACCAAGAAGACCAAGAAGTCACACGAAATTGTGAGGCCACAAAAGGTTGTCCAAATTATATCAAAGAATCAAATCAACACAAGATTGACTCCAAAGTTCAACTAGTGAACTAAGCAAAAGCCAATGAGCATAAAGGATAACTAAGACACACATGCTCAAAGACATATCTCATTTTAAGAGTGAAAAACAAATTACAAGGAATGAGATAAGCAACTCCCAAAGAGAGCAAGGTTCCAACAACAAACCAAACTCTCCACACTTTTTATGATGGCACACTAAGTACCAAAAAGAAAAGATTTGACTTCCAACAATAATCAAAACCAATTGAAATAAGCACAAGAGTGTGTTATAACAAATATAGGAGAGCTCCCCCAAGATTAGTGCATTATTTATGATTTTGCATTTGAATACAAAATGCACACAAATGGGATCATCACATCTACCTACATAGAAATAACACAAAATAAATTTAACAAAATCAAATGGAATCACAAGAGTCAAGAAAGACAATGGGAGTTAAAGAAAATACATTTCTTGGCGAGAGATAAGGCAATTAAAAGCAATAGCCAAAGTGAAGATGATCAATATAAAAAATACCACATGATAGATTACCAATTTTCCAAGGAGAAGAGGTATATGGAGTTATTTCCGGTGGTAGTTTACACATGAATCCAAGATCATCTTCACAAAAAATGAGCATATGAAAAGTATAAGAATTAAGCACCATGCCAAACAAAGATATTCTTGATAGATTCAAATAGTTAAACAATCATGCAAAGCAATGATTAGGATAGCTTGAAGCAAATGGTTTTCCAACTTTGATGTAGTATTCCACATTTTAGGAAAACCCTATCAAGAAAGTATCTCACAAACAAGATCCAAAACAAGAGCAATAAACAATTTGGCAAATTGGAACTTGTTCGAGAAAACATGCCACATAGAAGCAAGATAATTTACAATATCAACACTATGTGACACAACCTCAAATATACACATTTCATGGATTTGTAATATGCGCAAAGCACAATACTCCCCCATAATGTGATAAAACCAATTTTCAAATAAGTTGTTAAAGTCAATTTCCATAGGGCTCGGAAATTCCAAGGGGGGCCGGAGTCTCCGGGGTAGAACCACCGGAGTCTCCGGGGTAGAACCACCGGAGTCTCCGGGGTAGAACCACCAGAGTCTCCGGGGTAGAACCACCGGAGTCTCCGGGGTAGAACCAATGGAATCTCCAAACCTAGAAAATTAAACTTTACCAACAAGAGGCAAATAGAATCCAACAAGATGATTAATGGACATTATAGAATTTGAATTTCTCATGAAAATGACATACCACATAGAGACTAGATAATCTTTAAATATCAACACTAAGTGGTATTCCTCATGTACACACATTTTTAGGATTGTGAAGTGCCAAAGCATATCACTCCCCCAAAATGGGATGGTCCATTAATCACTCCCAAGAGCCAAGAAGATAGATCAAGATGCAATAGGCTCAATAGTAACAACCGTACATGGTGTGCAACCAACAAGCACATAATTGATTACTCAAAATAAAGCAAGTGGGGAGCACAACATATACAAACACATGCAAGATACAAAACCAAACACATGCAAAGGGGCGAGTAACTTTCAATGTAGATAAGTTGAATACATGTTACCGCAAGGAGGAACAATGGATATATGATAGAAATAAGATAATCCAATTGACTTGACTTGAGACAATATAATTAATGAAGATCCCTTAATTCTTCATGATATAGCCAAGTCTCCAATGCCCTCCATTAGACACCTATTGATCAAGTTTTGGCTTGTTGGTCCCCAACCAAGTTGGGTCCTAAGAGGTTAGTCACAATAGGTTTGGCAACCCAAATGGTTCTTTTCTTGACACCACTTTGAGTACCAACAAATTTGGCAAACACATTTCCAACCTTATCCTTGCAAAGTGAATAAGCATCATTGATTATGATAGGGTTGGATGAGTTACCAATAGAGCAAGTAGAAGAAAGGTGACCCTTCTCACGGCATATGTAGCAAGATCTTATCTTTCCTTTCTTCTCATTTGATTTCTCCACAATGGGAGCATTGGGTTGATTCTTCTTAGGAGGAAGCTTTTCTTCATCTTGAGGAAGGACTTGAGTTTGAGCTTGAGGCCGCTTCCCTTGTTGCTTCTCACTTAGATGCTTCTTCTTCAATGGGCAAGACCTAACATGATGCCCTTCAATTTTGCACTTGAAGCAAACAATCTTAGCCGGATCCTTGACTTTCTCTTGGCCCTTCTTCTTCTTGAAGAGTTTGGACTTCTTCTTATTGTTGGAGATAAATCCAAGTCCACTCTTGTCATTGGGGAATTTTTGTGCACTCAACATCTTGTCAAGTTTGGACTTCCCTTCATGACTTTTTACCAAGTCTTTCTTCAACAAAGTGACTTGGGCCTCGAGCTCTTTAATTTCCTCTACATGGTTAGTTACAATACAAGAACTAGAGGAAGTAGAAGCTATATTGTTAGAGCAACAAGGCAAGGAGAGTAATTCATCACAAGATGTAGCAATAGTATGAGTGGATGAATTACGAGGACTAGCACATGGCAATATAGCTTTTTGGGAAGTAGTGCTAGTGACCACATGAGGTTCACAAGATGTTACCTTTGTAGACATATCCTCATAAGCTAACTTTAGGCGAGCATGGGACACTCGAAGATCCTCATTAGAGCTAGATAGCTTTTCATGATTTTCTTCCAATATCCCATACTTGCTAGTTAGCAACTCAAGTTGAGCCCTTAGCTCAACATTCTCCTTCAAGATAGATGCTTCACAAGAATTAGAGTTAGTAGCACAAGCATCATGATTAACCGAAAGAGGAGAAGGCAACTTGGAACACTCTTTTAAATAAGAAGCTTTTAGTTGCTCATGTGACTCGGTGAGTTTGGTGAGCACACTCTCAATGTCCCTAGATCCATTTTTGAGGTGCTCAACATCCTCAAGAAGTTTAGCATTAACAAAAACAAGCTTATCATTTTTTAATTTTAAATCATTTGCCACCTCAAGAGCTCTATCATTGGAGCTTTGTTCTTTTAAAAGAGTCTCTTTAAAATCATTGGCAAGACTATGAAGATTCTCAATAGTTGCTTCTTGCTCTTCATCATGAGATTGAAGCTCATCAATAATTTTCTGGCTCTCAATAGCAGCAACCAAAATATCAACAAAGTTAGAGCAAGCAATTTTGTTCTTCTTACCAATAGCAAGAAAGACTATTTCTCCCTTCTTTTTTAAAGAGGCAACATAATCATCCTCTTCTTCATGATCACTAGATATAGTGGGTTCCAAAGAAGGAGTTACCTTTGAATCCCTAGCCATAAGACATATGTGGGAACCGAGAGATGATGATGAGGATGAATTACTTGAAGCTCCAATCAAAATTTTGTCTTGGCCAATAGAATCTCCGGTTTCCTCTAAATTGTTAGCCACACAAAGACTAGAGGAAATAGAGGCATTTTTATCATGGCCACTAGACAGAGCAAGCATATCATCATGAGATTTATTTAAGCAACTTACACATGATATGCAAGGACTAACACAAGCATATAAAGCATTTATGGTGCTAGAAGTGTTTAAGTCCAAAGATGAAGCATTGCAATGAGATAGAGATGAAGGATCATCAAAAGTAAGCATACTATCACCATTGCAAGTTTCATCACCACTCACCATATCATTACCTTGTGTCTTGCCACACTTTGGTGAAGTGGATGAAAGTTCATCACGGCCGGAAGTGGAAGGAATACAATCATCCCCAATAATCTTGGACAAACTATATTTTTCTTGAAGCTTTGTCCATATCTCATGAGCGCTCCGAAAAGGTGTGAAGGAGAAGGTAACTACATCGCTCAAAGCATTAACAATCACATGAGAAGCTTGAGCATTGAGATACAAGTTTTTCTTATCCTCTAAAGATAGATTTTGAGTATCCTTTGGAGGAGAAAAACCCGCATCTACAATTTGCTCCATAGATGGGTCCATGACCCGAAAATAATTAAGCATGTGAATTTTCCAAGTATCATAATTTGTGCCATCGAATATAAAAGTGTCATTGTGCACTAATCCCCTAGCCGACATCTTTGCACTCAAGGCGGTGAAGCCTAAATTGAGAGACCTAGCTCTGATACCAATTGAAAGGACACAGATGTCGCCTAGAGGGGGGGGTGAATAGGCGATTAAAACTTTTACGAAAGGCTTGTACAAATGCGGAAATAAACTAATGTTTAATTTGACAAGCTTACAAAACCTAATAAACTAGGCTCACCTATGTGTACCAACAACTTATGTTAAGCAAGACAAGTAGCAAGGTATATAACTTCAAGCACGATGGCTATCACAAATGAAGTGCATAAGTAGTGGAGCTCGGATAAGAGTTACCGAGGCACGAAGGAGACGAAGATGTATCCCGAAGTTCACTTCCAAAGGAAGCTAGTCTCCGTTGGAGAGGTGTGGCGGCTTAATGCACTCCGAACGCCACAAAGGCCTCACCTTGAGATGTGGTAGCACAATGCTCACCAAATGCCACAAAGGCTCACCTCAAGATGCGGAGGCACGCTACACACCAAACGCCACAAAGGCTCACCTTATTCTCCTCGCGCCCTCGCACAAAGCAAGATGCCACGATCCACTATGGAACACTTGAGGGCGGTCACCGAACCCGTACAAGCTTGGGGCAATCTCCACAACTTAATTGGAGGCTCCCAAGAATTGCCACAAAGGCACCACAAAGGTTGGGGAATCTCCACAACTTAATTGGAGGCCCCAAGTATATGCCACAAAGGCCACTAAGCCGTCTAGGGTTCCAAGAACCCAAGAGTAATAAGCTCACAACTTCCACTTACCGAATCTCCGAGGAGAACTCAAACCGATGCACCAAATGCAATGGCAAGAGCACACAAAGTGCTCAAATCCTTCTTACTCAAATCCTACCAAAGCAACTAATGCTATGGAGAGATATAAGAGGAAGAACAAAGGAAATCAACAAATGAACTCCAAGATCTAGATCCCAATGGTTCCCCTCACTTAGAGGAGATTTTGATTGGTGGAAAGATAGATCTAGATCTCCTCTCTCTTTTCCCTCAAGAAGATGCAAGAATCATTGGAGGGATTGAGAGATAGAGCAAAGCTTCAAGGTCAACAATGGAGGAGAGATAGAATAGGAAGCCAACCAGCCCAAGGAGGAAGAAGGGGGCCTTTTATAGGTCCCCCACGAAAACTAGCCGTTGCTGGGCACTAGGGCCGGAGTCTCCGGCCTAGAGGACCGGAGTCTCCGCCCTAAGTGACTCCAGGGCCGGAGTCTCCGCCCCTGGGCCGGAGTCTCCGGTGCCCCGGGGTCATTCGGGGGCCTCAGGACGGACTAAGCAGGTGCCAGGCCGGAGTTGGGCCGGAGACTTTGCGTCTCGGGCCGGAGACTCCGGCCACCAAAAACTGGCAGAAACACCAACACGAAAACGACCATAACTTGAGCATCCGGACTCCGTTTTTGATGATCTTGGGCTCGTTGGAATCACAACAACGAGCTCTACAAGTATATGCATAGAAACATCATAGTCCAACAAGGGAGGATAAAACCAAATGATGAGAGGTTTGACCTCTCTTCAAAGTCGAACCGGTAAAACCTCCAAACACCAAAAACACAATGAGTGTTTCATGCAAAATCCCTTTTTGATGAGTTAGAGCTTGTCATGGAATTAACCACAAGCTCTAAAACCTCACATGGATAAAAGCCAAATAAGAACCAAGAAAGATGATGGCAAATATGCAAAGGTTTGAGCTCTCTTCGAACGATGCGGTTAAGTTACTCACTCGAGAGCCCCTCTTGATAGTACGGCTACCAATCCTATAACCCGGTCTCCAAACTAACACAAGAGACCGGTAAGAAGGAAACCCTATCAAGAACATACCTTTTCCTTGTGCATTCAACTTGAGCTAGATTATGACCATCTTGTCTTCCTCAAGTTGGAACACCTTTCTTGATCTTGATTGCTTGGTGAAGTCTTGCGAATTGCTCCCCCATAAATCAATATGGGAAAGACTCTCTTAGGAATATCTTCACATAGACATTACCACCAAATAGAATACATGCATCAAGCATATAATCTCCTTGAGATGGCATATCTTGAACTTGACTTATCATCCATGAAGATGATCACCACTTAATAATATCCTAGCCTTGTATCCTTCCTTCTTCCTTCATGATGATGATGTCTTGAAGGTAAACACAAATGTCCACTCAATTATATTCTTCAAGACATAGTTGCAATAAGCTCAATTCTCATATGACCATTCTTCCGATATTTCCTTGAATAACACATTGGTCATCACTTAAAGTTCTTCATCACTTTGACTTGATCAACCTTGTATCCTTCCTTCTTCCTTCATGATGATGATGTCTTGAAGGTAAACACAAATGTCCACTCAATTATATTCTTCAAGACATAGTTGCAATAAGCTCAATTCTCATATGACCATTCTTTCGATATTTCCTTGAATAACACAATGGTCATCACTTAAAGTTCTTCATTTGATCCTTCTTACAACCTTGAAGCCAACATATGGTTCAAGCATTGTCTATGGACATGTCCTACAAATATAACTCAATGCAAACATTAGTCCATAGAGATTGTCATTAATTACCAAAACCACACATGGGGGCTCCATGCTCTTTCACCCTAGCTAGTATAGGATCCTTCCCTAGAGCCCGGGATATGGAATCCCCGCTCCGGCGCCTCTAGTTCTGGCCATCCCGGGATGCCGGGTTAGTGGAATCCACCTGGTTCAGAAGTAACCGCGCACGGTGTCCTTCCATAAAGATTTGTTACAAGGCCTCCCATACTAAGGTAAACAAGCTACGGACTAAGCCCCTTCCCATATAGGGGTAATGTGGTTGTACGGTATGGTTGGCTCCCATGGTACATCACTCGTTGTCATTGAGAAATACATTTCATAGTTCTTAGTCAAGATTGATTTCTTTCATAAAGCCATTGTGTAGGAGCAATCTCCAATTCAAGTTTCAAGTTCAAGTCACCACTTTTCAAATAGAGTTCCCCTTATAGATGGCCTCAATATTATTAGCGACTAAGCAACTACATTGAGTGATGATACTACTAAATATGATTGGATAAACTCAGCTTGATGCCCTTGCTAAGCAGGATATCACTATACTTCTATCATTCTACTCTAGCAATTCAATCATGCAATTTACTTAAAACAAGTAGAATGCAATATTAAAACTAGGTAGTGGGAGTATGAATCAAAAGATGGCTTGCCTTGGTTGGCAAAGTGTCCGGGGTATTCTTCTTCTTCTTGATAATAATCCCCTCCAATATCCTCCTCGGCAACACTAGCGTCTAATAACGAATAAACACAAAGCACACAATCACTGACAAGGCTAACAACACACCAAGCACACATATTTGTTTGCTAACAATAGCATTCCTGTTGCATTTTAGGGGGTTGGATTGCAAGTTTTTCTTCTAAGTTTGCATCAAGTGTGCAAGTTAGAGTTTCTACTAAGTGTCCTCTGTTGTTCACTTTCCAAGCATTGGCATTGGTTTAGGGGTACTAAGACTAGTTCAAGTGGGGAGGGATTAGCTAGGTGAATTGGTAAAGAGGGCAAATTAATTCTAAGTGTATGATAGGGATCTATCATTTTATGTTACTAACTAGAGTTGGGTTAGGGTCTAATTGATAACACTAACAGGGTTTGAGTTGATTAGGGTTGACTAACAGTAAGGGGGGGTCATTGGGGAGTTCACAATTTAAATTTCATGATTTTAGGAGGCTTAAACAATTTTCTAGAAATCTTCTATGATTAATAAAGCTATGGTCACACTATTCTTATTTATTTAAATTCCTAACTCAAATGGAATTCTAACCAAGTCTACAGGCTAGAGCATTTTACAAGCTTTCCAACGCATATTCATTTGCTAAAAATGGATTTGTAAATCTCTTGGAATTTTAGTTTGAAAATCATATCTGAATCATATTTGAATTAATTCGAAAACGAGCGGGAAATAAAGAAAACGAAACGGACCGGATTCGAATCCAACTGGGCTGATTTCGAACGAAACCCGAATGGGCCGGCCCATACCGCTTCGCTCCGGGCGGGAAAGAATAAAAACTAAACCTGACAGGTGGAGCCCACCGGTCAGGTCACTTAACTCTCACCGAAACGGTATGCTACCGCTGGATCAAGATCGAACGGCTCTGGTGCATCGTGTTCGTCGGAGACGGGGGAGCTCACCGGCGTTGCAGTGACGACTGTTCGACGGCGAGGGCGTGACGGAGAGGAAGCAGAACTCGACGGCGACGTGCGGAATCGGCTGCGGTGTGACTCCTCCTCCGATTCCCAGCGGCGGCTTGCTCCCAGGTGGTCGAACCCGGCGGCGCTCTCCACGTCCAGTACCTCACCGGCGGGGCTGGCGTCGTCGAGCTAGAGCAAGCGGGGCGATACGAGTGTGTCTGGGAGGTAGCTGGGGACGGGGCGAGTCTCTCCGTTTGATCGGCGGGGGTATTTATAGGTCGGAGCGACGAGGGTGCGGGCGTCCAGAAGCTCGCCGGCTCGGGGGCCCTGGCAACGTCCAAAGGTCGTACCGGGCACGGCGGCCTCGGGGGCGTTCTGGGAGGGTGCTGGCTCGGCCGCGGAGTGCTGTGGGTCGGTGCTGGCGAGGGCAGGGCGGTCGGGAGCGTGCAGAGAAGAAGAAGACTGGGAGGGGGCCCTGGGCGCAGTTCTCTTCTTCCCTCCGCTTCTCATGGCTTGGGTCGGGGCAGGGGGCGCTGGGGTCGACCGCGGAGATGCCAAGGAGCATGGCTACAGGCGGGGAGCGAACCAGAATAGTGATCTTCACAGTAGCTCGGATTTGCTCGATTTTCATCTGCAGGGTGTTCGACGAAATGCCCGCAAGAGATTTAAATTTGAATTTTTGAAATTTTCCACTTTGGGTGATCAACATATTGGCCAAGGTTTCCAGTGGTATTTTTGTTCTGAAGAAAGGATAAGGTTTGCAGAAATCTTATTTCAAATTTTTGGTTTGGTCTTTGATTCAGATTCAAAGTTTTGGTGATGTTTGAGTCAAGTTCTGGTTTGAATTTTAGGTAGCCACTTCTTAGTTGAGTGAGGGTTGAACTTGGTTAAGCTCAACTAACTGGCCAATCATTGATTTGAGTTGCAGATTTCTTAATCCAAGGGCTCAAAGTAGGGTAGTCAAACAGATTTCCTAGATCATCTTATTCTTCTCTTTTTATTTAATATTTTTATTTCTGGTTTCTTTGGTTCCTATAATTCTTCTCAATTGCTTCTGTTGGTTCACTTAGAATTAACTAACCAATGCACAACCAAAAATAACACACAGGAAATCATAAAAGACACATAATAGAAAATACATGTATGCATGAAATAATAGATAAAAAGTTTTATCTGGGTCCAAAATTTGGTATTTTAATTAATAAGAAGTGGATTACAATTTCTGAGTTGTTACATGGAGCATCTTGAAGAAATAGCGGCGGGGCTGGGGCTTGCCGGAAGAAGGCCGGCCTGCGGTGCGCAGACCCTACAGGCGGATGTCCGGGGACCAGCCAGGCGGCGGTGTGGGTGCCCTTTAGGTGGCGACGCGGGACGCCTCTTGGTGGCCGAGGCGTGGAATGAAATCCGGAATCTACCGGCGTTTTCTTGTTCCGGCGGCGGGGTGCGGTGCTGGTCCGGCAGCGGGAGAGGCTCCATGGCCGGCCGCGGGGGAGGCCAGCGCTGAGGCCAGTTCGGCGGATTTTTTCCATGATCGCGGTAGGCAGAGTCGGGCAGGCTGGGAGAGAAACCAGGGGACGGGTATTTCACTTGGCGGTGGCATATCACCGTAAATTGTGTAAAGTTGTATGGTAATTTAGGAGCGACGTACCTACCGACCTACCGATCGATTGCAATATTATTACGGTCGTATGTACGTCGTGGTCATTTTGCAAAATGCCCCCTAGGAAATCAGGAAATAATTCCGCAGTCCGTGACCACATCATCTTTCTGATCCCCTTCTCCTCTCTCCTCACCCCTCGCCGGCGGCTGCGCTCACGTAGGGAGGCGGCTGCGACCACCGCGAGAAAATGAAGGAGGCGGGGATCCGTGGTTGAGGCGGGCTACGGGAAGCAGCAGGGGCGGCGGAGGTCCGACCGTGGTACGTCGCCCTCCACTTGCAGGGAGGTGAGGCAGAGCGGTGCCGTCTCCCCGATTCACATATGCACGACCCACGCCGGGGAGAGAGAGGCGCGGACGAGGGGGAGGCGAAGAAGGGAGGAGGAGTGGTTGTGTTGCTGGGCTGCAGGGATCAGCTGGCAAGAAAGGGGGAGGAGCAACGGCGGACCGGGGAAGCGGAAGCTGGGGGCGAATCAGGACTCTTCGATTTCCTCCTTTTCAGTTGATCTCCTGGAAAACATCTCTGCCCGTGCTGTCAACTCTCACCTCTCGCCGTCGCAGAGCAGAGCGCTCGAGCCTAACGTCTTCCTACATATTACGTCTTGCGAGTTCAGCAAGAACGAGCATACGCCTTGTACGTACCAGTGATGCGATCGATTACGGGCACAGTGAGTGAACAACAACCGCTCACACTCGCCGAAAGCTCCAAAGCCAGCGATAGTGATGAGCCTGCAGCGTCAAGGTCAATCGATCGCCGACGCGAAATCTATACGAGGCCAGCAACACCGCTGTTGCCATGTAGTTCTAAACTCTGCACCTGCACTTGCACATTCAGATTCAGTAGCGTTCAGGCTGTTCTGCGCAACGGCTCTGAAGTAGTTTCGTTTGTTTAGCGAATAAGCAGGCCTGTCATGTGTGCTTGTACACTGATGGGTCGGATTAGTCCTTAGACTAGCTGTTAGTTAGGGGCTCCCGTTGAATCTGTCGTGGGATGGCACGACGCCATGATCCTCGGGCGCCCAGTCAAGGTCGTGCGCGAGAGGGGCTGGGATGGCAGCTCCACTATTCTCGTCCGTGATCCTTATTTCATGCATTCAGTTGTAACAGATGAATAAATAGAAAGCCCAGAAAAGCTGCAATCAGTTGCACGCAGCGCAAACACTTGTGTACTGTGTCTCTCTCTTGTTCATGTTCTTCGTGTTCTAATCCACCAGAAGTGAGTGAGTGTGAGAGGTTGCAACATCAATTGGTATCAGAGCCTGATGTCGAAGAGACCCGCCGACGCCACAGCTCCGTCGGACGGTGCGGGGAAGCAGAAGGATGGTGGGGCGTCCACGGTGACGCCGCCGCCCGCCGCAACACGGCGCACTTCTCCCTCGCCGGTTCGAGAGCGCGGGCGCAGCTCTGTGCGCCGCGGCGGTGGTGAGCTCGTGATCCGAGAACGTGTCGTGAGGGAGGGCTCCGGCTCTACCCAATACCCGACACTCACCCGCTCCAACTATGCCGAGTGGGCAACGGTGATGCGGGTGCAGTTGCAGGCGCAAGGCCTGTGGGAGGCGGTGGAGTACGGCGACGTCAACGACGATCGGGAGGATCGGACGGCGTTGGCCGCGCTGCTGCGCGCCGTCCCGCCCGAGCTGGTGCGCACCCTGGCCAACAAGGACAGCGCCAAGGAGGCATGGGACGCCGTCAAGACCATGCGGATGGGAAGTGAGCGTGTTCGCGAGGCAAAGGCGCAGACACGTCGGCGCGAGTGGGACGACATGCGGTTCCAGCCCGGCGAAACGGTCGAGGAGTTCTCGATCCGCCTGACAAACGCCATGAGCGACCTGGAGCTTCTCGGTGACACTGTAAGTGAGTACAAGGCAATCCTTAAATTTTTGAGGGTGGTGCCTCGCAGGTATCGCATGATGGCCATGGCGATCGAGCAGACTGTCGATCTGAGACAGCTGACGATCGAGGACCTCGTCGGTCGTTTCAACACGGCCGAGGAGGGCTACGACCTCGACGACACCACCGACGCCGCGGGCAAGCTCCTGCTCACAGAAGAAGAGTGGGAAGGCCGCGCGCGCCAGCGTGGCCTGATCGCGTCGCACGGCAGTGCCTCAAGCGGCAAGGATCAGAAGGCCAAGACACCGTCGGGCGACAAGCCCGCGCACACTGGAGGTGCGAGCGGCTCCGGCACGCGCCGAAAGGGGAATTGCCGCTATTGCGGCAAGGCAGGTCATTGGGCCAAGGAGTGCCGCAAGGCGCAGCGCGACCGCGAGCGCAACGGCGAGGCCGCCCATGTCGTCGAGGCCCAGGTCGATCCACCAGCGCTTCTCCTGGCCACGGTGGTGGACGTCGATGAAGCAGCGGCGAACGACGCTCAGCCACCTCGACAGAGCACTGTCGTGGCCACCTCAACTGAGCCGCAGACAGTGTTTCTGAATGAGGAGCGCGTTGTGCCTGTGCCGGCCTCCGTCGGCGTCTGGTACTTGGACACGGGCGCGAGTAGCCACATGACCGGCACAAGGGACTCCTTCGTCACGCTCAACGAGTCCGTCAAGGGTTCCGTTCGTTTCGGCGACGGATCCTTGGTCACCATCGTCGGGAAGGGAAACGTGATGTTCCGCTGCTCCGACGGAAATCAGAGGGTCCTAGCAGACGTCTACTTCATCCCCAAGCTGTGCACCAACATCATCTCTCTCGGTCAGCTGGACGAGAACGGGTGCAAGTCCGTGATCGAGGGCGGCTACCTCTGCATCTTCGACCAGCAACGTCGTCTCCTGGTGCGAGTGAAGCGAGCGGCGAACAGGCTGTATGTTCTGAACCTGAACATTGCAGCGCCTGTCTGCCTGCTGGCCAAGGTCGACGACCCCACGTGGCTCTGGCACGCGAGGCTTGGTCACCTGCACTTCCGTGCTGTGAACACCATGTCGAAGCGCGGCATGGTACGAGGGATGCCGCATCTGGACCACATCGACGAGATCTGCGACGGGTGCACCATCGGCAAGCAGCACCGTCTCGCGTTCCCGTCGGCGACCAAGTACCGCTCCGAGCGCCCGCTGGATCTCGTTCACACGGATCTTTGTGGACCAATCAAGCCTGCAACTGGAGGTGGAAATCAGTACTTCCTTCTGGTTGTTGATGATCACAGCAGGTACGTGTGGCTAGAGCTGCTGAAAACCAAAGGCGAGGCGTTCGTCAGGTTCAAGAAGATTCAGGCTCATGCAGAGGCAAAGCAGCACTGCCGGTTGAGAGCATTTCGTTCTGACCGTGGCGGGGAATTCAACTCAAACGAGATCAAGTCATGGTGCACGGAACACGGCGTCGAGCACTTCACCACGGCGCCGTACTCACCCCAGCAGAACGGCGTCGTGGAACGCCGCAACCAAACTGTGGTGGAGATGGCTCGTTGTATGATGAAAAGCATGGCCATGCCGGCCATGTTCTGGGGGGAAGCTGTCAAATGTGCCGTGTACATCCTGAACAGGGCGCCGACGCGGAGTCTCAATGGAATCACCCCGTATGAGGCCTGGAACGGGCGCAAGCCCACTGTTGAGCATCTCCGAACCTTCGGCTGTGTCGCACACATGAAGAAGACTGGGCCTGGCATCACCAAGCTGTCTGACCGCTCACTTTTGACAGTGTTCGTGGGTTATGAAGAAGGGTCTAAGGCCTACAGGGTTTACGACCCCGCCGGTGCCAAGCTCTACGTCACGCGCGACGTCGTGTTCGAGGAACGCCGCCAGTGGGACTGGGCGGCACAAGCGCACGGAAAGGGCGTGGACACGCCATCCGGCTTCACGGTGGCATATGTCACTGAGTCCGGTGAAATGATCGTCGACGACGGCAGCGACATCTACCCCGGCGCAAGTTCACGTTCGCCTTCGCTCCCAGCCACAAACACTCCTGCCTCGACAACGTCGCCCACAACGCCCACACCGGCCGTGGAGATGTGCACCCCGCCATCTCACGACGGGGCTCTGGACGACGCAGATGATGAGGAGGCGCCGCACCGCTACAGACGCATCGCCAACGTGTACGACACCACCCAGCCACTGCCAGATGAGCCTGCAGTTCCTGATGCATCGTCAGACATCGACTCTGACGACGAGAACACAGAACCAGAGGTGCTCAATCTGGTGGCTGCAGAAGAACCTTCCAGTGTTGAGGAGGCCCTGGCTACTCCAGCCTGGAAGAAGGCAATGGAGGAAGAAATGAGCTGCATCATGGATAACAAGACCTGGACACTCTCGTCCTTGCCGCCCAGGCAACGTGCGATCGGACTAAAGTGGGTCTTCAAGCTCAAGAAGGATCCAGATGGAAACATTGTCAAGTACAAGGCCAGGCTGGTGGTTAAAGGGTACGCACAGAGATAGGGGGTGGACTTCGACGAGGTGTTTGCTCCTGTTGCTCGAATGGAGACCGTGCGCATCCTGTTGGCGCTAGCTGCTCATGGAGGTTGGGAAGTCCATCACATGGACGTGAAGTCAGCATTCTTGAATGGAGATCTCGTAGAGGAGGTTTATGTGCAGCAACCTGCTGGTTTCTCGAGCAAAGAGAGACCGGAGGCCGTTCTGAAGCTGAGCAAGGCCTTGTATGGACTGCGACAGGCGCCACGCGCCTGGTATGCCAAGCTCGACTCCTCACTTGTCGATCTCGGTTTCGCTCGCAGTCCCCTCGAGCATGCGGTGTATCGCCGTGGTGACGAAACAAACTATCTACTGGTAGGGGTGTACGTGGATGACCTGATCATCACGGGCACCCACGTCGACGAGATCAAGGCATTCAAGAGTGAGATGCATCGTTTTTTCAAGATGAGTGACCTCGGGCTGCTGTCTTACTACCTTGGAATAGAGGTCAAGCAAGAGCACGGCGAGATCACACTGAGCCAGCGAGCATACTCGGAGAAGATACTGGAACGCGCCGGCATGAGCGGCTGCAATGCTTGCCACACGCCGATGGAGGTGCGGCTCAAACTGAAAAAGGATGATGAGGCAAAGATGGACGCCACTGAGTACAGAAGCGTGATTGGGTGTCTTCGATACCTTGTCAACACACGCCCCGACATTGCCCAGGCCGTGGGCGTGGCAAGCCGCTTCATGGAATCACCAAGCCAGCAGCATTGGGGCATGGTGAAGCAGATACTGCGCTATGTGCGTGGCACACTCAGCTACGGCTGCTGCTACAAGAAAGGGACTGGAACGCCGGAACTGATTGGGTACAGCGACAGCGATCATGCCGGCGACGAGAGCGACCGCAAAAGCACTTCAGGTGTCGTCTTCTTCCTCAGCGGTAGCACGATCACCTGGTCATCGCAAAAGCAGAAGGTCGTATCCATGTCCTCCTGTGAAGCTGAGTACGTTGCAGCAGCGGCAGCAGCCACGCAAGGAGTTTGGCTGAGAAACCTGATCAGTGATCTGACTGGACGACCGCCGGAGAAGTTCAAGCTCTTCGTGGACAATCAATCAGCGATTGCACTTGTCAAGAATCCAGTCCATCACGATCGAAGTAAACACATCGACATCAAGTATCACTACATCCGACAGTGCTATGAAGAGGGAAAGCTGGACGTCGATCATATTCGAACTGATAGACAGCTAGCTGACATTCTGACCAAGGCACTGGGAAGGACTCGCTTCGTTGAGATGCGAGAGAGGCTTGGAGTCGTCAGAGTGCAAGTTTAAGGGGGTGAAGTGTAGTTCTAAACTCTGCACCTGCACTTGCACATTCAGATTCAGTAGCGTTCAGGCTGTTCTGCGCAACGGCTCTGAAGTAGTTTCGTTTGTTTAGCGAATAAGCAGGCCTGTCATGTGTGCTTGTACACTGATGGGTCGGATTAGTCCTTAGACTAGCTGTTAGTTAGGGGCTCCCGTTGAATCTGTCGTGGGATGGCACGACGCCATGATCCTCGGGCGCCAGTCAAGGTCGTGCGCGAGAGGGGCTGGGATGGCAGCTCCACTATTCTCGTCCGTGATCCTTATTTCATGCATTCAGTTGTAACAGATGAATAAATAGAAAGCCCAGAAAAGCTGCAATCAGTTGCACGCAGCGCAAACACTTGTGTACTGTGTCTCTCTCTTGTTCATGTTCTTCGTGTTCTAATCCACCAGAAGTGAGTGAGTGTGAGAGGTTGCAACATCATGCGAGAAGAGGCGGAGGCGGAGGCAGCCGGGTCCGTCCCGGAGGGCGACGAGGCGGTTGCCTGCGGTCTGCGGATATA
>QXEO01002112.1:0-59784 GCA_007115705.1 Dactylis glomerata
TCTGCTGTTTTGTGTTTCAGAAGTGATACATAGTAAATATTCTCGGAATTGGACGAAACAGTTCCTGAAGTCTTATTTTACCCGGAAGCTTCCAGAGATCCGAAGGAGAGTAGGAGGGGGGCCACCAGGGCCCCACACGCAGGGGTGGCGCGGCTAGGCCCCTGGCCGCGCGTGCCCCGCGTGAGGGCGCCTGGCTCCTCCTCTGACATCGCCCCTTCGCCTATAAAGACCCCCCGACGGAAAAAACCTAAGTACCCGATCAGATTTCCAGAACACATCGCGATCCGCCGCCGCCGTCGACACGAAGATCGGGAGGGTCCAGAAGCTCTTCCCGGCACCCTGCCGAAGAGGGGAATCGCCACCGGAGGTCTTCTTCATCGCCATGCTTGCCTCCAGAGCGATGAGTGAGTAGTCTACCTTGGACTATGGGTCCATAGCAGTAGCTAGATGGTTGTCTTCTCCACCATGTGCTTCATGTTTAGATCTCATGAGCTGCCCTACATGATTGAGATCACCGTTATGTAATTCTACATGTTTGGTTTTGTTGGGATCCGATGAATATTGGTGTTTATGATTAAGTTGCTGTACTGAATATTATCTTTTGTTATCTCTATGTTGTTTATGATCTTGCATGCTCCTCCGTTGTTAGTAGCTATCTTGGCCGAGTAGTTGCTAGTGACTCCAAGAGGGGGTATTTATGCTCGATAGTGGGTTCATGCCTCTATTTAATCTGGGGGAGTGACAGAAACCTCTAAGATTGTAGATGTGCTTGTTGCTACTAGGGAGAAAAACAACATTCATATGCTCAAGGGCATATGCTTTGTTTACATTACACACTTTGCTTAATGCAATTATCTGTTGTTCGCAACTTAATACTACTGGGGTGTTCGGATTGATATGCCCGGGAGTGGATTATTAGTCATAGATGCAGTTGGATGGCGGTGTATGTATTTTGTTGTAATGCCCAGAGTAAATCTCATAGTGATCTTCTTGACATATCACGTTTATCTCTATTCTATCAATTGCCCAACTATAATTTGTTTACCCAGCATGTGTTATTTTATCTATGGAGAGACACCACTAGTGAACTGTGGACCCCGTTCCTATTTACATCATATTGCTATCACATGTTTACTTTACTCGCACTGTTTACTTTACTCGCATACTATATTGTTTTCCACTCGATACACTCATAATCTTTGTTTCAAGCAAACCGGTGAGATTGACAACCTCATCGCAAGTTGGGAACAAAGTACTTGGTTGTGTGTGTGCAGGTTCCGCATCACCTTCAGTCGTTTGTCTCTCCTCTCCAAGATCGATATTAAACCTTGGTTTCTTAACTGAGGGAAAACTAGCTGCTATACTCATCATACCTTCCTCCTGGGGTTCCCAACGGGCTGGTTATCCACCACGCACAAGGACAGTCTGCTCCCACGTTAACCACACGCAGCAGAGGGCAGAGGAAGAAGGGGAGGTTCACACTCACTAGACGCCCAGGTGCATACCTGGCTGGCATGGCGAGGCAGTGCCCGCGCGGCCGACCAGGCGCGGCCGAGGGAGGACTTCACCGAGTTGTACCGGGAGCACCACATCTTGGCGCTTCCACCGGCGAACGCTCGCGAAGCTCAAGCACTTGAGCATGCTCAGCAGCTCAGCAAGCTCCAGCGGCGAGGCACCGCATCGGAGTGCTCGGAAGCGGCAGATCCTAAGAGGGGAGAGCAACCGATCTCCTCGGAGAGGAAGCGGCCGGTGATTCCATTCGGTGGAGCTGGTAGAGGGCGTGGAGGAGAGCTTTTCGCCCAAGGTGGCAGCAGCAGGGGCCACCGGAGTTAGCCGGAGAAGCCAGGCGGCGGCGGCGGCGATCCGAGTCGTCGGTGAGAGAGAGTCGAGGGGAGAGAGGTGAGAGGCCGAGGCAGGTCTGGGTCGGTTTGACCGACCCAGGTCCTGGCCGGTTGGGTTAGACCTAGCCGGGTTGGCTGGGCCGGGCCAATGGGCCAAGGCCTATTTACAAATTCAATTCAATTTGTAAAAAATTTGAAATTATATTTTTCCTTTTTAAATTTAATTCAAATCTAAAATTAAACCAATTCTGTTTAATTTAATTTTATAAAATAAACTCCTCATCTTAAATGCATAGATTAGTTGATTAAAATTATATTTCATAATCAATTTATATTATTAACTTTAAAAATTGAAACCTTTTATATTCCTTTTCCAAAAATCTTTATCTTTATTAATTAAAATAAAACTTAAGTTTTTTTCTTTATTAAATCAATTCTTTCTCTTTTCAAATAACTCAACAAAAGTTTTATAATTTAAACTTTGATTTCAAACTTTAAATAATTAACTTAACTCAAAATTAGGGTAAAACACACAAATAGTATTTTGTGCTTTATAAAAATCCTTTAACCCTAGCAAGTCTTGGGTAAAACACACAAATAATAAAACCAAGTCCATGAATCACCATGCATATCATATCATTGTGCATAGCATCCATTTGTTTCTTGAAACATTGTCCTTACCGGACAATGTTTGGATTTCTGTAGAACAAGGAGATCAGGAGCATCGCCAAGTATCCGACTCCATTACCTTTCAGTCACAAGGCAAGTTTATCTTGCTCATATCTTTTGATTGCACTGGTTTTGAAACTTCTTGCAAAGGGTTGACTTCAAACTCTAACATTTAAAAAAGGGCTGGAAAACCTATTTTCATAAGTAATATGATTAGTGGTTATCGACTTGTGGTGATAACCTAGGAGGGCTGGCAGGTGGAACCACGGTAAGATTGTGGTGGTGGAGGTTCCACTTGCATGGGAAAGTTAACCTAGGACTAATGACCAATGCCACAGTTATTCCGGCACCGTAAAAAACCGTGTCATCCAAGAGACTTGGAATGGGACGGGAAAGTCAGCTGTATCTTTTCTCGTTCGCATGTCAACGGGCAGCCAGTTGTCGGTCGCGGTAGATCTTGCGGGACTACTTGCACATGGGTGGGACACCTCAGTTCTCACGGCACTGGTGTCTATGATAGTCCGCAAGGGACGCCTAGGTACTTCATCATTGGGGGTGAATATCAGGGGCACAACCTGCTTGCGTGAATTGGGTGGGCATGCGTTGTGCGGAGAAGGCAGTGATTGGCTTGGATCAATGACTGGGCCCCACACCATAGAAGTGTGGACGGGAATGTACGCCCGGTTGTGCAGCAAGGCTTTGATCTCTTTTGGAAGGACACACCTCTGCAGAGTGTAAAAAGATGTGACATGTTACCCCTTGTTCCGGGAAGGAACTGCGAACGCGGCAGGAAAGGTGCTCTCAAGGCATTATTACCTGTGTTGGCTGTTGGGCATAGTTTTCTACAGTAAAAGCAATCTTTCAAGAAAACCTTGATAAAACCTTGCATAGGCCTACGACTCTTTTGGGTCTGTGGCTATAGATAGTGCATATCACACAACTTCTTTCTAAAGAAACTTGCTGGGTAACGCTCGTTACTCACCCCAATCTCTTAAACCCTTGCTAGACTGTGAAGAGCTCGACGAAGCCACTCTGAACGCAATCGAAGGCCAGGACATCTTCTACGAGGAGCCAGATCTCTCTCGCGGCGTCGAAGGCGTGGATTACTTCATTCGCTACGGAGTATCCTCAGGCGAAGAGTCCGAGTGAAGGAGTACTAACTACTAGGATAGTATTGTAGTCGAGGAACCGAGCAACTGTAGAATATGAATAAGTTGTTGAGTTCTTCTCATGTTTAATTACCCGTTTAATTATTTCAAGCTTTCCAGTTGCTGTAAACACTAAGCACTTGAGATGTTCTCTTTACGGGAGCATTTCGTTATCATCACGCTTTGGTCTGTAATAATATGTGGATCAGTTTGTATTTGGGCCCGCAATGTTTCTGTTGTACCATTCTGAGGGATGTAATATTTGTGGAGGCTTGTTCCGCGAGTGTTATATCAACGACTTGCATACTACAACATGCAGTGGTATGCTGGGTCACCGCACTGATGTTGGGCTACCAACACACCTCCATGTGGAGTGACATGGCCCAACAAACTCCCCCTCCCGACATCATGGAGGGTCTCACTGCCTACCGGCAGTCATGCCGGCGAGCCGACGGCATACATCGAGCTTTTCTATTGTCACCATCTTGGTCAACATATCAGCCCCATTGTCATCTGTGTGCACCTTCTCAAGTTGCAATTGTTTGGAATTCAGCACGTTTCGAATCCAATGGTAGCGTACCTCAATATCCTTCGACCTTGAATGAAAACTTGCATTCTTACTTAGGTGAATAGCACTTTGGTTGTCACAAAATAGCACATACTTGTCTTGCTTAAACCCAAGCTCACAAGCCAATCTTTTCAGCCACAATAGCTCTTTGCTCGCCTCTGTTACTGAGATGAACTCGGCCTCAGTTGTGTTCAAAGCCACACACTTTTGCAACCTTCTTTGCCATGACACTGCTCCCCCTGAATGGGTAACCAAATAACCTGAGGTAGACTTTCTGCCATCAATATCTCCAGCCAAATCTGAATCTGAATATGCAATCAGCTTGGCCTCACTGCCACAAAAACAGAGCTTCATATTGGTGCTGCCTCGGAGATACCACAAGATCCACTTCACGGCCTCCCAATGTGGTCTTCCTGGATTAGACATAAATCTGCTCACAGTCCTAACCGCTTGAGCAATGTCAGGCCGTGTGCATACTATAGCATACATCAAACTCCCAACCGCTGAGGCATAAGGAACATTCTGCATTTCCTTTTCCATCTTTTTAGTGAAGGGACATTGCTTCTTGCTCAACTTAAAATGAGCTGCTAGTTGATATGTTGCAAACGTATCTATAATTTTTGATGCTCCATGCTTGTTTTACACCAATTGCTATATGTTTTGTCTATACTTTGTGGCACTTTTATAATTTATTTGGACTAACCTACTAATAGTTGCAAAAGTGCACAATGTTCTTGTTTTACACTTTGATGTGTAGGAATTACCAAGAATACAAGTGGAAACCTTGTTGGAGTCAAATTGGCACTTTTCCAGAAATTTGTGCCAGAACTCTTTTCGAAGATGGTACAAAGCTAGAGTACACAAAATATCTGAATAATAACATGTACTTGTTCAACATGATACAAAGCTCACGATCACATAAAGATCACATCAT
Organism: Dactylis glomerata; assembly: GCA_007115705.1. Lineage (NCBI taxonomy): Eukaryota > Viridiplantae > Streptophyta > Magnoliopsida > Poales > Poaceae > Dactylis > Dactylis glomerata. The sequence continues at coordinate 5,161 of QXEO01002112.1, forward strand.
GGGAGAGAGAGGTGAACCACATAGCTACCGGTAGAGCCCTCAGCCCCGGGGATGAACTACTCCCTCCTCATCATAGGAGACAGCAAGGTTGATGGAGATGGCGGTGAGGTCGATGGAGACGGCGGAGACGGCGATGGAGACCGATGGAGATGGCTCCGGGGGCACTTCCCCGTCCCGGCAGGGTGCCGGAACAGAGACTTCTGTCCCCCGAAATTCGTCGGTGGCGGCGGCGGAGCTACGGAACTCTTTCTGGAAATCTGATCGGGCCCTTAGGTTTTTCTCGTCAGGGGGTATATGTAGGCGAAGGGGGACTGTCAGAGGAGGGACCACGGCCCCTCACACGGGCCCGGCGCGGCCAGGGGCCTGGCCGCGCCACCCCTGTGTGTGGGGGCCACGTGGCCCCCCTCCGTCAGGTCTTCTGATCTTTGGGAGCTCCCCGGTGAAATATGACTTCAGGAACTTGTTTCGTCCAATTCCGAGAATATTTCCTGTGTATCACTTCTGAAACCAAAAACAGCAGAAAACAGGGAACTGGCACTGTGGCACTTCGTTAATAGGTTAGTTCCGGAAAGTGTATAAAAATGCCACTAAGTGTAACAAAACAATAGGCAAATGGTGTAAAAACAAGCATGGAGCATCAAAAATTATAGATACGTTTGAGACGTATCATACACCAATTGCTATATGTTTTGTCTATACTTTGTGGCACTTTTATGATTTATTTGGACTAACCTACTAATAGTTGTAAAAGTGCACAATGTTCTTGTTTTACACTTTGATGTGTACGAATTACCAAGAATACAAGTGGAAACCTTGTTGGAGTCAAATTGGCACTTTTCCAGAAATCTGTGCGAGAACTCTTTTCGAAGATGGTCACGTTACGGGTTGAAGACGGCGTCAACCGGAAAACTCTTCAATTACAAAGTTGTAGGTAATTTCACGGCGAACGTTCTGGACATAAAATTCACCTGATTCCGAGTCCGAACGGCCAAGATAAGCCCGATCCATTGCGGCCCAAGATGGGGAGACGGGAATCCGAGAGACTATATAAAGGGAGGAACCCTAGCTCGTGGGGGACACCTCCACCCACGAATTTGCAGCCACCAGAGCCATGTTTTTGCCTCCCCCATGGATCCCATCTCCATGGGGGAGGGCTCCCTTGAAGCCATGAAGGAAGGGGGCTAAGGGGCGGCGCTCCCCCATGATGCCGGCGGCGGGGGAGTCCCCCGCGCCGCCGCCAGCGCTGTCGCCACCGCGCCGCCCGCGCCCCTCGCTGCTCATCCCCGCCATCTTCACCGCTATCTCCATCACCAACTCCTCCTATTATGCAGTGGTTCATCCTCCCACACACCTCTGTACCGTCCTATGTAAACATGGTGTTTGATGCTATAATATTTATCCTATGATCTATGTCATGTTTGCATAGTTTATTTATTCTTAGATTAATTTGTTAAATGTCTTTGGTTTATTAGAGTTGTATGTTGATATGGTACTGTCCTTTGCTGTCTATTATATTTATGCGCGCATGGATTATAAATCTTAGGGTTAGTAGTATGTGCAAAAGGAAGGGGGTAGTTCTACCGGAGTGACAGAAACCCGAGGACGCGAACCGGAACGTTGCACGTATGGGAGTAAGAGGACCATTAGCTTAAGGCTATGGTTGGGGAAACCTTAATGCATTGTTAGTAGTTACGGATGTTTGCTAACAATCCAATCATAAGTACTTGTAATCCCAAGTAGCGGAGCGCATGTAGATTTAGCCTCTCCCACATAGAAAACTGCATCGAAGACAATGAACTCGATATCTTCACTAGTTAATCTTGGACAAAGCCACCACAATTACCACCACTATTCCACACTCATGGTACTGTTATTTTATGTTTGCTTAGTATACTTTATTGCTGCAGCACTAACATTTACTTTCTCGTATTTATTATCTTGCAAAGCTATCTCTCATACCCATATTGTTGCACTAGTTTTATTTCCTAGATAATGCAAATGTTTAGTGTGCGTAGAGTTGTATCAGTGGTTGATAGAACTTGAGAGAACATTTATTCTACCTTTAGCTCCTCGTTGGGTTCGACACTCTTACTTATCGAAAAGGCTACACACGATCCCCTATACTTGTGGGATATCAAGACCTTTTCTGGCGCAGTTGCCGGAGAGCAATAGCGTGTGGGTGAATATTCTTGTGTGCACTTGTTTGCTTTATCTCTAAGTAGTTGTTTACTTTCAGTTTTAAGTTGTTCTCTATCTTTGTATGGATAGGGAATGCAAATTACAAAAAAATTAGTTGTACTTGTTACCTAAAAACGTTTTCAAAAAGGAAAGTGATTGGAAAGATGAGTAATGGTTAAGTGGGGGTCGATCTTGAACACTTGTGTTTATGCCTATGAAACCAAAACAAATCTTCCCGTGGAAGCTTTTCAGTTAAAAACTTGTATATATTGTATATATTGTACATATTCCTCTGTACCATAAAAGTAAAGTGATAATTGTAGTTCCTAGTTACTTGGAAGTTGATAGTTTTGCTTTGCTGTCCAAAAACAGATTTTTTGTGCTTCACCGTATAAAATGTTTAAAATCACCAGAACGTGATATTGACCTGAAATTTCTTGAGTGCAAATTAATGCTTATTATCTTTCTTTCATTAGACTAACTTTTTCTGATTTGAGTTACGTAGCTGTCTTAAAAAAATCGATTTTCACCGACTGTTCTGTTTAGACAGATTTCTGTGCTTCACTATAAAAAATCGTGAAAAATCTCAGAATAGTGTTTTGATCTGAAATTTTGTGTGCATAAACCTGAGATTATGATATGTCTTTATTTAGTTTGGAGTTTTTCGATTTGAGCTACTTAACTATCTCGTTGAGTGTCATCTTTACAGACTGTTCAGTTTTGACAGATTTCTTAGTTTATTCAATATTGTACTTGGTGTTATTAGTTTCATTAGTTTTTCGATGGACAATGGAAATCATGAATACCTTAGTATATACAGTGGCTAATGTTGAGTATAGATTATGAAACTTGTCAATGCTTGAAAATTAGTGGATTTTATTTAATGAATACTAACCCTACTAATGAGTTTTGTGAAGTTTTATGTGGATGTAGCTTGTAAGTTCTAATCAATATGGTGATATGAGATGAACAAGAAGACGCGAGAGCTCAAGCTTGGGGATGTTTAGGTGCATCCCAAGAATATATTCAAGAAGATACAATTATCTAAGCTTGGGGATACCCGAGTCATCCCCCTATTCATCAACTAACATGAGGTTGTCTCCTTCATACTCTATATTACCCATCCACACGATATGTATTGTGCTAACTTGTATTATAGTTGCTTTTATATGTCTTGGTTTTATCTTCTTTAGTTTTATTAGGCTCTTTATTTTGTTTTTATTGCTTCTTTACTTTCACTTATAAATTAAAAACAACAAAAATAGTTCCTTTTGTTTTGCTTCTTTGTTTGGTTTTCTATTTTGTGCCTAGCTCAAAGGCGTTAAAGAAAAGCACTCTTGGGAGATAACCCATTATTTTATTTTCAGTACTTTTTCTTTTATTTGAGTCTTGAAGTTATTACTACTGTAATAACCACTCCTTATCCTTTTTATTCTGTTGTTGTGCCAAGAGAAGCCTCTAATTCGAGTGAGGTAAGATTTGGGGATGTTGCTGTCCTGAACAAGATTTTTGTACTGTACTGTAAAAATTCGTGAAAAATCTGTGAAAATCTTTTGGACCTGCGATTTCTTGTGCTTATTTCTCAGGTTATATCTAAACTTTCGTTAGTTGAACACTTTTTTATTTGAGCAACAGAAAACCCCTTAAAAATCGACCTTTGTCAGCTGTTCTGTTTTGACAGATTTCTGCCACTATTCGTTGTTGCCTCTCGAACGCTTTCTTTTTGAGTTCTTTCGATCACAGAACTTTTGGGGAAGTTGCTACAGTAGTATATGCTTTATATGTGGTGATTTTGAGTTGAAACTTGAAGCAAAAGAGGTTGATTCATTATTACGCTTACACTAATGTTGCTAATAGAATTGTGTTGAGTTTTGTATGAAGGAAGTTTTCAAGTGTTGGGATTGGAGAATGATGAGATGAGTTGAAGAATGGACAAAAGCTCAAGCTTGGGGATGCCCATGCAACCCCCAAGAAATATACAAGAAGTACAAGCGTCAAAGCTTGGGAATGCCCTCGAGGCACCCCTTCTTCATCGGCAAAAATCAGGTCACCTTTCAAGACACTATATTTTTATTGCTTCATGCACTATACATTTTTCTTGGAGCGTCAGTTGTTTTAGTTTTCAGTTTAGTTTAGTTTAGTTTAGTTTAGTTTGCTACAATAAATGGTTGGACCCCAATAAATTTCTTTTGAAGGAGATGTACTCGTTTTCATTTGCCAAGAACACTCAGTTTTTCACTCTTATCGTTTAACGAGTGTTCTTCTTTTTCTGCTACTGCGTTTAGTTTTCAGTTTTCGCCTTCATTTTTATTCAGATCTTCTTATATCTTTTTATCAAGGTGTATTTTTTTGCCTCTGGACCATATTGGTTTTCATCAAAAGAGTTGAGTTAAAAAAGTTCGAATGGTGTTGGAAAAGAGAAAAAGATTTATGCAAAAAAGTGGTACAAAAAGGAGCTTGTTTAGACTGCGGCTTAGACTTTTGCATGTCATGCTTGATGTCTTTTTGATAGTATGCTTAGTGATTTTTGCTGTAGCATGACTTGTCTCAAATGACAGAGATTGCATAATGAGCCTTTGAAAAAATCATGCATTGTTTTTATTATTTGGAAGCATTATTTTGGTTTTCTCCTTGATGCTTTATTTGGGTTGACTTGGCGCATGCTCACACATGTTAGACTCATACAAAGTTGCCATAAGCCTCTATGATCATTTAGTTTTTGACTTTTGATGCCATCTTATGCTTCTTTTAATGTTGCTTTGTCGCTTTGCATGATTATGGCCGTTATTGCTCTCTTAGTTGGTCGCTCCTAGTCTTTTGCTAGCCCTCGTTTTGTACTAAGTATGAGCGCTACTCGTGCATCCAACCCCTAAAAACCAAGTTATTCCAATGTGTCCACTATAAATTCCTATGCATGGTATTTGCAAGCCATTCCAAATAAAATTTTCATGTGCTACCTTTCAAAAAAACCTTCAAAATACTTCTCATTTTGTGACACTGTTTTCAGCTCATGGGGACGTAGTGCTCGGATTTGCTATCTTCCATATTGTTTTATTCCAAAAAGAAAAAAAAAAGACAAAAAAGGAAAGAAAAAAAGCACTCCTCCATGGTATGTGAATGTTGGTGGGCACCCGATGGAATCGGTTAGCCATGGTTTGTGAAAGGAAAAAAAGGTGGGGAGGAGTGCCAAGCTTTATAAAAGAGCACCAAAGTGCCAATCTCTCTCTCAAAAACTTGCTTCATTTTTGTATGGAAGATAGTAATAACCCCATTGCCAGTCGTTGACAAAGACAACCACCTCTCAAAACCAAATTTTTATCTCTCTGTTTTACAAATGAAAAGCTCTAGCACATGTTTAATCACTGCTTCCCTCTGTGAAGGGCCTTTCTTTTACTTTTATGTTGAGTCTCCACCTTCTACCTTTATGCACCATCTAAGAGAGCATAGTTGCCATTCTGAGTTTAATGTGCATAGTCCCAAAGTTTATCATTGATTGATTTATGATTATGGTTTCACTTGTTCTTAAATTATTTGTATCTAGTCGCCCTTTTAAACTTGAAGGTGTCCTATGCATTTATGTTTTGCTATTACATGAAGGACAAGCTGAAAACCACTTGTTATGTTTTTCCATATGATTTGAACACACGTTTGACTTTCATTGTTTCATTATTCATGATCTTTCGTTTATGTTTCTTTTCATGTTATAACATGGTTGCTAAGTTTTTATTGTCAAGATTATGTCTCTTATGCCCATATTTTAAGTTCTTTGATCTCAGCACTCAATGCTTTACTTAGATGATCAAGATTATGATGGTGCATGTCACCTCAAAAATTATTATTTTTTGTTATCACGTACCTACTCGAGGACGAGCGGGAGCACAAGCATCATTAGAAACATCACATATGGGAGATAAAATATCATCAGAGCAAACTTTCTCCACTAAAGCTGGGGGACTAAAAATATCATACTTAACAAAACCAGCTTCCCCAAGCTTAGACTTTTCCATAGCATTAGCAATAACAGGATTCAAAGCATTCGTACTAATAACATTGCTATGCGAAATAAGCTCCAAAGGATTTTCAATTTTCTCATCAAATCTAAACTCGGAAAAAAGACTAAAGAACTCTTTGTTTTCCATTAAGCCTAACTAGTGAAAATAAAAACAAGAAACAAAAAGATGTAATTGCAGAATCTAAAGGAAATAACTCCGAGCACACACACAGGAGGATGCGAGTACCTTTTACCTTACCTCCCCGGCAACGGCGCCAGAAAAGAGCTTGATGTCTACGCACTTCTATTCTTGTAGACACTTGTTGGGCCTCCAAGTGCAGAGGTTTGTAGAACAGCAGCAAGTTTCCCTTAAGTGGATCACCCAAGGTTTATCGAACTCAGGGAGGTTAGAGGTCAAAGCTATCCCTCTCAAACAACCCTGCAATTACGATACAGAAAGTCTCTTGTGTCCCCAACACACCCAATACGCTTGTCAGACGTATAGGTGCACTAGTTCGGCGAAGAGATAGTGAAATACAAGTAGTAGTGATGATTATAAGTAGCAAATGTAACTTGGAATAAAAATCGCTGCGAGCAAACAAGTAACAAAACAGCAAGTAAACGATATGCAAAGCTTGGAAACAAGGCCTAGGGATCATACTTTCACTAGTGGACACACTCCCAACAATGTAACATGAATGAACAAGTAACTTCTCTTGCTAAGGTACTCTAAATTACTCTCCTATTGAATAACACTAATCACTGTGTAGTGGCTACAGAAGCACCCCTTAAAGTTCATCAAGTACTTGACAAACACCACTCATAGAGATATCCAAATCAGATCACAACTCAAGATAGAAATCATTGCAACTTAAACCAAGTACTAACACGGTGCACACACTCACACCTTTACACCATGAAAGGAGGAATAAATCACTCAAACTATCATAGCAATAATTATTCTCATAATCCACAAGGGATCACAATCGTAGCCTAAACCAAGTACCACCATGATGCACGCACTGTCACCGTTACACCATAACAGGAGGAATAGATTACTTTAATAATATCACTAGAGTACACAAAATATCTGAATAATAACATGTACTTGTTCAACATGATACAAAGCTCACGATCACATAAAGATCACATCATGGGAGAGAGAGGTGAACCACATAGCTACCGGTAGAGCCCTCAGCCCCGGGGATGAACTACTCCCTCCTCATCATAGGAGACAGCAAGGTTGATGGAGATGGCGGTGAGGTCGATGGAGACGGCGGAGACGGCGATGGAGACCGATGGAGATGGCTCCGGGGGCACTTCCCCGTCCCGGCAGGGTGCCGGAACAGAGACTTCTGTCCCCCGAAATTCGTCGGTGGCGGCGGCGGAGCTACGGAACTCTTTCTGGAAATCTGATCGGGCCCTTAGGTTTTTCTCGTCAGGGGGTATATGTAGGCGAAGGGGGACTGTCAGAGGAGGGACCACGGCCCCTCACACGGGCCCGGCGCGGCCAGGGGCCTGGCCGCGCCACCCCTGTGTGTGGGGGCCACGTGGCCCCCCTCCTTCAGGTCTTCTGATCTTTGGGAGCTCCCCGGTGAAATATGACTTCAGGAACTTGTTTCGTCCAATTCCGAGAATATTTCCTGTGTATCACTTCTGAAACCAAAAACAGCAGAAAACAGGGAACTGGCACTGTGGCACTTCGTTAATAGGTTAGTTCCGGAAAGTGTATAAAAATGCCACTAAGTGTAACAAAACAATAGGCAAATGGTGTAAAAACAAGCATGGAGCATCAAAAATTATAGATACGTTTGAGACGTATCATACACCAATTGCTATATGTTTTGTCTATACTTTGTGGCACTTTTATGATTTATTTGGACTAACCTACTAATAGTTGCAAAAGTGCACAATGTTCTTGTTTTACACTTTGATGTGTACGAATTACCAAGAATACAAGTGGAAACCTTGTTGGAGTCAAATTGGCACTTTTCCAGAAATCTGTGCGAGAACTCTTTTCGAAGATGGTCACGTTACGGGTTGAAGACGGCGTCAACCGGAAAACTCTTCAATTACAAAGTTGTAGGTAATTTCACGGCGAACGTTCTGGACATAAAATTCACCTGATTCCGAGTCCGAACGGCCAAGATTAGCCCGCTCCATTGCGGCCCAAGATGGGGAGACGGGAATCCGAGAGACTATATAAAGGGAGGAACCCTAGCTCATGGGGGACACCTCCACCCACGAATTTGCAGCCACCAGAGCCACGTTTTTGCCTCCCCCATGGATCCCATCTCCATGGGGGAGGGCTCCCTTGAAGCCATGAAGGAAGGGGGCTAAGGGGCGGCGCTCCCCCATGATGCCGGCGGCGGGGGAGTCCCCCGCGCCGCCGCCGGCGCCGTCGCCACCGCGCCGCCCGCGCCCCTCGCTGCTTATCCCCGCCATCTTCACCGCTATCTCCATCACCAACTCCTCCTATTTTGCAGTGGTTCATCCTCCCACACTCCTCTGTACCGTCCTATGTAAACATGGTGTTTGATGCTATAATATTTATCCTATGATCTATGTCATGTTTGCATAATTTATTTGTTCTTAGATTAATTTGTTAAATGTCTTTGGTTTATTAGAGTTGTATGTTGATATGGTACTGTCCTTTGGTGTCCATTATATTTATGCGCACATGGATTAAACATCTTAGGGTTAATAGTATGTGCAAAAGGAAGGGGGTAGTTCTGCCGGAGTGACAGAAACCTGAGGACGCGAACCGGAACGTTGCACGTATGGGAGTAAGAGGACCATTAGCTTAAGGCTATGGTTGGGGAAACCTTAATGCATTGTTAGTAGTTACGGATGTTTGCTAACAATCCAATCATAAGTACTTGTAATCCCAAGAAGCGGAGCGCATGTAGATTTAGCCTCTCCCACATAGAAAACTGCATCGAAGACAATAAACTCGATATCTTCACTAGTTAATCTTGGACAAAGCCACCACAATTACCACCACTATTCCACACTCATGGTACTGTTATTTTATGTTTGCTTAGTATAATTTATTGCTGCAGCACTAACATTTACTTTCTCGTATTTATTATCTTGCAAAGCTATCTCTCATACCCATATTGTTGCACTAGTTTTATTTCCTAGATAATGCAAACGTTTAGTGTGCGTAGAGTTATATCAGTGGTTGATAGAACTTGAGAGAACATTTATCCTACCTTTAGCTCCTCGTTGGGTTCGACACTCTTACTTATCGAAAAGGCTACACACGATCCCCTATACTTGTGGGATATCACTAGTGGACAACTGACTTCCCTTGCTTCGTCCATCTTGAACTTGCGAAGTACCTTCTCAATGTATTTCTCTTGAGACAAGTACAACTTGTTGGATTTTCTGTCTCTCTCAATTCTCATGCTGAGAATATACTTTGCTGGACCCAAGTCTTTCATGGCAAAACTTTTGCTCAACTCTTTCTTCAGTCTAGCGATCCTAGAGACATTCTTGCCAACAATCAAGATATCATCAACATAGAGCAACAAAATGATATAATCATCACCTGAGAAAATCTTAATAAATACACAATGGTCTGAGCTACATCGCTTGTAGCCTTGCTCCCCCATGACAGATTCAAACTTCATGTACCATTGTCTTGGTGCTTGTTTCAGGCCATAGAGACTTTTCTTCAGCTTGCACACATAGTCTTCTTTGCCCTTAACAAGAAACCCCTTAGGCTGCTCCATGCAGATTTGTTCCTCCAACTCTCCATGTAGAAAAGCTATCTTCACATCCATTTGATCAACCTCCAAGTTGAGACTTGCTGCCACGCCAAGGATCATTCTTATAGATGTCATCTTCACCACCGGAGAAAATATTTCATGAAAGTCAATACCCTTCCTTTGGCTGAATCCTTTCACAACTAGCCTGGCCTTGTACCTTAGATGTGACGTGTGCTCTTCTTGCTTGATTCTGTAGACCCACTTGTTCTTCAGAACTTTCTTGCCCTTAGGCAACTTCACCAGCTCATATGTATGATTCTGATGCAAGGAATCCATCTCTTTTTGCATAGCCTTATTCCACTCCTTCTTGTTCTCATTTTTCATTGCCTCTGAAAAGCACTCAGGTTTTGAACCATCAGACAATAACACCACATATTGGTCTAATGCATACCTAGTGTTAGGAACACGGTCTCTGCTGGACCGCCTGAGTGGAGCTGCTGGTGGACTATCTGGTACTGGTGCTTCTTGCTGATCATGATCATTTTCTTCGGCATCATCATACTCTTGATGCTAGGGAGCATCTTCTTCTCCACCTGTACCACTATGTGCATCATCTTGTATATCTTCTGCATCATCATTTTCAGGTTCTTGTTGGGCTGAATCTGCAGGTTCTGGGTCAGAATCAACTCTGTCTTGCTGCTGTCTTTGAGGAGGAACACCCACCGGAATTGACTCCGGAACTTTCTTCTTTGTCTTCATAATATCCTCAATTGTTTGGTCTTCAATAAACACAACATCACGGCTTCTCACAACTTTTCTTGCTATTGGATCAAGCAACTTGTAGCCGAACTGACCGCCTCCATAGCCAAGAAATATGCATTGTTGTGTCTTTGAATCAAGCTTTGACCTCTCATCTTGAGGGATATGAACAAAAGCCTTGCACCCAAAAACCTTCAGGTGATCATATGAGACTTCCTTGCCATAAAAGACCTTGTTAGGAATGTCTCCTTGCAATGGATAACTTGGTGAGAGATTGATAAGATAAACTGTAGCCAACAAAGCTTCTCTCCAATAATGTTTCGGTAGCTTTGAACTTGACAACAAGCATCTAACTCTCTCCACAATTGTCATGTTCATCCTCTTAGCAAGACCATTCAGCTATGGTGTCTTCGGAGGAGTAAATTGGTGCCTAATTCCCCGCTCCTTGCAATAGGCATCAAATGGGCCAATAAACTCTCCCCCATTATCAGTGCGAAGGCACTTGATCTTCTTCTCAGTTTCTCTCTCAACCGAGACTTGGAATTGCTTGAATACACTTAGTACTTGATCTTTGGTCTTCAATACATAGACCCAAACCTTTCTGGAAAAGTCATCAATAAATGTGACAAAGTACTTTGCTCCACCCATTGACCTCACCGACATTTTGCAAACATCGGAATGTACCCAGTCCAACACCTCAGGCTTCTTGTGAGGAGCTTGACTCTTGAATGCAACTCTGTGTTGCTTCCCCGCTAGACAATCTGAACACTTCTTAATGTGAACACCTTTCACACCTTTCAACAGATTTTTCTTGACTAGCATTGTCATTCCCTTCTCACTCATGTGCCCAAGTCTCTTGTGCCATAAAGCACACGCGTCTTCTTTCTGTAATGCATTGACACAAGCAGCAGAAAGTTTAGCATGAACATGATACAAAACTGAAACCATGTTACCTTTTGCAACAATCAGATTTCCTTTGGTGAGCTTGTACTGTGCATTTCCAAATCTGCTCAAGTACCCATGTTTATCAAGTAACCCGACCGAGATAATATTGAGCCGAAGGGCCTCAACATGCCTCACCGACTTGAGGACTAGTGTCGTACCATTTTTAATCTCCAAGTGCACATCTCCCCTTCCAATGATTTATGCTCTGTCATTGTTCCACATCTTCACAACAGCAAAATCACCGGCTGTGTAGTTGGTGAAGAGCTCTCTACGAGATGTAGCATGTATGGTAGCACCGCTGTCCGGAATCCAAGTCATATCATCACCATCTGCAAGATTGATGGTATCATCAGAAACTACAGCGATCCTCTCCTCAACAGTAGGACCAAATCTGCCAACATGTTCTTCATACATAAGAGACATGATCTCCTCAACTGCAAAAATATGGCCTCCCTCACTGTCGCTATCACTGTCAACTTGTTTCTGAACTTGCTTCTTCTTTTTCTTTTTGTCCTTCTTCCATTGTTCACAATGCCACTTGATGTGGCCTTTCTCATGGCAGTGATGGCACACAAAATCAGCATACTTGCCCTTGGATTTGCTTCTACTTCTTTCTCCCTTTCCCGGACCTCTATTCTTGCTTCTCCCCCGTGACTGAGTCACCAACACTTCTGAGTGTGAAGAAGAACCGTCCTTATCAGCAATTTTTCTGGACTCTTCATTTCGTACCCTGGTCTTCACAAGGTTCCAAGTGACAATACCATTAGGTGCTGAATTGCAAACGGTGACCTTAAAGGTCTTCCAAGTATCCGATAATGAGCCCAGTAGCAGTAGGGCTCTCACTTCATCTTTAAATGTGATTCCCATTGAAGATAGCTGATTTATAATGCCCTGAAACTCATTTACATGATCTGCAATTTGAGTTCCCTCCTTGTACCTCAAACGCATCTATTTCTTGATCAAGAACATCTTGTTGGTACCTTCTTTGCGAGCATACAACTCATCCAATTTCTGCCATAAGGTGTGTGCACATGTCTCATCAATGATATGGTTCAAAACATTGTCAGCGACCCATTGTCGAATAAACCCACAAGCTTGTAGATGAAGTACATCCCACTGATCTTGCTTCATTTCACTAGGCATCTCAGTGGTAAACACTGGCTTCCAGTATTCCTTTACATATAGCAAATCCTTCATCTTGCTCTTCCAAGCTTGATAATTTGTACCATTCAATGATATCATTCTGTTGGTATTCACTTCCATCTTTCACACAAGCAAACTGCACTCAACTGAAAGCAAACCTTGCTGAAATTTGTGTACAAACTGAACCTCAGCTCTGATACCACTTTGTTATGGCAAGCCGGGCGTGACACGCAACTCGGACAAACCACTACTTGCTTATGTGAATAACTTGAGGATAGTTTCAACCAATAGATGCAGCGGAAATATAAACACAAACACAATGCACAAGTGACACAAGGATTTATGTGGAAAACCTCCTCAAGGTGAGGAGGGGAAAACCACGGGTGTGGACCAACCGGTCCACGCAAGCTTCACTATGAGCAACCTTGGTACAGAGTCTCTCTAGAACCTTTAGAGATCACAACACACTTCTCCTCGTTGCCCACCGGCAACAACAACAACCGCAAGAGGTAAGATACAACAAAGACAGGGATATCACAGTTTCTGTCCTCTCCAGCAATCAGCAAACTGCTCTCAAACCACAGATCTAAACAGCACGAAACTTGGTAGACAAGTAGACATATGAGTTCCCAACATACTAACCAAAAATCAACTCAATCAGACACCATTTACCTACCCAAACTGTTCGTCTCCCAAACCTACTCTGTGCTGAAACTGCAGCAGACCGAACTGACAAAACTGCTCTCAAATCTGAACCTCCACTGACCCAAATCTCAACCTGTGTAACCAGATCGAAGTACTCAAAATAAGGAACGAGCTCACCAAGTTTGGAGCCAATCCAAACACGTTTGAGCCTCCAAACACCAGCTTGAAGACAGACCGGTCAGATCTCAGAAATCTGGACAGATTCACCTCTTCTTCTTCTACCCCTCTTCTCACTTGGTTGTGGTGTTCTATTGTGTTCTCTCACCCTTTCACAGTAGCAGCCACGTTCTTGGCTTGCCCTTGCTTGTCTCTCTCACACAGCCACCAAAGTGGCTAGGGTTTTCTTCTTTATACCTCTTAAGGAGACATCTCAACTGTTGGATGCGAACCTCGATTAATGATTGATACGTGTTGAACTTCTTAGACTGATGTTGGGCTGCCAACACACCTCCATGTGGAGGGACGGCCCAACAGGATCAACGAACGATGTAGAAGACAAGAGCCCGGACGTTGGATCCGCCTTCAACGGTTATGATGTAATCCCCGCTGTTCACTAGGCGCTGCAAACCAGATCACATTGGAGCGCCGATACGCCGACAGCAAACAACGTACGTGTCCACACCACACGGTCGTCGTATAGTCAAATTTGTCAACAGAAACAAGGACTCAAAAGACAAAAAACCAGCGTCCACTCCGCTCAACATTTATTCCTCTCTCGAGGAGCACCGCCGCTGCCAACCGAAACATCCCCGTACACAATACAGTACTACTACTAGCATCTCATCATTAAAGACACTGACCATTTAATCGCCCAGTAATCACGCATCGTACTACTCCCCCTAATCTTACTTTAATCCAATCTCCTGCTAAATTAATGGTGACGACCTGCCCGTTATCCCCTTCTTATACCACCGCTCCGCCTCGCTCCAGTACAGCACCGCCCCACTTCACAGTTCACACCCCCTCACATGCTCATGGCGCCTCCGCCCTTGCTCTCACTCTCCGCGCTCCTCCTCCTCCTCCTGCTCGCCGCCTCCGTCTCCAATGCCGCCGCCAAGCCAGTCCAGACCCAGTCCCTCCTCGTCACCCCTCTCTCGCCAGAGCCTTCTTCCGGCCCGTCCGAGCTAGCCAGGGACGACGAGAAGGACGTGTTCGACGGGAACCTCGCCGCTGCTGCCGAGGACGCCGCCGCGTCGACGGTCCGTTTCAGCGTGGTCCACCGTGACGACTTCGCGGTGGACGCCACCGCGGCCGAGCTGCTCGCGCACCGGCTGGAACGGGACGGGAAGAGGGCGTCCCGGATCTCGGCGGCCGCGGGCGCGTCAACAAACGCCACACGCGGCGGCGGCGGGGTCGCGGCGCCGGTGGTGTCCGGGCTGGCGCAGGGGAGCGGGGAGTACTTCACCAAGATCGGGGTGGGCACGCCAGCGACGCCCGCGCTCATGGTCCTCGACACCGGCAGCGACGTTGTGTGGCTGCAGTGCGCTCCCTGCAGGCGCTGCTACGACCAGTCCGGCCCGGTGTTCGACCCGCGCCGCTCGTCCACCTACGGCGCCGTGGACTGCGCCGCGCCGCTCTGCCGCAGGCTGGACTCCGGCGGCTGCGACCTGCGCCGGAAGGCGTGCCTCTACCAGGTGGCCTACGGCGACGGCTCCGTCACGGCCGGGGACTTCGCCACCGAGACGCTCACCTTCGCGGGGGGCGCACGCGTGGCGCGCGTCGCGCTGGGGTGCGGCCACGACAACGAGGGCCTCTTCGTGGCGGCGGCGGGGCTCCTCGGGCTCGGCCGCGGCAGCCTCTCCTTCCCCGCCCAGATCTCCCGCCGCTACGGGCGGAGCTTCTCGTACTGCCTCGTGGACCGCACCTCCTCCGCCACCCCGTCCTCCACCCGCGCCTCGACCGTGACCTTCGGCTCCGGCGCGCTCGCCTCCACGGCGGCCGCCTCCTTCACCCCGATGGTGAAGAACCCGCGGATGGAGACCTTCTACTACGTGCAGCTCGCCGGCATCAGCGTGGGTGGCGCGCGTGTGCCGGGCGTGGCGAACTCCGACCTGCGCCTGGACCCGTCCTCGGGGCGCGGCGGCGTCATCGTGGACTCCGGCACCTCGGTCACCCGCCTCGCCCGGCCCGCCTACACCGCCCTCCGCGACGCGTTCCGGGCCGCCGCGGCCGGGCTCCGTCTCTCCCCGGGCGGGTTCTCCCTGTTCGACACGTGCTACGACCTGAGCGGGCGCAAGGTGGTGAAGGTGCCGACCGTGTCGATGCACTTCGCGGGCGGAGCGTCGGCGGCGCTGCCGCCCGAGAACTACCTGATCCCGGTGGACTCGAAGGGCACCTTCTGCTTCGCGTTCGCGGGGACGGACGGCGGCGTTTCCATCATCGGCAACATCCAGCAGCAGGGGTTCCGGGTCGTCTTCGACGGCGACGGCCAGCGCGTGGCCTTCGTGCCCAAGGGCTGCTGATTATTGGGAGTGGTAGCACTGCGTGTAACAGAGAGAGAACTTGGATTAGCGGATGAATGTGTGTCCTGCTTTGTTTCTAGTCATAGTTTAATTACGAGGGAGCTTTGGATGCTGTAGAGCCCTGGCGGTGCGCAGAGTTGTCGGGCGTGCTTTGAGAGGAGGATAAGACGGTTTGTTTGTTGAAGGCTGTAAAAGTGATGGTTAAAAAACAGGCTATCTACTTTGCTTTTTTTCACGCAACAATTTTACCTTTCTACTACGCGCTAGCTGTTCTGTCTTGAGTTGTGTTTGTACTGCACTACTGCTACTGTAAAAACTGCTGTCAGCACAAATCAGGTTGCTCCTAGTTTAATCACACTGAGCTCGGACAACTAGACTTGTTTCATCTAAATATTAATAAAATTGTTTTATTTTCAAAAATTAATAAGGCAGAGAGTGTTTACCAATATAGACCTATCCGTGTCTTAGACTTATATGTCTGTTGATGAACGAAACTTTTAAGATATTTAAAAAAATGGCCATAATTAGACTGAACATAATTACCGATCACGTAGTTCAACTTACAACTTTCACGCAATGAAGGAATATCACCGATAGAGTTGTAATCTTGCATGAAGCGGTCCATAAGCTACATTACAAAAAAGTTAAATGGGGTAATTCTAAAATTAAATTTTGAAAAGGCGTATGATAATGTTAAATGGTCTTTCCTACAACAAACATTTAGGATAAAAGGTTTTCACAGGAACGGCGTGCTTTTGATCTATAATTTTGTGTCTAGAGGTAGTATGGCCATCAAGGTCAACGACGACATTGACGTTACTTCCACACAAGACGATCTATTATCACCAATGCTTTTTATTATAGTGACTGATATGTTTGCTATTATGATTGAACGCGTAAAAGTTAATAGTTAAATTGAAGGTGTACTCCCACATCTCGTTGATGGGGATTGTCCATTTAGTACGTCGATGATCCAATTCTCTTTATGGAATATGATCTCAAAAGGCTAAATGTCTAAAATTAATTTTGGCGGCCTTCGAGCAACTTTTGGGGTTAAAGATCAATTTTCTTAAGGTTGAGTTGTAACACGGCTAGCAATACACTGACTTGTTTAGTTATGGGCAAAGTCAGTTTCCTATTAGGTATTTGGGGATCCGATTCACTATCGAAGACTCACAACTGTTGAATGGAAACTAGTTGAGGAGAGACCACAAAAATATCTTAGTAGTTGGAAAGGAAAGTTGTTGTCCTTAGAAGAAAGGTTGGTACTCATTAACTTAGTACTTACTAACATGAAATTGTATATGATATCTTTCTCCCTCTTAAGAGAAGGTGTTTTACACAAGCTTGATTATTATCGACCTAGGTTTTTTTTAGCAAAGGGACAGTGAGAAAAACAAATATCGACCGATTAAAAGGAGTGTGGTTTGTAGACCAAAGGATCAGGACGGGCTAGGAGTTTATGACCTTCAAGTCAAGAACTCAGCTCTCCTTGGTAAATGGCTTTTTAAGCTGCTTATTGAAGATGGTTTTTTTTGGCAAACTATCCTAAAGATAAAATATGTTGGATCAAAGGCGTTTTCCCGGGTTATCTGGAAATCTGGTGACTCGCACTTCTTGGCGGGACTCATGGCTATGAAGAAGTTTTTCTTCCGCTATGAATCTTTCTCGATCAACAATGGATCACATATATGTTGTTGGGAGGATTAGTGGCTTGGAAATGCAACTCTGCAGTAAAGTATTCCATGCGGTAAGCTTGAGACCAATTAAATCTCGTCTGAATGACACATCCGGAGAGGTGAGTTTGTTTTTACCATAGCAAAGATATCATTTCTGTGACGTACAATGTTATACAGCGCAATATACATCGTTTGTATACGATTGAAAAATACAACAAGGTATAATTTTTCACGACATGAGTGGCCGCATAATCTACGAATTGGTCCATCACCATCTTCTTTGACGCTTTACAATTACTCTTGATGATATGTAATTTGTTTTGTTTTTTTTTTAACTTTGAGGCTTTATAGACTGTTGTGTGCATCTCAGTTATACAAACTAGATGATACCCCGCGCGTTGCTGCAGATTTATTATGAAAGTAACCCTATAAAAGAAGGTAATGAAAAAGGTTAAAACAAAATGAAATCCATAATGTATTAATACAACCTTCATAGATATACTATAAACATAATTCAATAGGTGAAAACCCAAAGTAAAGCGAACCACCAAATAATAAATACTACTGTATTGCTATCTTTAGAGAAGGTATCAAAAGACTTGTGTACATGAACAAATTACCAATATCTGCATTGCCAAACAATAAAGCCCTACTGTATCTCATCAGGCGAATCTAGTACATACTGTCGAGACCGCAGGAGAAGGCATTCACGTGGACCTCTTTGTACTCTACTAGGTAGGATAGCGCGGCGCGCGCTTGCCCGCCTAACGGCGAGCAAGCAGGTATAAAAACGCAATAAAAAAGAAACACAATATTATTTAATAATATTATAAAATAGTAGTTTCAGATGTTAGAGAAATAGATTTCATATTGCAAACAATATCGCAAAAGTTCTTAATCAAAATAAAAGGAACCGACATGTACAATATGAATTATAGTTTCAAGCAAACAAAAAAGAAGATTAACATACAAGAATGTACATTTCATTCTGATAGCAGTTGATATATCATAAGTAGCATATTAGAGGCATGTACAATACATAAGTTTATAGAATAAGTGGTAAGTAGTAGGCATCATAAAGTTTACACATGGTAATGGCTAGGGCTGGGCAAAACTCTATCAAAATAGACATGTTATATTATAGAACAACAACCTCTAAAAATGTCTTACTCTCTCCATCTTGATCTCTAGCTTGGCACCTCTAGATTTGAGTCCTTTTGCAATCCAATATAAGTTTGTAGCGCATTTTATACCATCATTTATGCCTTCCATGCCACTATGATAGGAGAAAACCGCTACGTATGAAGGGGAGTCAAAAAGAAACACATATGTCTCGCACATAAAAACCAACCCGTACTGAGTTTCTCAGCTTTAATTTCTGTTTTCCTAAGCTGAATTCTACGATTTCAGTTTTCTTCTTTTAACTGCTTTTTTTGTTGGATACTCTCTTCTTCCAATAGTTTTTATTGGCCATAGTTTTAATCCTTGACTGTGGTATTACTTGCACTTTCTAGATATCTAATAGCGAACCTGTATTGTGTAATTCATAGCATGGCGTGTCTAGGTCTGTTAGTTTGTGTGTTTCGATTTAACATTTGGCAGTGCACATACATGCATTTGAACAGGAGGAAGTATTGTTTTCGGAAAGGACCTAGGAAAGCGTGGCACTTGCCCACCTATTGGCAGACAACCAACAATGTATAATTTTTTTGAGAGAAAATAAAGCTACGATAGCATAAAAAGGATTTTAACACATTGGGGTTGTCACAGCGATCAAGTCTCTACGGTCATGGCAACGTTCATAACTGTAAGTCCAAAAACAAATTATGTACAACTGTTTGCAAAACAAGTATGTACAAAGTTATCTTACACTTGTTTGCTAAGACAATCTTAATGATTATCCATTGTGTCCACAGATAAACATGGAGATGATAACTTAACTAACGATCTTGAACAATCTTTTCTTGTGTACCAAACGAATGTCAATTATTGCTTCTTTAAGCAAAGATTCATCAATGGCTACTCAAAACCTTGATAAGGTAAAGATAATTATGTAGAAATCTAGAAAATGACGCTTGACAAAAAACAGGAAGGAACATACAGGTTTAGATAAATAACTGCCAGCTTGAACCATTTAGCACTCTTGAAAAGTTAAGTATGGGACACTAATATTTTATAGCATAATTTGTAAACTAATGATAAAGAAAAAAATCCACCTTATGAGTCCATGGTGAGATTCTTTTACATGATATAACCAGAAGAATGTAGAGTTTTAAAGAACAAAAAGATGTAGAATCAAAATCTAGCAGTTACAAACAATGTTTTTTGTATGAAGATAATAAAAGCTAAAGGAATTGGATCACGTTCATAAATTATTTGTAGATTACCCTAGAAGTCTCAGGGGGAATACATTGCACTTACAATTCTGTCATTGATACAACACCATGAAGAAGACCAGAGGTGCCACTCAAAACCGGAAGAAGTGCAAAAAGAAGACCAATAGCACAATCCTAAGAGGAAAGCTTGTCAATAAATGGCAACTGGCATAAAAGGGGAAAGGAGAGCATGATACTACGATTAGATCATGTATTGAAACTTAGAAGGTGTAAGTATCAGGAGTAAGGATCTAACAACATCAAGTGTAACTAAAAATGAAATTAGAAAGGGAAAGAAGCATCATTCCATTCAACTCAGGCATCTGGCTGATGTACTCGAAAATTCCCAGCTAGCTTTATCACTACATGAAGACAACACCGTAGCATGATATAAACAATATGTACACTCAAGTTCACATATCTGCTGAAATGATAACAGGGGGTAAATCTGATAACAACTAAAGTGTTTTTGAACACTGTAGGTATATACTGTATAAGTTATTACTTAAATGGCATGTACCTATAAGGCAATAAAAGAGACACCTCAAGAAAAACAGTTACTAAGCAGCTCAGCTAACTGAATCTGAAATAAACATTGGTATGACCAAGTGACTAACAAATCGCTAGTCTTGACAAAATATCAGTAAGGAATCGGAACATAGTCCAGTAATCAAACTATTGAAGAGAGCTCTTCTAGATTAAAATTCTTACATGTGCACTTGTGCAGGAGACTATCCAGCACAGAAACACAAGGAGCGAACAAGATTCGCGGCCACTTTACCTAGCATGAATAATAAGCATACAACTCCTAAGTATTTGGTACCATATGTAGGTCTCTTACTCTGAACTTTATTTTTCCTTTTTCGAACTTCGGGGTTATATCAAAATATCTGATTAATATTGCTAGGTTTCAACATCACGACCCCACAAGCAATTAAAAGAGTTTTACCATCTCTACCAGAACATTGGATCACACAAGTACACGCAAAATCAATTTATAGTTGCTATTCTATACATCAATGGTAGGAGGCTCGCCCTTCTAACCAACCTGGAACTTGTTCCTTAAAGAATAGGAACACGACTCATTATTTTCCTCCATGTGGTTAATGGAAATGAATAAAACAAATAGATATGGGATTAGAAGTAGCAAGCCTACATGCTTTTCCATTACTTACCTAGCAGAATAGCAAATGTTGTTGCAGATCTTCATGGTTTTGGTCGTTGTCTATCAGCCTAAATCAATCATGTGTATACCCATAATGGATAATTGGCTATTACTATTTTATAATTTGTACACCAGTGGAAGATCCAAACAACAAGGTTTATATTTATACTAAGCCAGATCATTAGCTGGATATGTGCTTCTCTCTTGATGCACAAGCTAAGATGATATCTTGCATTACACAAGAAAAACAAGACCACTAGAAGAATCCTATATGATGGATGCTACTGTCCTGCTGAATTGATTCCTTAACCAATGACATACAGTTTGTCCCACTAAAAGACTTGGAGCAAACTTTTCTTTCCTTGACCACATAAGGAGCTCGACATACTCTCATACTTATCTGACCCAAGCATACAAATTTAAGGAACAGAATAATTGGAGATACCTCTGTTTCTGCAGGCTGTTCAGTTGTTTACTAATGAAATCACAGTACTCCTCGATAATAATGTCATAATAAAAGGCATGGTTCATCTTGATAATCAGCGCATCCATCTTCATTTCAGAGGGGGAGATAAGCAGAGAAAGGAAACAACATCAGCAATTCAGTCATCACATCCACATATATTTTCTCTCTAGTAAAATGGACAGGATTTTATCACCAGTCATCAGTAGAAAAATCGGCAACTTTTCCGGCAGAGAAAGAGGAACAGACTGCAGTTTTCATAGTCCAGCTTCAAACCAGAATCGTTTATGCCTGCAGAGCAATGCAGTTTAGAGATATGGTGGGCAAGCGAGAGAGCTAGCCAGAAAAAGGGAAGCAAACTCGTCCAAAGGCGTCTGTGTTGTGACCTCGGACAGGAGCTTAGCGACTGCTTCTTCCGGCGTATGACGACCAGCCCGTGTGGATGTATTTGACCACATGCTTGCTGCTGCATCCATTGTTCGACAACACATCAACTAATTACTCCAACCACGAGTCCACCACCACGCGCCACCGACAAGAAACCACCGAAACACATTTGCCTGCAACATGCCGAGCCCTTGAGCTTGTTGCTGAATTCAAATAATCAAATCTCTAGTATATGAATGATAACAACCTAACATATATTTGCAAAAAAAAGTAGGCCAAAATATCCAATTTATTTGTACCTAGTCGACCGAATTGGGGCCATCATTTGTTGATGTCTGATGGAGATTAGAAACGCGGAGTGCCGCCTGGGCCTCCTCTTCCTCCTCCCTCACCTACTCTGCTTCCCTGGCGCCTGGGCCTCCTCTTCCTCTTCCTCGCCTACTCTTCTTCCCCTCTCCATCTCCCTCTGTTTCCTCGAATTCCTCCCATTCTTAGTGGTGGCGGCCCACTGCGGTCAGCTCAGACCCATGGAGGTGCAGCTCCGGATCCTCCTCTTCCTGCTCCCTCACCCGCTCATCTTCCCTTCTCCATCAACCTCTCTGCCCCAAAGCACAATGTGAGCACCAGTTCACTACCAGGGCAAGTAAATTCTCATGAGTATCTCAACAAACTAAAATAAGCAAGAAGCAAGTGACAAAGATCCGTGGAGAAACAAGAACAAAAGGTAATATCATCGCCACAGCCTACAAAGATATAGAAAATACAATGAATTGAGATGATACCTGCAGTTCACAGCAGCAGCAGGCAGACACCATCCTCACCTTTATTGAGACGAGAAGAACGGGAAGGAGAGGTTAGAGGCTTGATGCAGGCTGCGGTGCTTGGGGGAGGGCGGGAGCCATACGAGATGAGGACGACGATGAGGCAGTCGCGACGGAGAAGAAGAAGATGATGCCCCGCGCCGGTGCAGCCTTCCCGTGCTCCTCCTCATGGCCAACGATATGGAGTAGGGCAAGATAACCTTGCTCTGGCAGCTAGAGGCAGAGGACATGGCCGAAATCGACCGGGATCTTGAGCAAAATCGGTGGCGGCTAGGGTTTCATGGAGGGGAGGCGGGGCAGGTTTGGGCAAAGGGAAAAGGAAAAAATGAGATGAGTTGAGGAAGGAAGGCTTCTCTACTCATCCCTTGGAAGGAGGGAGCCGCCGGCGACGCTGTTTGCCCCCGTACCCGGCGATGAAGCTCCGATCGCCACCACGCGTACGACGCCGTCCTCTCCACAGTCTCCCAACACAAAATGATACGTGAAATGTCTATTATGCCCCTGAGTAGCGAGCCAAATTACCGGGCAACCACCGCGTCTCTCTCCTCACTGCTTGCAAACACACAGCGAGTCCAGCTCCGTATCTCACTGACAAATGGCCCACGTAAGATGCAGGCCCCGCAAATCAGTGAAAGTAGCTAGAGTAGTGACAGGGCGGGTGGATTTTCTGAGCCAAACAGTAGTAGAAATGGACGGCCAGGATCAATTGTAAACCCTCATCCAACGGCTGGGAACTCAGATGGCCTGAGAGCAAGGGGTGTCATGCGGCTATATTTTGATGAATTACATAGATTAAAGGGAAAATATACTGAGAGGCGCCGCACACGTCTCGCGTCGTGCGGCGGGCGCCCTAAGATTCGCGAAACAAATCAAGCGGTCAAACCTTATCCTTATCCCTACTCCCTCCCGAGCTCTCCTCACCACTCATTTCCTCTCTCTCGTTGATATCGCACACAGGGAGCAGCGGAGGAGCGCCGCGCCAGAGAAGCCGAGGGGAGGAGGCCGCGTGTCGCCGTGGTGGGGAGCCGCCGTCGACGACCGCGACAAGGTGGGCGCCGCCAGGTCCTCGAGGCACCCTGGGAGGCTCCTCCAGGCGCTCACCAACCAGTGCGGGAAGGAGTCCGTGACGGGGCCGCGGCCGCCGACGAGCGCGGACGGGGCGACCGCCGCCGACGAGCGCGGACAGGGCAACCGCCGCCAACGAGCGCGGATGGGGCCACCGCCGCCGGCGAGCACGAGGAATAGCGGCTCTGCCAAGCCGCCGCCGGTGAGCGCGAAGACGAGGCGCGCCACGGTCAGGGATTCGCCAGGCCATCGCCGGCGAGCGCGAGGATGTCGCGGTGAAGGCTCCTGCGCCGTCGCCGCCGAGCTCAAGGAGGGGCCACGAGCGCGATGCGGAGAGGGCTCCGCCAGGCCGCCTTCTACAGCCGCGAGCCAGGCCGCCGTTGACATCCACGAGGAGGAGGCAGACGAGCGTGCAGTGGCTAGCAGGGCACCAACAAGCACACCGGCGAGGTTACCGCAGAGTGCGCCACCGGCGCTATTTTTCCATCTCCCCTGATCTCGATTCGTTTGAAGTTCATTTGTGGATTTTTTCATGTGAACCAAATTTTTGGCAATCAGGCGACACGAAATTGGCAATTAGGCACTGTGAAATTGTTAACTATCAGCCAGTACTACAAACACTATAAATTTCGTAATTAGGTATTTTTAATCTGGTAGTTATTGTTGTGATAACCTGATAATCGTACTAATTAATCTAGTCATTGTGACTACTGGCTATATTTTGCTAGGAATAACATGCAAATTGTGACCAATTAATTTGGCAGCTACTTTAAGAATAACATGGTGACTACTGCGGTGTAATCTGGTCACTAAAATCTTGTAGGAAAGTCTAAGATGACACTCTGAAATAGTCTTGTAATCACACTACTTTAATCTGGTAATCACTAGGTTGATCCGGTAAATATGTTCCCCTATGTAATCAGTACTAAGTGCATATTCTTGAGTGTGTGAGCCTGTTTTTATATTCTGTTAAATAAGTAGTACATAATCTGGTATAATCTGATAATCATGCGATGATAATCTGGTAATTACTGTTGAAAAAAATATTGTTGAAACACATTAATAGGGGATTTAGTTTCGAAGATCTCGACGCGAGGAAGCCAACGGTGAAAACGAATCATTAGTCGAGTGAATGGTTTGAAAGATAAAACTTTTTAAAATTTGAATTTCATAAGAATCTTTTTACGACATCAGCGTGCTATCATATTGCACCCATCAGAGAGAGGAAAGGAGCGCTGCATGTAAATAGCCGCCGCACAGGACCCTATCCTGTGCGGCGCCGCCGGGTAGTCAAGTCCTAGATTAAAAGCTCTGATCTTGAAAACTGATTTTGCAGGTTTGGGTTATTCAGTAGTTCGCCATACTACTGGAAGCCAATCACTGCAATTAGTTTGATAATAATTTGGTGGGCATAGTATAATATATAGTAGGAGTATATGACCAAGTCTATTTATTCAGGCCTGGACATGAACAGCGAAAACTAAAGTTGCACCGGCAAGCACTTGGAAATAGACGACTCTTTGTCATGTCCTGCTTCTTCATAACTAATCAGACCCAACCGTAGAAATTAATCAACTGCCTGGAATATGTAATAAGTTTCAGATAAATGAGAAACACGAAGGAAAGCTATAAGAATAATTTGTCAAATAGTGCAACACTGTTTAACTATATTTGCCCGAAAGGTTTAGAATCCATACCACACACTCATCACCGCAGAAAGTTGTATGTTCTTGTATTTAACTGATACAGTGAGAATGCACATCACAATAATTTGGAAACTGAAAGAGCAAAAAAAAGAACTTCCAAAAGTTAGGACGCACAAATTGTAGGAAATAGAGGCACTAAGCAGATGGTGTCTTCTGTTCTAGAGATTTACCTGACAAATCATGGAGTATGACCCTACGAACAGACACGTCAGCACAAGTGCGCAACATGCCAGTAACAGCCACTGCTCTTTCATGCTTGATGGAAAGGAATAGGTCTGCTAGAGCAATATGACGGGGCGAGCTGCTGCAAAATTTAATCGGGCAAAGAATTTATACTGCTATTAGAATCAAACAGAACCAAGATATCATATGCCTGGCAGATTAGTATTTTGGTGGTAACGCTGCAGTATCTTCTATCTAATCAGATTTATTCATAGAAATTGTTGACAAACACGAGTGAGAAGGGGAATCTGGAGCGGAAGGCTAGCAGTGGAGGCCAGGATGGACGGGAGCAGACAGACAAATAGGTACTCCATGGCAACATGGTGAGCTTTTTAATAATAGAGCCGGCTCCAGATCTGGGTGAGTTAAACCTTACGGTTTCTTCTGTATTTGCAGGGCAATGATGACTGATGAATGATGCGCATCATGGGACGATTTCATGAGCATTTGCGGCGAGGAGGGCAGAGGTCGCACTGGGAGGATTTGTGGTAGGTCACTGCGGCGGTGGAGAACACCATCGTGGGAAGACGAAGCACAACCAAAAAAATTCCCAGGAGGGAAAGGTCGGGCGAGTGAAGTGGGCCTCATCCAGGTCCAGCCCAGGTAGGGCCACCCTAGACACGTACCAAGAAGGGACACCTAGCCCATTTTTGAAAATGCAGAAAAGGAAGACAACGACCAGCCATCGAGCGACAACCTAGCGCGGGGAGAAATAGGGGTGACGTGGACGCACGAGAACACAGCAAAATTAGTTAGTGGCGCGGGGAGAAATAGGGGTGACGTGGACGCACGAGAATACAGCAAAATTAGTTAGTGGGGGGTTCTTATTTAGATATAGAAGATGATCAGATATAATATTTAAGAGCTCTTTTACGGTGATTGGCACGGAACATTTGTTCCATTGAGTTCCGTCAAGTCTAAATTCTTCGTAGCCGTTGGATTAAAGAGATGATTACCTTTTTCAAAACTTTACAATGCTTTAACAATTAAGAAAATGTACATCCGATCAGTCAGCCTTTAGTAAAAAAAATTGCAAGCAGATCCCAGATCTAAACAAAGAAACGCATAGGCCAGCCTTTTGAGGCCCGATCTGACGAGCGAGGGCATGGCGCCGGCGGCGCCGCCATCGCCAACCTTCAACCGCAGCACCCCCGCGAGTGCCCCTCCCGTTCGAAGAAGCTCCTCCCGAAAACCAACCCACGCAAGCTTAGCCACCGTAGTCCTCCGATTCCCTCATCATCTGCGGGATCCCGTATGCTGGAGCGCTGCTGCTCTCCTCATCGGCGGGGTCGAATCTGCCAGCCTCGACAGAGGGATGGGAGTCGGCGGTCACCGCCCTCTTCGCCCGCAGGATCGGACACCACTTCCTCAAGGTGCGTTAATTTCTGAACTTTCTAACATCCGTCCGTCTCTGGCTTTTTTCACAACGATATGATGATCATTTAGCTAGATTAGTCTCTGGCATTTTTCACAATGATTGGACACCACTTGCTCAAGGTGATTGGCTACTAATTGATCTGGACTCAAGACGCGAGCACACGCACGCCACATCGCTATGGATTTCCATAGGCTAAAGACACCGGAGGCGAAGTCGATGTACCTGGTGGGGGATGGAGAGAGCTTCAAGAATCAAGATGGTGAGCAAGTACTGATCAAGAAAAAAGAGGCAAAATCAACCCCTGCTGATATCATGTCTTCGTTTGGGTCTTAGCTGTTGGCTATGTATCAGAAACTTGTTTCCGTTTCAGTAGCTTTAAGACTTTTATCTCTGGTTGTAATAATTCCTAGGTGCACACTGCTCAACTGGAGGGGTGAGAAAGCTAGGTTTAGGTTTAAAACTTCTGTAAGATGTTTGTGGTTTCAGTAAAATGGAACCGGGGCTAGGCCCTGTTCTTCTAAAAATTTCCACAGGCTAGATTATAATTCCTATTCGAGTGGGACTAGCACGTCCTTAGTTCCAACGGCAGACAGAGACATAGGCTGAGCGGCATAAGCGGGTTGAATATATTTAGCAGTAGTTTATCAACAGTTTTATCGTTTCAAAGGCTTATTAAATATCTATTTGTGCAGCAATGGAGTCTATCAATAGCTTGCAAATGCAGTTGAATGAGGAAAGATTTTGTATACCCATAAAAAGCAAGTGTTTCTACCTCTGTAAGTCAATTTCTTGCACAGATCATTGATATATTTAGTTGAATTATTATACATGAAGGTGCTTATTAATTCACTGTTTATGTTGTAGTGCTCGTCTTTTACACCTGAAATGTGAAGAGAATTTAAAGCCTACATTAGAAGGAATGAAGGCTGTGGAGGAGTAAAAGAATAAGGAGGGAAAAAGAAGATCAACAGGGAGGACCATAAAAAGAAAAGAAAGAAGCCAATGCCAACCTCGCACGCATATGCCAAATCCAGAAGATTAGAGCTTGCTTCTTTGTTAGTTGAGTTAAAATGAATATATCATTGCTTCTCAGAAAGTGAGATGATATGTGAGAGGGCAATGATTGGATACCTCCTTCACATCCTCTCTTGGAATCAAGATGATGTAGTATTGTTTCTTTCACTTAAACTGCATGATTTTGTGTGGGCAGCATTGCTGCAATCTCTGTACAGTCGAGCAGTCTTGCAAAAATGGTCATGGAGGATTGCTGCAAACTGTTCTCCATATACAACTTGGATTCATTTTCTTAGAACATGCTCTATCATACACGCCTTCATAGATTGTCCATTCAAACACTTATCTGATACTCATAAACTGAATCTGCTGCTTATGCCTGACATGAGGCACACAAATCAGTCATTGTTTAGCTACATCCTATGGTGTGACTAGTAAGTTCAAGCCAGAACATCTCAAATTGCAACTACAACAAAGATAAGCTAGTCAGGAGGCTAACATATAAGTACTATATGGAATACACAAGAACAAGGTAAAATTCAGTTACAGTAGCATAAATCACCCACGCTCCTGTTTCTATGTAAATGATACATTGATATTGAGGCTCTATTCTGGAATGGTTACACCGCCGAAGCACAGTCAGACTCAAGAATCACTGTATTATTTGCCAAGTCGTAGCAAGCTGTAACCACCCAGAGAGAAATAAAACCATACAAAATTCTGTTATAAACCATCTAGATTCTAGCAATCCATTGCCTCTGCTTCCTCATGCCGGAACAATATCCGAGAACTCAACAAGCATAGAGCCATAGACTATCTCCTGAGTCCTGACCAACTTCAATCACAACAATCTGCGGTTAAATTGGTACAGAAATTCAGTTAAATCTCACACATACTGAAGCAATTTGGTACGAAATTTAAGGTCGTCACCTGCATCACCAACGAAGGGACGCCGAGCCTTAAGCCGAGCACAGCACATGCCGCTCCATGGTGCGACCCTCCAGCAGATAAACGTTGGGGTGTCGGAGCCGAGCGATGGCGCGCACCTGGGCCTCCCTGCCTGTAAGCATGGCCTTGTACACGATGCCGACGCCGTGGCGCCCAGGACGTAGGGCGACATCTTGTGCAGCGGCTCCATCTCCAGCTCGCCTTGCTAGTCCCCACCGGCCTCCCGCTTCTCCGGCAAGGAACTGCAGAGGCCTCCCTTTACTGCCTGTACAGATGAGCGCGCACAGATTATTGACGAGGCTATCCGCTAATAACTGTTTTGTTAAATAAAATGAATTAATATTTTTAGTCTGGGCCCACATTTTCTTAGTTCCGGTCCCACGATTTCTAGCAGCGTTCAGTTCCGTTCAATTTGTTCCGTTCAGTTCCGTTATTTTTAGCACCGTTAGATCAGTTCGATCAACGGTTCCTAAAAATACCAATCACCATAAAACTTGTAAATATTTAAATTTTTTAAGTAATAAATCGGTCGGAAAGAAAAGGAAGAGGCAAAAGAAACTTGGGCAGAAATTCACCATGGATCCCTTCATTGATGAAAGCCGTGGTAGTGTGAAGTGAGACGCGGTACTGCACCCTGGTGGAGCGTCATTTGGAAGTTCCTTCTCCAACGGTCCCAATAAGGCCTTGTTTACTTCTCAGGGTTTTTTGGGGTTGGAAGTGGAAATTCCCGGCCCACGAGCAAATCCCGAAAGTTCCCCAACAGCCCGTTTACTTCTCAGGTATTTTTAGGGAATTTCCCGGCCCATCCCCAAATTTCCCGGCCCGATAACCTCCATCCTCTGGTATTTTCACCCACGAGGCTACCCTCGTGTTTCTACTCGTGGAAGGGAGAGAGAGAAGTGACGGCGGCGATAGCAGCCGACGGCGGCGGGGAAAGGAGACGGCGGCGGGGAAACGCCGAGCAAATCAAGACGGCGCCGACGAGATACTCCTCCGGCGAGTGGTCCCCGGTGAGTTCTCGCACCTCCTTCCCTTTTCCCGTCTTCCCTAGGGTTTCTTGCTCGCCGCCGTCCGCGATGGAGCTCCAGGAGCTCGCGGCTCCAACGAGATGAGCTCTGCCGTCGCGACCTCCACCTACGCCCAGCGGTTGGTGCCTCATGTTCCTGTCCCGAGCGGCCGCTCATCTCGTCATCCCGAGCTCAGCCGTGCCAGCCGCTGTGTTGGTAGTCGATGGAGGAAGCGCTGCAGGTTGAGAAGGCCTTGGAGCGGCATGCTCAACCTCTCTGTGGCAGTGGTTTCGATTACTTGTTGATTGGTGCATTTTGAGGAGTGAATGAGTGGTTTATTAGATCAACACCTTCAGCAGCCGTGACAATAAAACAGAGCTCTGAAAGCAGGGCATGATTTAGCAGGAAGTAGCACAGATTGATCAGATAAGCCACCTTTTATTATGATGCTTAGGGTCTTGGTTACCCCTGGGAAGTAGTATCTGCCTCTTACAATGAATTTGTGTAGTATTGGATTCAAGATCCTTGGCTGCAATTCATTATTACTGACATGACATGAACTGGCATACAACTCAGGAAAAAGCGTTATAGCACGGCCATGCGCTAAGTATGTTTTTCATTCACTTTATATGCATAGTAAATGTCTTCTTCACAAGCAGAATATATATTGTATTGCGGTGCTATGCAAGTCTGATGAATTCTCATAATTGAAAACCTTATCCATTAATCTCTGCCCCTGTGTTTTTAATTTAGCTTCTTCTTTTTTTGGTAGATACCTGCTCCTTGGCCTATTGTTGGCCTATTGTTTGTGAGGCAATGAGCTGTTTCAGCGCTCGAGGCTTTGTAGCTACAAATTTAATCAATCTGGTTGTAATAATGTTTAACTTACATGACGTGAAGCTGATGTTTATCATGCTGTGCAAAATTTGATAGACATTCACTTATATTTATTGTAAAGATTACATTTTTTACTTGATAGACTATGTTCAATATGATGTTGTGGGTGTAAAGTTTCCCTTTTTATCAGCAATTCTCAAACCGCTCCCATCCCCTTCCTCCCCCTCCCATCCCAGAAAAAGCAAAGTAACTGAAAATAAGGGGATATGTGGGGAAATTTGGGGAAAACTGGGGATTGGGTGAAAGGGAGGGATTCACCAAATCCCCTCCCATCCCCAAACCTCTAGGGGGTGGAAATACACCAGAGGTAAACAAGGCCTAAGTAAGTAAAAGAGACGTTGTCAGCGGGGTTACGCTGCATGGTGGTCCCGATATTCTCTCTCCTGGCAATTATCCCATCCTAGCCATGGGATGGGACCCGAGGACGACGGTGGAGCGAGAGAGATACTGGCTCGAAAGATATCCCAGTTCGCGGAGCTGAGGAGAACGTAGGTGGTTTCGTTTCCCCTTGCTTTGCTTTGCCGTTTTCGCGTGGGGCCTCTCAGCTGCATGGAGCACAGTGCCCTATTTTGGCTCCTGCCACCACCTACCCTATGCAATGCAATGCAGTCCCGGATTTGTTAAAGCACTCGTACTGCCACCGGCGTCATCTGCTGCCGCTGATGGCAACCCTCACTCCAGTTCGGGCTGGCTGAGTGTAAACTGGCGCAGGAGGTGGTGGCCGACCGGTTTGGGTAGTAGAGGTGCGATAAAGGACGGCACATGGGATGGGAGCACAGAGGAGGACACGGGCCGTTCATTCCACAAGAGGCTGGTTTGCGTTCCCAGACATGAAAGAAAGTTTCCTATACATACGGCGGAACAAAGCAGGATTGTATTGAGTTCCTTTTCTTGTACAGTACACCTCCAACGTACACCGGCCGGCTAGAAATCAATCAATTGCACAAATCCTCAACGTGTCTCGCTGCGCGGCTCATCACGAGAAAAAGAGCGCCGGTGGCGCGTGATCATACAGGTGCACGCTGCACATAGGCTAGCAGTGACTCCACAACCGCACTGCACCGCACAGCAGCTTGTATATACGGAGTACTGTATGTCTGCACCGGGATAGCTGGGTTATATTTTCTGGTACTCCGGTATCCACAACAATATTAACTTGTTTTTTTTTGTACAAATATTAACTTGTAAATGAGTTTTGCCCTATATATGCAAAGACGAGCAACATAACAATGCATGTATGCAACGTAACATGACAAGTCCAGGCTTATAGGTCAAAAGATGCTGCCAAAATCTTAACTATTCCCTCCGTTCCAATTTAATTGACTTAATTTTTTCTATATTTACATTAGATTTAGTGCAAATTTATACAAAGTTGAGTCACTTAATTTGGAACAGAAGGTGGCATGGAATTTTGAGTGAATTTTCATGTCTTGCTTCCTGCTCGTTCAAGTGAGACACTACATAAACCATTTAGTCAAATTTCACGAGATTGCCCCGCATAGCAAAAAAAAAATCCTGGGCTATTTGGAAGCTTGCCAACAAAACCTGCTTTGAGGGCAAGCTGATTCATTCTCCCATTGAACTAATTTGCTATGCTGTTGTTTTTATGAAATATTGGACAGGTTTAAATAATCCCGCAGATAGAGAAATGATAGCTGGTGGGGCTGATGCTTTATCCAGGGTGGCTATGAATATGGCGCCAGGTTCTTCGTCTCAGGGGCGCGCTTTACTGGGAGATCGTAGCAACGATGAAGCTGGCGAGATCGTGGATGCAGGGAGTGAAGCTGCCCGAGCTGAAGATGCTTGATTTCGTTCTGAGCTCGTTTTTAGACTCTGCTTTGGTCTATCCTTTTGTAGTTGGTTCTGGGAGGGAGTATGCCCCCAGCTTCGTTTCCGGTCAAGCTCTCCGATGTTGTCGTTTATGTAATTTCCTGCAGATTTCCTAGCTTTTCTAGTTACGCTAGCAATAGGCGGCGTTTTACGTTTCAGTCTGAATCTTTTTACTTTTGAACCTCTGTATCAGAAGACTCTGTTTCCGTTATGCCTATAATGGAAATCGAGCCCATTCGTGGGTTTCGTGTGTAAAAAAAATAGCAAAAAAACTTCTTAATTTCACCCTCTTTTGAGCATTTACTTAGTTCTTGCATATTGGGCCCACTTATCGGCTAAATTACTAGATAGAACTCGTATGTGTCAGTAAACTTCGTATTGCTTTGCCGTCATGGCATCTCCAACTCGACCAATTTATCTCCTCCGATATTAAGCATGTTCGACTGTTGGATGACTGAAGGGGCCAGATCAATCCATACCTTCGGTTGCCTAGAGTTTACGATACCGACCTAATCTAGTTGTAGCACAAGTTGTAATCCTTGTATAAATATAGACTGATTTTTTACTAAGGGAAATAAGTGAGTACCCAGGAGGGTACCTACCCTACCCATTGGTCTACCACCCGTCGGATGGTCCTAGGAAGCATTGAACGGCTGTAAGCTAAGCTGCAAGGTAAAACACTCTTAGAGTAAGTATAATAAGCCTAGTCAGCAGGCTATAGCATGTGCCATGTCATCAAAATTTCTATGTGGAGGAGAGAGAAAGAAAGAAAGAAAGAAAGAAAGAGAAGAGAGCTGGTTCTCCCCTTGTAGCCCGACTATAGCACAAGAAACAAAAAAAAGTAGCTTGCATGGAGCATTAGGGTCTGTTTGTTTAAACTTCTGCTTCTGCTTTTAAGGTCTAAAAGCAGTAGCTCAAACAAACAACTAAATTTTGTAAAGCACTTGAGAGAAGCGTTGGAGCGAAACAGGGTAGACTGGCGCTGTCGATACGAAGCAGGCCGGGGGCTGCTTTCAGCTGCTTCCCGAGCTTCTCAAATAGGAAAAGACCATGCTATCCTATCACATACCAGTTATTTACAGAGAACTGCCACTCCGTATATAACCAGGGCGCTCCACATCGACCGAGCTCATTTCCTCCCGAGCCAGCCCGTTCCCAGCGCTGGCGGCTAGGGTTAGGGTCTGACCGCCGCCGCCGTCCAGCCCCCATCGCCGCCGTCCAGTCCCCGTCGCCGCCCACCCCCTGGCGCCTCCGTTCCCCGCACCTCCCCTCCCTCTCTCGGTCCCCGTCGCCGCCCAGCCCCCGTCGCCGCGCAGCCCCTGCCGTCCCCGTCGGAGAAACGCGCCGCCGGAGAAACGCGCCGCTGCCCCGCCGTCCCTTGTCCGCTGGCGGTCCCCTCCTCTTCTCCGGCCAGTAGAGGCTATTCGAGACCGGAGCCCCTGTCATAGCAACATCCAGCAAGGTGAGGAAATAGACCACCTCTTCTCTGAGATTTATTGGATTGTTGTTTAGGTGATGAAATGGAAGAATTCCTGTGATGATTTGGATAGAGTACTTTGGAATTGCTAAATATATGCCTCTGTTATGATGTATATGCCTATATTGTATCAGATTGCTTGTGTGATACATACGTTATGTAGTTCATATACAAAGTAGGAGTTAAATAATTTTATCTATGTAATTAGATGGAACAAGATAAGGCACCTAAGGCACATTGGGATGCGTCATCGACCACAATTTTTTGTGAAATCTGCATGAATCAAAAAAGGGCAGGAAACAGACCAACCGCTTTCCTTAGTCCGGAGGGGTACAAGAATCTTGGTAGAGAATTTGGTCTTAAAACAGGAAAAAACTACACGAAGACATAATTCAAAAATAAGTGGGATTCAACGAAAGCATTGTACCAAGCATGGGTGTACTATACTACCAAAGCTACTGGACTTGGTTGGGATCCGGTGAAGAAAACAATTACAGCGGATGATGCACAGTGGGCTGAATTGATCAAGGTAAGACATACATATACATGTTTATGTCATATTTACATTTCTAAGTAGTTGCATTACATTATGATTATTAACTTGGCAAATCTTATGTAGGCTAACAAGCTTATTGCGGGATTCCGGAAAGGTCCTCCGGATAACTTGGAGTTGATGGAGGTCATGTTTGAGGATGCCCATGTTGATGGGACATCGGCGGTCATGCCGGGAGTGCCAAGAGGTGTGCCCGCAGATTTGGTTGATCTTCTAGAAGAAGAAGGCTCGGCGCCAACACCTCCTAGTGTTAATAGAAAGCGTGGGGCTGCTAGGATTGCATGTAGCCCGGGGAAGAAAAAGAAGAATCCCATGCAACAAGACTTCAAGCGTTGGGTTGATCATTGCATTAATGAAGATCGTGGAATATCATCTTCAAGCCAAGTGGTTGAAGATATTGATGCCATAATGAAAGAAGTTGTGGCATGTGGAGCCGAGGAGGGTAGTGTTGAGCATTACATTGCAACAAAAATATTTGGCAAACTTGAAAATCGAGCTTTCTTCTATACCATGAAAACTAATGAGGGTCGGCTCCGTTGGTTGAAGATGCAATATGAGGACCAGAAGAGAAATTAGAGTTTCTTTATATGCATTTCTTTGCCCATCTCATAATGCCCTACTCATGCAGGAAGGTACTATCTAGTAGATTCGGGCTATCCCAATCAGGTTGGGTATCTTTCACCGTATACAGGAACCAAGTATCACTTACCTGAATTTAGGCTAGCTGGAGCGCCTACTGGGAAGCAAGAAATATTCAACCATGCCCATTCATCTTTGAGGAATGCTATTGAGAGAGCATTTGGGGTATTGAAGCAGAAATGGCGCATCTTGCATGGTATATCTAGTTACCCATTAGAGAAGCAGACAGAAATTATCATTGCATGTCTAGCACTCCATAACTTCATTCGTGATAGCCAGTTGTTTGATCTTCACTTCTATCGTTGTGATAATGATGAGAACTATATGCCACCAGGGCATGTTAGTTCCACATCCGGAGGCAATGCAGGCGATGATTTGGGAGAGGACCATGTTAGCATGAACAACATTTGTGATAACATAGCTAATGCTTTGTTTGCATCAAGGGGAGGTGTCTAGATGAGAGAAAGCTTGTAGCGCTTTTGGGTTAATGTAAGTTTTTGTAATATATGTGTGCATGTGACAAACTTCTAGCTCTTTTGGATTCGTATTGAAATGTCTCGTAATATAAATGTGATGGTTTCTGTTTTATGTTATATGACAAAGTCTTGTAATATAATTGCCGCATAAATTTTGACTTACAAGCCAAAAGCTAAAAGCTAAAAGCCAAAAGCCAAATAAATAACTCCCAAATTATTTCAATAAAAAATTGTTTATGAATACTTATAAATTTATATTTGGTAATTTGCATTAATGATCACAGTTGTGTTCAGAAATGGTTAGAATTAGCTAATTCAGCTCGAATCAGTATTTATACAACATCTTCAGCATTCAGGGGTATTCCAGACATTTCATCCTTCAAATCAGGAACAGCAGTCATCAAAAGCAGTTCTGCCAAACATCAAATCTCAGCTTCCAGCAGCTACTTCCTACAGCTGCTTTCTAACAGCTCACCAGCTACAGCTGCTTCTCAACAGCAGCAGCCCAAACAAACACACCCTTAGACCAATAGCATGCATTCATTAAACAATTAAATCTCATCTAAATGCCAACCTAATAGCCCATCTATTATATGAGTAAGCTCTATAATAACTTTAAAATGACATGGCATATCTCTATAGCCTGTTGCTGGCTATACTATTAGCCTTGCTCTTAGAAGTTAAATGGTCATGCAAGCTTTTTGCCATGGTACGAGTACCATGTGTCCACAGAGGTGTCGGCGTTAAGTATGGAGTACCTAGTTGCGTGAATTAAATACAGCAACAAGATGCAGTTCTTGAGTGTCCGCGCGCCACGCCATCAGCTCCGTGTATACCCGGGCAGGAGGGATGGTAAATCCGCCCATGCATGCGACGGATGTTGGAAGCATCCCAACTCGGCTTAGGGCATCTACAATGCAGGCGTTAAGGGCGGGCGCCAGGGTTATATTCCATGTCGTTATGCCCAAATCACAGTCGATATCAGGATTCTCGTTTGCGTCGCCGCAAATTCTGTCGCCGAGCGCTTAATGAAATTTTTCTGCACGCGTGATTTCAGGAAACGTCAGGCGTTTTGAATAGGGGCTACGTCCCTAGCAATTTTCACGGGCAGGAAGGTACCAAGTATCGAGTCCTTTCTATGTTCAGTAGCGAGGTAATTGCAGTGTTGGTACTACAACTTGCACCCCGGGTGCATATTAGTACCACATCTTGCAAAGTGTGCAGCAGAGGTACCTAATCTTGCCTAGCGGATTCGATTATGGTACTGGGTCGCTCCAGTGCGGACACGTGTGAGGCCAGGCTGGCTAATGATACCCAGCGTGTACAAAGCTTTTGCGGAAACCCCCCTATGTTCTTGCTCTATGCAAGAGTGGTTACTGATAGAATTAGAAGGAATACCCAATCCCTTGAAACAACGGGGCCCTGAATCAACTGGGCGCAGCGACGGTGACGCAGGCGACTGGGCGGCGCGGCGGCGACGGCGACGCAAGCGACTGGGCGGCACGGCGACGACGGCGACGCAAGCGACTGGGCACGCCGACAGGGACGGAGACGCAAGCGATTGGGCACGCCGACGACGATGCAAGCCAAAGGGCGCGGCGGCTGCGATGCAAGCGACATGTGCGGCAGCGGCGACGCAGGCCACTGGGTGCGGCAGCGGGATGCAAGCAACTAGGCGCGGCAGCAGCGACGCAAGCAACTGATGTTGCTCGACAGGTACTTATAAATTTGCCTTTTCTGATTGTGAGTTTGCTCTGCTTCGTCTCTGATTTGTTCAGTTAGCACACTCTGTTTGATCAATTCCAGAGCACAGTGAGGAGAACTTGCTCAGAAATAGAAGTTGACAATGTGGAGTTGATGAGGAAGATAACTGAAGTGGAGCAAGAGGTACTGAAATTGAACGCAGACATGAAGAAATTGCAGAACAATCATTGGAAGGAGATTAGAAAAAGAGATAGGAATAAAATGGCTACTAGTTCTTTAGTTGCGCTATGTGTATTGGTGAATGTTCTTGTGTAACTTTCCTCACCAAGGGTTTTCTGTGATCAATCACAATGACTTTGTATTGCTGAATGTTCTTGATAGTGCAAATAAAAAAATGAGCATATTTTGCAACAGTACATTGGGATGGCAGCAGACCTCTGAAGATAATAACATTTGTATTGCTGAATGCTATTGAAAGTGCAACATTGGAAGAGATAGTTGTCTTTAGAGGTTCCTGATATTACAATATAATCCTGATATCACATATAATTGCTATTATTATAAAAGGAAAAAGACACACTTAGCACAATGACTACAGATATGAGCAAAACATCTATATGTCATCAGCTGGTGGTGCATTTTGACTTAGAGGAACCTCTTGTCGCACATTTATATCAGGAATCAATTCAACATTGAGATCTGGGATGGCTGTAGACCTCCTGTGCATCTCATCATCACCAACCAGTAAGTGATGACTACTACCAGGACCAACATTATATCCCTTGTGTGATCTTCTTCCTCTGACTGCAGGTACTCCATCACAAACATTTGCATTTGCATTGGTTGATGTTTCTGCAGTTCTTTTCTTGCTCTTTGGTCTTCCTATGCTTCCAGTTCCTTGATCTGATGGTACACTTTGTCTTGTTGGTGCACTTGGTGCATTTGTTCTTCCTCTCCCTCTTCCTCTTAAGTTTCCTCTAGTTGAAGCAGTAGTGACTCTCCCTCTTGCTTCAGGAATGCTGTCTCTTGCTTCTTGCACAAATGCATTTTCTGGCAAAGGGCCAAGAACTCTGTTGATTGGCACAATGTCTCTTTCCTCTTGTTGCATTCTGTACATCATGCTGTCCACCACATGTGTAGGATCAAGTGTTGGGTCTGGAGTGTGTGGGATGGTGTGCTGCACAACATTTTTTAGGTGAGTTATAAGCACAAATGCAAGAAACCGAGATTCTCTTGCAGCAATAATTTGGATTGCAAGTAAAAATTACCTGAAGAATTGATGGAATGTCTATTTCTTCATCCTCCCCAACAATACCCATACTCATTTGGTCTACTTGATTTTGTACTTATTTTTCATGACCCTTCTTACTGTGGTCAGCCTTCCCACAAATTGAGCAGTGTATTGTCACTCCTGCCTTTGTAAATGTTTTCACTCCTTTTTTCAGTTTCTCCTCTGGTGCTTTCTTCCTATTTTTTTAGGCCTACCCATCACTTTGGTATACAGAGGTGGGTGAATGACAGGTGCATCCATTTTTTCCCAAAACACTCTCCCTCTAAGTGGTGATAGGTTATATGCATATGCTCTGTTGAATGTGTCAATGGTATAGCAGCTGTGGACCAAATTTTCTGGATTAATTCTGTCCGCTCTACAACAAGCAATGACATGGTGACATGGAATGCCAGTTAGCTGCCACCTCTTGCAATCACAGGTTCTAGTTGTCAAATCAACAGTGTACTCCTTCTCAAACTCATGGCTACTGACAGAATAGAGAAAGTTAACAGCAGATTTGACAATGCACTCATTACTCCATTCAGTGAATTTATCCAACTTCTTTTTAATCTTTGGACATATTCTTCCTGTCCACTTCTCAGCTTCTCTCCGCTTGCTTTCAATTCTTTGGAGAATCTTGTAAAATATAGTTTCCAGCATAGACAAGAAAGCCATCTCCCTAGCTTCAAGAATGTAGCTACATTGAAATAGAAAATTATATTTGTGAGAAACATGCTATCATATAGACATGTAAAATTCACATTAGAAATCAAGAATTACCTATTGAACACCTCGGAGTGATTGTTCAACAACATGTCACACTTGGGAAAATCACTGAAAAAAGCCTTTACCCATGTGTTAGGCACTAACTCTTCAATCCATTGGAAAGCAGCATGGCTGTCAACCTCCAGTTTAGCCATGCTTTTCTGCCACTTGGGAACACTAGTTGACCTAGCAATGGCCCAAACATCATTCTTCAATGTCTCTCCTCTATGTCCCGCTCTCTGGAAATTCTGAATCATGTGCCTCACACAAAATCTGTGTTCTGCATCTGGAAATATCTTCTGAACTGCATTTATGAGACCCTACATAATTGTGCAAAACAGTGTAAGTACATATAATATTTTTTTCTACAAGAAAAAATGAAGTTGTAGAGACATACCTTTTGTTTGTCACTCATAATTGTCCAGGGAGCTGTGTTCGTGATGTTAAGGTCATCCTTTAAATTTGTGAGGAACCACTCCCAGGAGCTTGTACATTCAACTTCAACTAACCCAAATGCAATTGGATAGATGCAATCATTTGGATCTATGCCCACTGCCGTCAACAACTGCCCTTTGTATCTAGTTTTGATGTGGCAACCATCTAGACAAATGAAAGGCCTGCAACCAGCGAGAAAACCTCTTTTGCATGCATCATAACTCCAGTAAACTGTGGCAAGATGCTGCTTATATTGTGGACTACCTGGATCATTCACTGAATTTGTTGTGATGAAGAACTTAGAACCCGGATTGCTCCTTGACGAAGGAATGGCGAACGGGCCCCCGATATTCGCCTACCTAGTTTTCGGTCCAGAAAGGGCGTCTCATGAAAGGCTTTCGAGGCCTATCAAGGTAGTGGCTTGGCGCGGCCCAGGAGCAATACTTGGAGCACAAGCAAGATTTCGAGGAGTCCAAATTAGACTAGTTATCGGTCGATCCGATCTGTACTTGGCTTGAGAGACACTCCTGAGACCTAGCCTTAACTTATAAAAGGCTGGGAGGGAGGTCTCGAAACCCTAGAGTCACCTTTACCCACCTCACGCCGGAGCGCTCGATAATTTAGAGCTCTCTGCCTCGGCTAGATCCAATCTACGCCTCCATTGTAACACCAGCATCGCCATCACCACATCAATACAAAGTCAGACAAGCGGGACGTAGGCCTTTTACCTTTCGAGGGGGCTGAACCTGGGTAAATCCTCGTGTCCACTGCTTTCGTCTGATCGCCGTCGAGTTCGCCAGGTCCCCAAATCGCTTCCTAGATCGAAAGCCCTTCGACATGGGCATTGCCGGGGATAAACCTCGTCAATTGGCGCCGACCGTGGGGATGACGGGATCTGGATCTACGGATTCGCCGGTTTCATCACCAACCACAACCAAGATCGGCATCGACACTACCGTCGGCATCGCTGCACCGACCAACGTCGACACTCCTGCCAAGATCGACACTACCGTCGGCATCACTGCGCCGACCAACGACGATACTGCTTCCAAGATCGGCATCGACACCATCACCGGCATCGCTGTGCCGGCCATCATCCACATCAGCCCGATGGAACTCGAGACTGGCGCCGTTGATTCGATGGTCGTCGATGGCACCTCGCCAAGCGCCATCAACTTCACCCCGGCGGCAAGCGTCATCGACCTCGTCCCAAGCACGGCAGGGGCAGCGCCTGAAGGCTATGACATGGCTTTCGGACTGTTCAATTTCCATGTGGACAGCAATGGAGCGATGGAATTGCTCTCCATCGGAGAATCGGCTCCGCTCGTGGCCGAAGCGACGACACCACCATCCGTCGGGGGCAAACCCTCGGCAAGCGCGTCACTAGCGCAATCGAAGGAGGAGCCGAGACTGAAGATTTCGACCCCATCAGTAGGGTCGAACGATTTCGAAGATCCGCCTCCATCCCCGACCACCGCATACTGCGTCGACTGCGACGCCTATCACTACGTGGGCGCCGGAGATTTCTCACTCCATGAGATCGCCGGCTGTGAAGATCCGCGGGGAGGCACAGCAGCCATCTACCCAACGGTATCCGAGTGCGATCGGGCTCTCAACGCCCTCACACTTCGCGCCGCACCATATGACCCTGACTACGTCGAGGGACTATACTCGGACTACACGTGCTCCGATGACGACGACGATGTCTACCCCGAAGCCAAGGGGAAAATCAGCAATTCAGCAAGCTCCGCCTCACATTGCGAATCCAACGCATCCAGTGATGGCTACGTGGCCGATTACGATTCTGACCTCATGGTCGAAGTCGGGCCCTACGTCGAAAGCGACGACGTCTATCCTCCAGTGCTGGGCGAAATCAGCGATGATTCGACCCCGTGGCCCGGGGGCCACTGCATGATGGCATCACACAACGACGGAAACGACAACGACGGCCGAAACCGGGCAGACAGCGGTCGCCAAGTGGTCACACATGACCAGATCCAGTTCGCAAGAAGGGTCTATGCGGGCGAAGAAAACTTCGGACCCAACCCAAGTCCAAGCGATTTGGCTGCACTCCGTTTTGTGGTCCAGGAGCAGAAGGACCAGATCAGCGCTGACAGACGGGTGCTAGAACGCCGAAGAGAGGAGGCCGATGCATCCAGCAGAAGACGGGCCGAAAGATCGTCCCACTACTCATCAAGCGTCCAGCACAGGTCAAGATCACGTACCCAGCCAGGGCCTGATATGCACAACATCACCAGAAACCTGGAGGCAGAGTTCAATGAGGCCGAATTGATGCCTAAGACAAAAGAGGCGGCGATCATGGCCGCGGCGGCATACATTGCCGCGAACGCATCCAACGGCGACGAACACATGCGACACCTGAGGAATCTGGCACTCGAAGGAGTAAGGGTGCTCCAAGGCACACCTGATTCGGCACAGGGCGCGTCGGCGAGGAGGACCGCCCCACCGCCGGAGCAAGCCAGGCACCCAGCACCGGTGCCGCCCGCGGCGCCTCGAGCGCAAGCAGTCGAACCTCTCAACGGAGAGCTTCGGCATGGTCTGGCCCAGCATAGAGTCGACCAAGGGCGAGCGCGACGCGAGGCGGAAGCGTTCGGCGGTCCCAGCGATGGACTCTGCGGGGCAGAATGCTTTAGCCTTCTGATCCGCTCGGCACCATTACCGAAAGGAATCAAACTCAGCGACGGCATAGTCAAGTTCAACGGGCAGCAGGATCCCCGAATTTGGCTAGATGACTTCATAACCGCTGTCAAAATCAGCGGCGGATCTAGAGACAATGCTCTCCAGTTGTTGTCATTGCATCTAAAGGACAACGCAAGGGCGTGGTTGAACAATCTCGCCCCAGATAGCATCCGCTCCTGGGAAGAATTCCGACAAGCATTCATCGCAAACTTCCGAGGCACTTCACGACGACCTACGTCGTTCGAAGAGCTCCGCCTATGCGTGCAGAAAACTGGAGAAAATCTGAGATCATATATCTCACGGTGGATCAGTCTCCGGAACACGACGGAGAACATTTCACCCGAAAGAGCCATCGACGCCTTTCGGGACGGCCTCTTTCGGCGCGATTTCAAGGAAGAGCTAGGGCGCTGCAAGCCCAGAACCATCGACCACCTCATGAGCTTGGCGAACGAATGGGCCGATGGAGAAGACTCCATCTCGGCTCCTCGAAGCCGCCGTCGGTCAGCAGAACGCGACGTCGATGCGAAGGACCAGTTTCATCCTGGATCCCGGAAGAAGGGTCGTCGAAGCCGCTACGACAACACGGAGAATGTAGACATGGTAGCAGCGGGCTACGTGCACGAGGACCGCGACGACAATCGCGACTTACCGCGACGAGGAAACACTTACTACGGCAGCAGCAGCCGTGATTCGAAACCCAGTAAGGAGTGGCGTCGCCGGCAGCCACAGCTGTCGGCAGAGGAGATGCTTGATAGCGGATGCCCAAGGCACACGTACCTCGACAAGGACGGAGTACGGAAACCTGCACACCTCCTCATCGAGTGCAGGGAGTTCCTTCGTCTCAACCAGGCACTTCAGGAGAGAATGAACGTCGAGCAACCAGTGGCAGGG
Source organism: Dactylis glomerata (assembly GCA_007115705.1). Taxonomy (NCBI): domain Eukaryota; kingdom Viridiplantae; phylum Streptophyta; class Magnoliopsida; order Poales; family Poaceae; genus Dactylis; species Dactylis glomerata. The sequence goes on from QXEO01002112.1 coordinate 48,924, forward strand.
GCGATAGCCTACAACGCTCCACCGCCACCGCCGAACCCACCAGCAAACGTCGTACAGCAAAGCCATCAGGCCGCTACGATCCAGCAAGTCGAGTAGCGGCAGCCGGACAACGAGGAAGAAGAGTTCCCGCCACCAAGAGGTTTCGTGCCCATGATTCAGAGGGGGCGCCCGACGAACAAAGTCCGGCGAAAACGCGCGAGAGAGGTGTTCCACGCCGAACACGCGCCACCGGCTACTCCCGAATATCTAAATTGGTCCGAACATCCGATCGGTTTCGATCGGTCAGATCACCCACCGAAGATCCCACGCCCAGGACACCATGCTCTGGTTCTCGAGGCGCAAATAGGGGGTTTCACCTCGAAAAAGGTGTTTATGGACGGAGGCAGCAGCTTGAACCTCATCTACGCAGACACATTGCGAAAGATCAAGATTCCACTAAACAATCTCCTGCCAACGGAGACTTCTTTCCACGGAATCGTCTCGGGAAAGCCGACGTACCCATTGGGGGCGATACATCTCGACGTCATCTTCGGCACTCCAGCAAACTTCAGAAAGGAGAAGATCGAATTCGAGGTGGTCGACTGGCCCTCACAGTACCATGCTATCCTCGGGCGACCAGCGTTCGCCCGATTCATGGCAGTACCCCACTACGCCTACCTCAAGTTACGGATGCCCGCAAACAGAGGACCACTGACGATCAGCGGCAGCTTTGCGCGGTCAGAAAACTGCGACAAGGACTTCAACGACATGTCCCAGACTTTCGGGGTGCACGAGGAACTGCACCACATTCGGGAGGCCACTGTCATGGACATCGACCCACCGGCGCAGCAGAACGCCCCAGAGCTGTCTTTCGATGCCACCAAAGACACCCGAGAACACCAGATCCACCCGACTGATCCAACCAAGACGGCGCAGGTGTCGAACTCCCTTTCCCCCGCATAGGAAAGCGCGCTCATCGAGTTCCTCCGTGAGCACTGGAGGATGTTCGCCTGGTGTCCAGCAGATATGCCAGGCATCCCCAGGGAACTCGCCGAGCACGAGCTCAAAATATTTCCCAACGCGAAACCGGTCAAGCAGTCTATGCGACGGTACAATCCAGAGAAGGCCAAGTCGATGGGCGAAGAAATCAATCGCCTCCTCGAAGCCAAGTTCATCAGAGAGATCAAGGAAGCCACGTGGCTCTCGCCACCGGTCATGGTGGAGAAGAAGGACACCAAGATCTACAGGATGTGCATCGACTTCACAGCCTTAAACAAACACTGCCCGAAGGACTACTTCCCTTTGCCCCGAATCGACCAGATCGTCGATTCCACGGCAGGATGCGAGCGCCTCTCGTTCCTCGACGCCTACTCTGGGTATAACCAGATACGGCTGAAAGTAGAAGACGAAGACAAGACGGCGTTCATCACCCCGCACGGGGTATACTGCTACATGACGATGCCTTTCGGGCTCAAGAACGCCGGAGCTACGTATCAGCGGTGTATGCAGGCATGCCTGAAGGAGCAAATCGGACGCAATGTCGAAGTTTATGTCGATGACATTGTCATCAAGACATCGAAAGCAGATACCTTGCTCGATGACCTTCGGGAAACCTTCGCCAACCTCGACAGATATAGCATCAAGCTTAACCCGAAGAAATGCTCTTTCGGGGTACCCACCGGCCAACTGCTGGGCTATCTGATCTCCGAGAGAGGAATCGAAGGCAACCCGGAGAAGATAAAGGCCATCATCAGCATGCAGCCTCCGAAAACCCTTCGACATGTCCAGCAGTTGACAGGTCGACTCGCAGCGCTCAGCCGCTTCATCAGCAAGCTTGGCGAGAAAGCACTGCCCTTTTATCGACTACTCCGAAAAACAGACAACTTCACGTGGACCGAAGAGGCGCAATCCGCGTTCGACGACCTCAAGCGACGACTGTCGACCTCCCCAGTCCTCGTTACACCTCGAGAAAAAGAGCCAATGTTGCTGTACATTGCGGCTACAAATCAAGTTGTCAGCTCGGTGCTTGTGGTCGAACGTGCAGAAGAAGGCAAAGAACACGGCGTACAGAGGCCCGTGTACTACTTGAGCGAAGTTCTGTCACCAACCAAGCAAAGATACCCCCATTATCAGAAGTTGGCATACGCCATCTACATGACGGGGAAGAAACTGCCGCACTATTTCGAGTGCCACTCCATTATAGTAGTGGCTTCAAATCCAGTCTCCAGCATCCTCAACAACCCAGACGCTACAGGGCGTGTGTCGCTATGGGGAATCACGCTAGGACCCTGGGAGATCACGTACCAGCGCCAGTCTGCGATCAAGTCACAAGTCCTTCCGGATTTCATAGCCGAATGGACAGAAGCCTAGATGCCCGAGCTCCCAGACCTGTCGAACAGCTGGACTATTTTCGTCGATGGGTCCAAGCGGGTCTCGGGGGCAGGAGCAGGAGTGGTCCTAGTGTCACCGCAAGGGGATAGGATGCGCTACGTCCTCCGTATGCGCTTCCCGAACCCCTCCAACAACGAGGCGGAATACGAAGCCGTCCTTCACGGAATGCGCATGGCGAAGGCCTGCGGGGCCACCCGCATCAAGATCCATGGGGATTCGAACCTCATCGCCTAGCAAGTCATGAAGGAGTGCGACGCGACCTGCATGAACATGATCGCATATCGCGCCATGTACGACAAGCTCGAAGGCGAATTTGAGGGCTGTGAAGTAACACACATCGGCAGGGAAAGCAACGAGGAGGCAGATAACCTGGCCAACGTCGGCTCAAGGTGCCTCCCAATACCGCCAGGTGTTTTCTTCGAGGAGATATTCGAGCGCTCCGTCAAGATTAAACCCACACCTGACCCGGCGTTAGCAACACGTCCGGGGGCTCGGACAACCAACACCGCCCCAGCAGCAGAGGCGGCCAATCTCCCGAAGGATGCAACCGCAGTTATGCTCGTCGAAGCAATTTGGACAAGACCATACTTGGCCTACCTTACACGGGGCGAGCTCCCAGAAGATCCCATCCACCGCCGACAGGTCATGCGACGCTCCAAGGCCTTCACGATAATCAACGGTGAACTCTACAAACGAAGCACTTCGGGAGTGCTCCAGCGGTGCATAGCGCAGGAAGATGGAATCGCCCTCCTCCGAGAAATCCATGAAGGAACCTGCGGACATCACGCTTGTAGCCGAACCCTCGTAGTGAAGGCCTTTCGGTCCGGATTCTACTGGCTATCCGCCCTCTACGATGCCAGGAACATCGTCCAGCACTGCGAAGCATGCCAGACGTTCGCCACCAGGCCTCACGCACCAGCGTCGGAACTGCACACCATCCCTGTGGCCTGGCCTTTCGCACAGTGGGGGCTTGATCAAGTGGGACCTCTCCCCAAATCATCCCGGGGAGGGCATACGTACCTGCTCGTCGCAGTGGACAAATTTTCCAAGTGGATAGAAGCTGTTCCGGTCACCAACCAAGAGGCGACCATAGCGGTGAAGTTTTTTGAGTCCATTGTCTATCGATACGGCGTCCCGAACAGTATCATCACCGACAACGGTACCAATTTCACTTCGGGCGAGTTCCAGGGCTTCGCCAAAGACCTCGGCATCAAGCTCAAGTACGCTTCGGTCGCACACCCCAAGTCCAACGGCCAGGTCGAAAAAGCCAACGGGCTCGTATGCGGGGGCTTGAAGAAGCGGCTGCTTCGACCCCTCAAACGCGCAGCAGGCGCCTGGGTCGAGGAACTGCCTTCGGTGCTATGGAGCCTGAGAACAACGCCGAACTCCTCGACATGCTACACACCCTTCTTCTTGCTCTTCGGAGCAGAAGCAGTGCTACCCACAGACGTACGCTACAGCGCGCCCCGCGTCGCCGCCTACGTCGAGGAAGATGCAGACAAGGCGTTAGCAGACGCCCAAGACCTGCTGGACGAAGCTCGAGACGTCGCCCTCGTTAGATCTGCGGTCTACCAGCAGAGCCTCCGCAACTACCACAGCAGACGGGTACGCGGACGCTCTTTCGAGCCGGGTGACCTTGTGCTCCGACTCAAGCAGACAAGCACATCGAAGCTGGAGCCACCATAGGAAGGCCCGTATCTTGTCCACGAGGTCATCCCGGGAGGAGCATATCGTCTACGCAACCCGAAGACGGGGAAAGACGTAGAGAACCCATGGAACGCCGCACAATTGCGCCGCTTCTATCCTTAGCTAGCAAAGCCGTCTCCTCTACCCCCTCTAATATGTAATCAAGTGTCGGCAGCAGTCCGCACCCAACATTGTGCCTTCGGCACCAAGCAATAAAATTCCAGTTCCTCACTTCATGAGTTAACATATCCGCATACTCACCCTCGGGGGCTTCGCCTACGCTCGGGGGCTCGGCCTTTCGACCCACGCTCGGGGGCTTCGCCTACGCTCGGGGGCTCAGTCCTTCGACCCACGCTCGGGGGCTTCGCCTACGCTCGGGGGCTCAGTCCTTCGACCCACGCTCGGGGGCTCGGCCTTTCGACCCACGCTCGGGGGCTCAGTCCTTCGACCCACGCTCGGGGGCTTCGCCTACGCTCGGGGGCTTCGCCTACGCTCGGGGGCTCAGTCCTTCGACCCACGCTCGGGGGCTTCGCCTACGCTCGGGGGCTCAGTCCTTCGACCCACGCTCGGGGGCTCAATCCTTCGACCCACGCTCGGGGGCTTCGACCCACGCTCGGGGGCTCAGTCCTTCGACCCACGCTCGGGGGCTTCGACCCACGCTCGGGGGCTCAACCTTTCGACCCACGCTCGGGGGCTCAGTCCTTCGACCCACGCTCGGGAACTTCGCCTACACTCTGGGGCCGCGCCCTCTCGACTTACGTTCGAGGGATACGTTCTCTCGACCTACATTTGAAAATTCTCGCCCTCCTCATCAACGCTCGGGATCTCCGCCGTTTGCCTCGAACAAGTTTAAACACAGATATACAATACATGTACAGAGTGAAGATACAGCGACAGGGCTAGTTCATGGTGCCGCAGCACCTTGACTCGCCCTCTGCCGATCGCTTTCGAGGATAATCTGTCTAGCGATACAATCGCCGGTATCTCTACAAGCAGCATAATGGTGCTCCATATTGTAGCGACCGCTGGGCGACGGAGGAAGCGTCTTCAGCAGCTCTAAGTCAACTTCGGGGTAGTGAGCACGCACGAAAGCAAGTGCGACCACAGCTCCGCTGCGCAGGTGCTCCCGGACAAAGGAATACACAGCGTTGCCATTCTCGAATCGATCAAGCAGCGCTGGCAAACCTTCGGGCTGGTTGTTCAAAGGAAACATCACCTGGTGCACCAGTGCTAGAGCGCTTCGGCTAGTCTCAGACAACACACCAGCTTGAGCAATCCTATCTTGAAGAAGTGTCAGCTTCATTGCCTTCGACCGATCAACCCAGAAGTTATCAGCAACAGAGTTGGCATGATTCTGGGCAGCAACAATATGTGCATTCACGCGTCGGGCTTCGGCTGCGCTATCAAGGCATGCATCTGCGCAAAGAGATCGAAGATCAAAACCTGCACGTCCAAGCCAACACACAGCGAAAGAAGTTCAGAGACTCACACTTCAGAGATTTTCCAAGATTTTCGATCTCGTCGAGAAGAAATTTCTCGCAGTCCGCAGCATACGACGCTTTCGAAAGAGCGACATCGACCTTGGCAGTAACAACCTTCAGTTGGCGCTGCGTACTTTGGAGCTGATCGCGCAATGATCGAATTAGTGACAACTCGCTCGAGGAAGGCGCTCTTCGCTCAATGGCACCAGAAGTACTGCCAACTGTTTCGTACGAAACAGGCCAAGCACCAGAGGTTAGCGAAGGATCCTGCATGAGGAGTCGAGCATCACACACAAGAAACGGCAACCAAAATGGCATGAAGATTAACATAACAGCAGAACAAGTTTTACAGCAGAAAGAGTTCTAATCGGGGTCACAGCCCTCGATGTGGACCAGCAAAACTAATTACAAGTGGGCACCAGAAGCGCTGCTCGCACTACGCCGAACTACCAGCCTTGCTAGACGGTGCGGCGGACGCGCCACGCTTCCGAGCCCTTGCCGCCGCGCGCTTCTCGTTCCTATCGGCCAGAAAGCCCATCATTCGAGCAGCCAGTTCACGAGCGCGAGCGACATAAGTTTTGGCGGATTTGTCACGTCCGTCCTTATCCTTCGGGTATGTGCTCGTGACCTTGTCAGCGTCGAACTCCACGTCGTGCATCATCATCATGGAGAAGACAGACTCGGTGCCGATAGTTACCTGACGGCGTACTACGGCGAACAACGGGTCTTCGCCGTCCGCCTTCACTGCCAGAGCGTCGAGGATCCCTGCCATGGTGTCGCTGGTCGAATCGGGTACAGACGTATCCCGAACGCGAACCAGTGTCGACCGCACCCGCGCCAAAAGGTTCACAACCTCTCGACTCAGGCGTTCGGCAAAGCCGATACTGGATTCGATTCCAGCAGGCCCTTTCATCGCCCCGGCGTCTAATTCGGCAGCAGCTACACAAACAAGCAGGCAGCCAGGTCACAACACGACTTTTCGGCACGAAAATTATTCTGGACAAAGCTTGAAGAACTTACCACGCAAGGCATCAAGTGAAGTTTGCAGGCGCTGGGTCAGCTCTCCTTCGCGGGCTTCGGCGTCCAGACGGCTTTTATTCGCGCGCTCCTTAGCTTCGGACGATTCGCCCTTCAGTCGGGCGATCTCGTCGTTCAGCTCGGCGACCTTAGCCTTCAAACCCGAATTCTCAGTGGCAAGATCGTCCAGCTGAGTTTTCAGGGAAGTCTTGTCAGCAGCAGCCTGGGCCCCAATCCCTAATCAATAAAAGGAGGTGTTCAACAAACGAAGCGTCATATCATACACAAAGGCGAATTTTACAGGAAGGTGGCATTACTCACGTCGAGTTTCGTCGAGCTGCTCAGTCAGCCTTCGATTCTCTTCCTCTAAGGCGAAGAAGCTTCTACAAACCTTTGACAGGTCCCTAATAACGGGCTAAAGAAGGCCAGGCGAAAAATTAACCTTCGAATCATGGTTCGGAGGGCAAGCCTAAGTGTAAACACTTCGACTCACCCTCGGGGGCTACTAATGGTCAAGCACGCGAAGCGCAAGTTGAAAACTTTCGGACTTACATGGTTGCTAGGACCGGAGGTCCCGTCAGACGAGGAGACAAGCACGAATTCTTGTTCCGTCGCCTTCTTCTTCGAAGAGGTCGAAGGCTTCGTCAGAGCAACTTCGGGGGCGGTGACGTCGGCGGCCTTCTCCTGTGAATCTGCCGTTTGTTCGAGGGCGTGGTCATGGGGTCGAACCTGGTATTGTTCTTGATCCCCAGGACCGGTCGACGTTTCTTCGGAAGAAGATCTGAAACAAGCATCAATGAGAGAACCAGACAGTTAATTTGAAGTATGACCAGAGGATGTACAAGTTCGACAAGGAACACTTACGAAGCGTCGATCCCGAACTTCGGGAGAACCCTCTTGTCTGTTTGAGGGGGAGCGCGGCGGCTCAAAGGCGAAGCAGGGATAGCGCTGTTGCCATCATCCCCCGAAGTAAAATGAGTGTCATCGAGGTCTTCCGAATCTTCGACAACGTCCGCGACTCGTTGTCTCTTCGGGGCCCTCGGTGGCGATGGAGCAGCGGAGGCCGACCCTTCCAGCACTTCGGCAAAGTCGCGCCCTGGATATTCGCCCATCTCGGGCTGGGGCGGATAGCATCGGGCTACGTCAATTACCTATGCAAAGAAAAGGGTTGTATTCGACACTGTACAATCCGGCTAAGAAAGGAGGAAGGCATTCGAGTAAAAGCATGATCATACCTCGGTGCGGGGAAAGGCTTTGCTAAAGGCTACAGCGCCGAAGATCTTCGGCACGGGATCCTTCTTCTTGATGTTCGTGACGGTGCGTACGCACTCGTCGATTTCGGCTTCATGCAACTCGTCCTGGGAGATGCGGGTCGAATCCTGGCGGTCGCTATAATCCCACATGCAGTGGGCTCGAGCAGCGAGCGGTTGGATTCGACGCTCGATGAAGGTTCGGATGAGCTGGATCCCCGAAAGCTCCTTCTTCGGGGTAGCTCGGAGCTGCTGGATCTTCTCCATCAGCGGTTCCGTAATCCTCAGCTCCTCGTCCGAAAGATCGTGTCTCCAGGATACGCGAGGTCGAAGAACGACTGTGGGATGGAATTCCTCGAGCCCGAAGTTTTCGCTGTCGGAGGACTTGTCCTTGGCATAATACCACTTCGTCCTCCACCCGGGATTATTTTCGGGCGCTTGGAGATTGAAGTATTCGACGTCTGGGCGCACTTGAATGCCAAAGCCGCCGGTTTGATATGGCAGAGGGTGCCGAATAGCAAAGATTCGGCGCCACAACGCCCAGTGGGGTTCGATCCCCAGGAAGCACTCACAAAGCGTGATAAAGCACGCAATGTGAAGAATGGAATTGGGATTCAGGTCGTGGAGCTGAATCCCGTAAGCGAAGAGGAGACCACGGAGGAAAGGATGCGGGGGAAAGGACAAGCCCCGCAGCAGGAAAGCAATAAAAATTACCCGGAATCCGAGGGGTGGCCGGGGAACGATCTCCGGACCGGCGGCGAGCGATTCCGCCGGCGCGTTCTTCAGCAGGCCCATCTTCTCGGCCTGGGCCAGTTCCTTGTTCCCGACCTTGGATTGGACCCAGCGGCCAACGCCGGAGCCTTCGGCATCGGCCGTCTTGGCCTTCTTGGCGGCAGCGGCGGCACCGGCGGCGGTGGAGCTCCTTTTACCCATGGCCTCTGGGTGCAGCAAGGATTGCGGAAATGGAGATGGAAAGGTAGAGCTACAGGAGCAATGCGCGAGGTAGAAGACGATGGCGGCGGAGTGAGACGGACTATTAACCTGCCACCGTTATTTATTCTACCGCTGGGAATCTGCGTCAAATCTCGGCCGTCCGCGGCGAAGTGGAAACGGCCGGGCAGATCCAGCCGTCCACGTGTCGGCACGCAAGCACTGCGGCATCCACTACGCACGGTAATCAAGGAAACCGCGCCGGTTATTTCTCACCCACGCGCGGGACGTGCGGTCAAACTCTGTCAACGGCCGGGACGCGCGGCCGGAGGGCCCGCCGTGCGTCTAGTCCTGGCAGGGTCAGGTCACTACTGCAGAAGATGATGTGACAACTCGACGAGGCATATCGTCAGCGATGACGCGTTTCTTCGAGCAGGTTAATTCCCTTCGAACTCGAAGGGTAAGGATTGGCGAAAATTCTTCCGAGTCTCGAAGGTATGCGCCTCTTGTACTCAGACGGCCTTTTAACTGGGTTTCCATCGAGGCTTTTTGTGCTTTTCCCTTCTGGGCCATCCGAATGTACACCGAGTTTTTCGACGACTCTGTCTTTCGTTCCTTTGAGGGGATTTTTCGGTCCCTCGAATTGCTTCTTTCGGGCCAGCAGCGCCTTCGAGATATTCGAGGTAGGACTTCGGTCCCTCGAATTGCTTCTTTCGGGCCAGCAGCGCCTTCGAGATATTCGAGGTAGGACTTCGGTCCCTCGAATTGCTTCTTTCAGGCTAGCAGCGCCTTCGAGATATTCGAGGTAGGACTTCAGTCCCTCGAATTGCTTCTTTCGGGCCAGCAGCGCCTTCGAGATATTCGAGGTAGGACTTTAGTCCCTCGAATTGCTTCTTTCGGGCCAGCAGCACCTTCGAGATATACGAGGTAGGGCTTCGGTCCCTCGAATTGCTTCTTTCGGGCCAGCAGCGCCTTTGAGATACTCGAGATCGCCGAATCGTTTTCTTCGAACCTATCTTTCGGGCTCAATCGCTCCTCAATCAACATGCCCGAATCGTGGTGGCAATTACCCGTTCGATGCCGTATAGGTCAAATACGAAGGTAAGTCCACGGTTGCAACACCGGATTGGCCCGGTATTCGTATCAAACGCGCTCTGCCGGAAATTTTCCATACCTACCGGTATGAAGTTTGCACGATGGACGCATCGGGTGCCTCACAATGAACTGGGCTCCGACCTGGTAAGTCCGACGCGGCTCGGGTCGGGGTAGCGCCAGCCCACGCGGGTTCGAGTCGGGGGACTCGAATCTGAGTAAGCTAACCGCATGTCTTTGCAGCAATGCAATTAACTGAGACCCGGCGTGAGTCTCAGGCCGGTTATGCGCATCCCTCTGCAAACCCCACTTAGCACTTTCGAGGCTCTAAATGAGAGTGGCTCGAGAATCTCGTACCAAAACAAGCTTACTATTCAAATGACCTCTGTATATATGCAGCTTTACAGGCCGAGTGCTCATATCGAGGGCGGCTAAGAGGACTTTCGGGAGGAGTCCCTGCCATAGTCTTCGGCTATCCCAGGCACTCGGGGGCTACTGACGAAGGAATGGCGAACGGGCCCCCGATATTCGCCTACCTAGTTTTCGGTCCAGAAAGGGCGTCTCATGAAAGGCTTTCGAGGCCTATCAAGGTAGTGGCTTGGCGCGGCCCAGGAGCAATACTTGGAGCACAAGCAAGATTTCGAGGAGTCCAAATTAGACTAGTTATCGGTCGATCCGATCTGTACTTGGCTTGAGAGACACTCCTGAGACCTAGCCTTAACTTATAAAAGGCTGGGAGGGAGGTCTTGAAACCCTAGAGTCACCTTTACCCACCTCACGCCGGAGCGCTCGATAATTTAGAGCTCTCTGCCTCGGCTAGATCCAATCTACGCCTCCATTGTAACACCAGCATCGCCATCACCACATCAATACAAAGTCAGACAAGCAGGACGTAGGCCTTTTACCTTTCGAGGGGGCTGAACCTGGGTAAATCCTCGTGTCCACTGCTTTCGTCTGATCGCCGTCGAGTTCGCCAGGTCCCCAAATCGCTTCCTAGATCGAAAGCCCTTCGACATGGGCATTGCCGGGGATAAA